>CM028125.1:11807608-11835700 GCA_016254315.1 Anopheles parensis | reverse complement strand
CTTTACACGCTAGTTTTCCACGTTCTGCTGCATGCGGTCAGGCTGCGTACAGGTTGACAACACGTTTTCACGTACGAAAATCTCGTGGAACGTTGTTTTGTGGATGTGTTTTGCGCACGCACGGTTCACCCTCCTTTCCGTACAACGTTCGTTTTCAAACTGACGAAAAAATCATTGAGAAGTCTCGCGGCTCATCGTTGCGTTTTGCTCTCAAACATGAAGGGGAAGTAAACATGCTTCGGTTCGGCTAGCGTGTCGTGTCTGCGTTCGGCTATGTTCGGGCGTTTAAGTCGTCTGCAGAGGGATGGAAGCAATTTGCGTTTGCGAACGAGATGGTTTGTTCGGAATGTGCACCTGTCTCATTCTTATTTGAAGCATTTAAAATATTGAAATGACAGATAAATTTTTATAATTTTGTTGAGAACAATTGGTATTTATTATTTCTTAATAATAATATATTTTTTTATAACCTCGAATAATTCGCTTTTGTTTCTAACTTCATATCGCTCTTAAATCAATTAGAAATAAAAAAAACTTTTAAAACGTTTTTAAGAGTAAAAATTCTCTTATATTACTCCCAACATGTTAAACATGAATAGAGCGAACGAACGCTGCTTGCGATTGAAACGGTTAGTGTGCAATCGTCCAATGTTCGGCCGGTCTTCGGATGCGTTCGGTTTTGTTTATGCTCGCTCGGTCGGCAGCATAATGCTCGCACAGGTGCTTATGATTATTTCAAGGGCTGCTGGTACACCAGTGGAATGGAAGGCACCGCCAACAACGGCGGTGACCAACACTCCAGCACCAGAACCGTGCGTTCGTTTGTGCCTCTTTCCTTCATATTCTTCTGTCCGTTTCGGGTCCCGGACGCCGCCGTGCCTGCCTGCCCGTTAGCACGGCGTTATTATTATTCTCCCTCATTGTCACCATTTTTCGGGCCGACCCATGTTTTATGATGTTCCCCGTCAGCAGCAGCAGCAGCGTCGGCAACAATGACTAAACAGGTAACGGGTGGAATAGTAATGAATGGATCGAATTGTTTCCCCATTTTGTTGCTCATTTGCTCAATCGAGGGAAGCAAACGTTTTGGATGCTACAATGTGAATAAATTTAAAATTGGAATCGTTTTTTTCCTTTCTCTCTGGTTTACGCATTTTAAATACTTGACTAGAACTAGAAGCGCAGTGACGGGATTTGTTTGTGGGAACAGGTTTAATATGCTTTTGCTGAGCCCTTTGGCGTTTATGGCCCGGTGTGGAGGGGCTCATAATGCACCGGTAGCCGTGTGGAGAATGGAAACTGGGTGTGGAAAAATTGTACATAAAATAAACACTCTCCCTAGTCCCGGTAGCAGTTCGTTTCAGCACACTCAATCTCTGATGTACCATAAAATTTCCCTATCTGATAGCCATCTGCCATCGCGTGAGGGTGGCAATCGGTGTTCGGTGGAACTGCTTCTACACCGGTGCAGGTCTCAAGCAGCCGTCAGTCGCACAAGCCGCTTGAATTTGCAATAATAAAAAAAAATCAACGTCATCCTCCTACCTGTCAACGGAAATCTCCAGCTCCAGTTCCAGACATCGTTCTGGCAGTGTGTTAGACGACCTGGGTAAGCTTAAATATTTCATGCCCGGTGGTTCGTCTGAAGACTTGGAAGATTTCGATGAGTATTTTATGATAGAAATTCTAGGAAATTTTGTTACCACTTGGCAAGATTGTTTCCTCTTAAGCAAGCAGCTTACTCCATTACAAAGAACAGCAAAAGGGAAGGGAATGTTTGCGTATATGTGTGCAATGGAACGGCCTCATCGTTATGCACCGTGGTGGAGCAAACATCTGTCCCCCAGCTGCCTTCCTTGTGGGCGGATGCAGTGAAACATAAACGATGCTTTAAGAATGATTCTCCTTCGAGAAACGGTGGCATCCCACGCGAGCGATCAATGCGCGCAGTGGTGCAGCAGTTAATTTCCCTTTCTTTCCACGATGCTCGGGGTGTTTTTCCTGAGACGATTCTGTGTAACAAACTGTGTGGGGTTGTTTTATCATCTATAATCGGCACTTTATACATGCGATTTAATGATGCATCGTAATGAGGATCTAATCTCAATGTAATAAATGTTCAATAATTTTACATCAACTGTTGGTGGTATATGTGACGTTAAGAATGGTTGGGAGTTGGATTTCTTTTTTTAATTTTATCACACCTTTTAACTCATATTTTGTGTAATTTGTAACATTTTGCAGCTCATAAACATAAGTGTACGGCATATGTTCTTTTGTCGCAATTGGAGCTGGTTTCCTTTTTTTCTTTTTCTTTGGGTGAATGTTTAGTAACACAAAAGTTGTTTTTAAAAAAGGCAACTAAAAACATAACTGTTTCAAAAATGAGAAAAACTGCACCCCCAATTTGTGGAGTTGACAAGAAAGCTTGAGCTCATATGCTACATTTTGAAAAAGGGTTAATTATTTGAATAAAACAATGTTAACAACGCTGCTAACATTGCAAAATGCAAACATTTCAATGTATATTTCGCTATTGGTCTTTTTTTACAAAGCAACAAGAAAAGAATGTTTTTTTTTTTAAATAAAACTTTTCTTTTACCTTTTTTATAGACTTAACATTTTTTCCAAAAGTTCTGTAAAAGAAAATATTCGCCCCCAAAAAGTGAAACGAAGAACGTGCGATAATAACACGGCAATTGTTGAAAGTTGTTTTAAAGAAAAAAGAGCGGAAATAAAACACTGCAATGAACTGGTGACAAGGTAAATAATCTAACTCGATTATGAACATGTTTGTTAAACATAAAAACACCCTCCCGTGACTCCCTCATCCCGCTCCCACCACCCTTGGAACGTAACCACAAGAACGCTTTTTCTCTCCGCCCCCCTCCCACCGATAATGCGATTCCACCCCAAAAACGCATCTAGCCGAGCACGCACGTAACGTACGGAAAAGTAGAACAATCAACGCGCAACCCAACCCGTTTTTTTTCGCCTTTGTGCCGGGTACGGGTAAAGTGTGCTGTAAGTTACACATTTTACGATTCAACGTGAGCCATCTGAGCGAACTCAAACTTCGGGGCTTCTGCTCTGCTGTTCCGTCCCGGCTTCGCGGTTTCATTTTGGTGCAGATGCGATTTCAGTCCCCGTACCAGGCAAACAAATTCTCTTTTCGGAGCAAAACACAGAAAAAGGAATAAAAACCAGCATCAACATCGCTTTCGAAGAGCTAGGAAACGCACCGTAACCGAGTGAAGAGCGGATAACATTTTTGCATCCCATTCCCGGCAACTGGCCTGTGTGTGTGTGTGTGTGTCTGAAGAAGATGAACCATAAGCAGCCCACATTTCATAAACGGTTACACTTGAACTCGTACTACTCGTCGTACGGTGGGTGTATTGGGGGCCCTTTTTCTTGAACCCTTTTTTGAATGAAGATGCGGTGTTTTGCAAAATAAAATGCTATACTCTTCATCCATCCCTTCATCCACTCCCCATTCATTGCCATTTTGTTACTGTTGGTGGACTGTGGTCGACGATTGTGGCACTGGGCATCCGTTTGCATTCGCGCCGTTCCAGTATTCGGCACCGGTTCAGAGAGAGAGAGAGAGGGTGAAGAAGCGACCGGATGCAACCGGATGCTTGAATGGGCAACGTCCATCCTGTACCATCGGCCACGTAATGGCGCATCACCGTGTACCGTGTACCAGACCGGCCCGTGTGTTTGCATTCCTGGGCGAAAGGAATGCTCTCTCCCACCCAGATCTTGGCGTTTTGTGCGAAACATGAAACCACCGAACGATTCTTCTCCGGTCGCGGAATCCGGTGCTTTGGATGCAAATGTGGTCGCCAGCCCTTGTCGGTGGGGTGCCCGGAAAGCGGAATGGAGGAAAGCAGCACCATAAACATTCAAACGTTCAACTGCACATGAAATAGAATATTGCCACAGTTGTTGAAGAACACGGCGTCAGCAAGGGCCTTTTGTACCTTTTTCGGGGGGAGATGATGCCTTTTCCCGTGTGTGCCCCACGCTGGTTGTCGTTCCATTTGGGCGGCCCCTGGCATATATCACATTCAATTGCATCCATTCACTTGATGTTTGCTAATTGTAATGCGGTCGTCTAATGTTTTCTTTCGTTCAGTTTCTCTCGTTCTTTCGTTCGGTTCGACTTTCTCGCTCCGTCACACTGTACGCCTTAGTGCATCAATGTTTTGTTGGGACTGTTGGTGTAGAACGATGGTTTCCCCGGTTGGCTTAGAAGCTGGCCGGAGTGCAAATGCAACCGGTCTAGGCGTCCGACTAGAGATGGAACCGAAAGCGAAAGGATGCTGGCGAGAACTCTTCTCGCCAACTGTGCCTGTTGGTGTTGAGCTGCACCGAGTCCATCCGGTTCGAACGGAACGGACGATGGCCGGTGTGTGATAGTGATTATGATATTATTTTACCGCTTTTCCAACACCACCGACGATGCTGAAGGTCGTCTAGACGTGTGCTGTGTATCTGAGCCGTTTCTCTCCGGTTCCTTCGAAGCCAAAGCATGAAACTAAAAGGTGTGTTGGACGTACCAAACCGGGGGCACTGGCGATCGTGATATATTTAACTCTAATTGGCCTTTCATTAGCCATGCATACACATTTCAATTATGGCCACATATTGTTAGGCTGTTGGAGCGGATGCGGAATGTTTGAGAGTGAGCGAAATAAATGAATAAAAAGCTGTTCTGCTGACCGGAATGTTGGTCGTTGATGATCGATGATGCTGGATGGTAAAGGTATGGCAAACGAGGGTTCGTAAGTGCAATCAATAGATTGCATCGCCTCGTGATTACGATGCACTTAAGGTGGTTAAATAAATCTCTTTATAAAATCAACACTCAGTAAGGGTAAATTAATGATCATGTGTAGATTGCTCGTTACATTAGAATATTGATTTAAACACAGGAATGCTCAAGGTAGAGAAGAATTGGAATAATAACAATATGCTTTTTACAACAATATTTTATTACATGAATTAGTGAAAAAAATTCTCTCAAAAATATACCTAATAAAAGGAGATGTTTTCTGTATGGAGTTCTCTAAATATTTTAAAGGTTTCTACTGATGTCAAAGCAATAAATTTGAAAATATTCATTAAGCGACGGACAACACTAACAAGGATAAAAGTTCAATAAGAATCCCTAAAAATAAATGTCGAATAATTAAGAATTTGACCACCGGTACATACCCGATTACGGTTTGATGCTTTATTCTTGTTGTATAATTTAGTTTTTCAACTTAATTTATATAAAACATCAAAAAGATTTAATTATGACAGTTGAGGCCGATTAAAAAAAGACTAAAAATCCATCAGATAGTTGTTTGAAATGGATAAAACATTTCAAATGTTATGCAATTACTTCAATCAGTTTCACCGTAACGAACCACCGGTACACTTTATTGTTAAACGAAGACAGTTCAGTCTGTTTGGAATTCTCTTTGATCGCATCATAAAATGTATCTTCACTGCTCATTAAGCGCTATGATTTGTTGGCAAAGCCCTCACGAAAGACTAAATGACTTTTCATGAAACCCTTCCGCTCCCGGGAGAGGGGTGGTTTGGAAAGTTGGAATAATGTTCAACCCACCCAAAGGCCATCGCTTCGGTTGACAACATTTTCCAGACGCTTTGCAAATGGATGTTGCACAATTTTACCATATTTTTAACTCCCTCCGGGCGCGTTGTAAGGTCGATCGCAACACAAACGAACAGAAACAGTATAACAAAAAAAAATGCTTCCAATCAAGAGAAGATACACAAAATACAAAATACGACACCCACTACTGAGAGACCACACTGATAGTGGCCGGTGCTTGAAGAGCAGGAACAAAACCAAAAAAAAAATGCTCCCTGAGGCTCTGTAGGTGTGTGTGTGCGTTATGTGGGAATCGAAAATCCGTTTGCATTAAAAATTAAAATCGAATTTTCCAGGCCCTGACTCATTAGCGTAGGAAGAAGAGTGCTTGAGCTTGTGCGACCACCGGGCCGGATAATGATGCTCGGAAGGTCCTCGAGTATCAGTAGCAGCCCGTAGCCGACTCGAAACATTAAGCGTTTTCACTCGGAAAGTCAACATCTGAACTTCCAGGCCGTCAGGTCCAACCCTTTTCTCCGATTGTCGGCATTACCATCAGAAGTACTTGATCAATTCCCGGATACAAACACAAACGAAAAAAAAAGTAAAGTTGACGATGATGATGCAATGGACCTGACTGAAGGTACCAAAAAAAGCATAAATTTTGGCTTTCGGTCACTGGGATTCAAGTGACCGAATGGCTGCCCCCGGTGCACTTTACAAGCGTCATTTGACCAGCTGTTATTTGGAATGCGGCGATATTACAGCACGGGCGAAATATGCGGTGCGAACATGTGGCATTATGTGATGTGGTTCCGGACATAACCTGCGCCGTTGTCCTTCTTTTCATCGACAAAAAAAACCCTTGGGTGAAATTTTTATTTTGCTGTTGTTTCTCTCCTCGCTACTATAGATCACTTTTTGTTACAAACAAAAATAACCAAAAGAACAGGAGCAGAACTTGCACAGGGAATAGTGTATTTGAGCTACTTAGGGTTACACAAAACCGACAGGGGTTGATGGCCAAAAATCGACCGTAAATTCACGTATGCGTGTGATACAAATTACAATCGGAAAGTGCACCCTCTCTATCATCGGGCAAACCGGCCCGAAGAGGGGTTGTTGTTAGGTTACGCGAAAACGCCCTTCCCGCTTGTGTGGATTGCGACAACGCCATCGTGACAACGGTGCAACCGATTTTCGTTAATGTTTCCCCCTTCCTGCTGCCGACGATAATGATGACGATCATGAGCTGACGGTTTGCCGGTGCCTGGCAGGAGGATATCTTCCATTCCTACCCACCATCGTCCCACCACCACCACCATGTAATCGACGCACTAGCTCGCGTCGCCACTGGGACACGAGGATTTGTTGTAACATGCTGTAACAACAATAATAGGGCGCGCTATTCCCGCCGCCGTGGGATGGATGATAATCGAAAACATATTTTATCGATGGCCCGCGGAATTATAATAAAGTATCGATTTGCGCGCCTGGTCTGGCCTTTCAGCATTGGCGAAAGGAAAAGTCGTGGAACACGGGGCAAGAAGGAATGATACGTATCGGTAACGTACCGCTTCGCTTGTTCTGGTTTAGTGTTTGTACAGTGTAGGATTTGTTGTTTTGTGCCTAAAACGGAAATAACAGCCAGTGTCAAGCTGCACGGTGGTGGGTGGCAGGCTTATATGATACGTTTACTTCGGTTCAAAGGCTTATACGGTTGTAAAGTTGGCTAATATGTTGTATATCGTATGGTTTATTTAAATTTGCCTTAACGAGACAAGTTTTAGGCGGTGTATTTATGTTCATACGTTATTGTTTTTTGAATTTTTGCCTCACTGGAATCAAATGTAAGCCTTTCGAGATAACGTTGATTAGATTTATCTAATAGATATTGAAAAATTCATCAATTGAAGTGCTTCTTTTTCTTTTTAAAATAAAATAGTTGTAAAAAAACAAAGTTTCCATATAAAACGGTAAGGAAATGGTTAAATTTCAAATAAATCAAAAAAATACTAAAAAAGGTGACAGTTTTGATATTTGAATTTGACAGTTTTGGATGCAACAAACGCAAGAAATTAAAAAAAAATATTGATAATACATCAGCTACAATTTAACTTTTATTTAAATCTTTAATATCTTAATAAGCTAAATAATCTAAATAATTAATATCTTTAAAATTGAATAAAATGATCTAGAATCAGTCTTGCTTACTTTACAATAGAAAAAATTGTCTTGTCAATAAGGGTGATTTGATTTTTTTGTTAAGAAAATGTCTTTCAAGAGCAGAAGATTGTCTTGTAAGGGAAAAATGTAAGAGCAGACAATCATCAAAATCATAATATCGCATTTCCATTTACAAATTCTTTATGAAACAATAAAAAAATATAAAATTTGCATTTTTAATGAAAAACATTTTCCACAAATAAAATTCAACAATACATTCACTCATCACTTTCATGGTCATTATTGTACAAACTTACCGTAGAAAATGATGCCAGCACACAACATGGCTCATCGCCTTCCAATCGTACGATGTACACGTGTTGTCTAAAGCCAAAAAAAAACCTTACCACGTCGAATTCGCTCCACAGTTCCGGAACAGCCACAGTGAATCCACCTTTTGAACGACGAAAAGCAATTGACAGTCGCGCATGAACGCGAACCGGCTTTTGCTAATATTAATGACTAACATATCGCCCTCGTCATATCGGTCGTACCGTTTTTGCCTATTCTACGTTTCCTTCGCCCCCTTCTTTTTTGCAGAGATGTGTGTGCTTCGCCTAACTAACCCTCAAGCGTACGGATCAACGATCAGGCTGTACGGTGCAATCCGGTGAGTTACCTTAGTTCTTCCTTTTACGTTAGAATGTATGAATCGACCGTGCCTGCATGCAGGAAAACTGTATCATTTATTTTTCATCATTCTACCGCCCGCTGCAAGGAAATGGTGTATCGTTTTTCCGAGCGTTTTTCCTTTCCCTATTTGAAATTCCTTCCAGCGGTACATGAAGAGCACGAGACTGCCTTTTCGCTTTCCGCACAGCACATTGATATACGCTCACATACGAAACACAGAAACACTGCAGAACCGATCATCCTTTGCCAACATTGGCATTCGGCTGTATCGGTTACTGTGGAAAAATCTGTCCCTGGAGCGAAAAACGGACGAAATGGGGGAGGGGGAAGAAAAAAAGGAACGAACGATGACGAACCGGTCCCGTTTGGAAAGTCGGTTCGGTGACGGTTACGGATGGATAGTTTTTCTCAAGCCCCGTGGTTTTCCCGACGAAAAACCTTTGCCCGGTTTTACGGTGACTGCATCGCTGGTGACAGGTCCCCCCGGAAGATGATATTGAAAACTGTCACATCACAAAATAAGAGAAGGCAAAGATCGAGGCTAATTTTTCACTCATACTCACACACACAAACACATGCAGTGATGCTGTTCATCAAGGGACCGATGACAGTGCAGAAGATTAAATGAAACTAGTCACAAGTTGTTAGGGTATGTGATGTGTCTTCCCGTGTCTTCGTGTTTGGTTCACGGACGGATTACAGTGGAGACAGTGGCAGGAATTCAATGAAACAGAGGGAAGTCAACCTGGCTCAACCACGCAGAACGAATGCGGATCCTTATTGGTACGCGATGAGTATGACGGAATAAGCATGTACACATATATTTATCTGTCTCTTTGTGGAGATATGTGACCTGATCTGCTTCCTCCTGTTGCTGAGTTCCGATATTACCCCTCTGGAGAAAAAAACTCGATCCGAAGGATGAGATATTTTCAGTTGAATTAACATATCGCCGAATCGCATTCTAAGTCAACGGACCTTTCCCTCCGGAGAGGGAGGAGGTTTGGGCATGACATCGAACGTCGGTTGAATGTAGTGAGTTTCGCTTCCGTTCCACTGTTTGACAGATGGCAGTTTTTGTTTGCACAAATCACGAGTAAATCTGACATGTTTCACTCGTGGCAAAGGAAGCGAGAGAACATCCGTGTGGCATCGCGCTTTGCCTTTGGAACTATGGCGGATATGTGCCAGCAAAAGATGAATGTTTCACGTGTAATATATGTTTTGCTGTGATGGGAGCAAAATCAAGCAGATTCGGTATCGAACGGTATCTGGAGGGAGTGGACTGTCAGTGGAAAATGAGCCAAACTAACCACAGGTGGGAAAAAGGGAGGGAAAACCTAAATCGAGAGTATTTATTGCAGCTATCTATTTTATTGCCACTACATTCGAAGTATTTATGGACTTCTGATGAATGATTTTTTTGTTTGTTACAAATGGTGTCATTTTGTAAAATCTAGATTAGGTCCACAACGTCTTTAGATTGGAAAACTTCTACGATTCGAAATTGTAGTAACAATACATAAATGAAATGGAATACTTAACGGAGTAGCCAAAGATTGATCAAGTTGTACATAATGTTTTTTCCTTGTTACCGTCTAATGATACTAATTAGATTTTTTTTATCATCATTTATGTACTTAATTAACTGTATTTAACTAACTCGATTTAACTAACTTGAAGTAAGTTACTGCAAGTGACGGATCTCCCAGAAAATATCTTATATCTCAATACTNATTTTGTAAAATCTAGATTAGGTCCACAACGTCTTTAGATTGGAAAACTTCTACGATTCGAAATTGTAGTAACAATACATAAATGAAATGGAATACTTAACGGAGTAGCCAAAGATTGATCAAGTTGTACATAATGTTTTTTCCTTGTTACCGAAAACGTCTAATGATACTAATTAGATTTTTTTTATCATCATTTATGTACCTAATTAACTGTATTTAACTAACTCGATTTAACTAACTTGAAGTAAGTTACTGCAAGTGACGGATCTCCCAGAAAATATCTTATATCTCAATACTTTCTACAAAACCCCCGAGACATCTAAGAACAACTTTACCACAAAAGATATTTGTGTAATAGTTCTATGACTCTTGAATGTAACCAAGTATTTTGTAAAACGATGGTGATGAGTTGAATGAGCTAAAGAAACGATTGAACTAAAATCGCGCCTGGAACTCTTAAGGAAACTTGCAAAGGCTATTATGGATCGTACCAGTTATCAAGGCTCGGATTAATATGAAATCCTGGAATTTTGAAACAAACCATAACTTTTTACCAGAAACTCATTCATTTGCTGACTGAAACTTAATCAGCCATCATGCAGCAGCTTTAAATCGCAGTTTGATGGAAAATAAAAAATGTAAAAATCCGAGCAATTGTAAAATATGTTTAAATATACAAACATTTCACCATTAATAAATATTCATCTCTGTTTGATGTCGTAACACTGCGTCATGTTTGATAGCTATTTTTATTGTGATATTAAGCCTGTTATTTATAAGATTTCCATCCTTTTAAAATGGAATCTTTTTTGTGGTGCAATTACATATGTATGTTATTGATTTCAGCCAATGTCAATCTATTACAATGTAACAAATAATTTATTTCAATGTTACATTGAAAGTGTTATACAGCATTTTTATTCACTTCAACTGACATTCGCTGGCTTAAATTAATGATTTTTTTAACCTTTTTTTTAAATCTCACTGTCAGTAGAATAGTTCCATTAATCTATAGTAATAATAGAGATTACAGTAATTGGGTTCACATGTTGCCAATGCAAACAACAAAAAAGGCTCATCATTTAGCAAATACCATTGGATAATGGGCGTATCATCATCATTACACTCATGCATATGAAAGACATTAATTAGAATGCGTTCAAACGAAACATTTGCATTATGCGTTATTTTGGTTTGCCTTCGTTTGGAGCGCGCGCACCCGTATCTAAACAACAGTAAATTAATTAGTGGATCGGAAAATAACGGAAAAAAGCAAATGGCATAGCAAAAATCAAAACACAAAAAAACGAGAATCAATTAATTGTATCCAACACTGAGGCGTAGCAAAATCAGTACCAAACCGTAACGATTACGATTCGTTTCATCATGCAAAGTGCCACCAGCATGTTGGCGTTTTGTTCGATGTCTCCGATGCTGTTAATGTCTCTGGGTATTCACGGGTATTTTCAAGGTCTATTCACTTGCGTCGTCGTAGGCGTTGGTCTGTAACTGAGGTAAAAGCGTGTCAAATTTCTTAAACGGCTTACAAATGCCACAAACATGAGCGCAAGGAAAGTAGGAAAGATTTGTTGCTAAAGTGATTGACGAAATCGAAACAAAATGTGCGAAACAAAGCGCCCAATTAATGGCCAACACTAGGGTTCTGGGTGGGTGGATGGGGAAAAGGATGAAAATGCTGTTGATGTTGCAGTTTTACTGTTTTACCTTGTCTTTTCCCACACGCGAAGATTATCGACGCCTGGCGGCGATGAAAATGTTGATGCGGGCAGTGGAAAAACTGGGCCCCGATTGAGTCCCGGTCCAAAAACAGAACAGAGACAAAAAAAAAGGGAAAAAGAGAGAAACACGAAACGCGATGGGAATTAATTTACATTAACCGATTAAAATCTAATTAACGCAATCATTCAGCCTTACCGGGAAAAAGGTGGCTGAATCACAGTGGTGGCCGTACGAGAACACCATCGCGGTAGTAGTTGTCCTAACGATGGATAATCGCATCATGGATTACATTCTTTACGCACAAACTGCTGCTGCACAAAGGCTGTGGTAGTCCATTATGCTTGCGACGAGTGGCGCACGCTCGCTCGATCATGTTACAGGGGGCACTCCCACGGAATCCAGGGGGATCCGGTCTGCATAAATCGATTCTTGCCGGTTCACATCTCATTCCCCTGGAATGATGGGCAACTTCTGTCGATACCAGTCAGTGGAGCGAACTACGAATCTCGGTGCGTGCTATACCTTTTTCCTTCGTTTTTCTCCAGATGAATAGGGATTTTTTGTTTTATTTCATGTTTATTCGCTGTGTTTTTCCCAACCCGTGTTCTTACCCTATAGCAAGAATGTCGATTGGTTTGTGAACGTTTTTCGCGCCGAGCACTGAACAGTGATCGTTTTCCCAAACGCTGAAAGATAATTCCTTTCCCGTTTTGCAGCTCGATTTTCACGATTAAGCAAAGGAGAGTTTTCTCACTGACTTTTTTTTCGGGGTGTTTTTCCTGTCCATTTCCTATTCCAGTTTCAAGCTAGGAAATTGAAATACGACGACAGGTGCAACACCGTATGGTGTGCTTTTGGTGGGGTGTTTTCTTTTCTTTTTTTGGATGGAAAATGCGTTTCTGCTTAACGTCGCACCAAAATCGTTCGACCAACTGACATTTTTACCGATGGAGTACCGGATTTCGTACCGCAAAATTTTCCCTTTACGTGCCGTCGGTTTTGGAAAAGATGGGAGGTAATGGTGTTCTCTGCTTAGCGGGAAAATCCGTGCTGGGTAATGAAAACTTTTCTACTTTAAACAAACGATGGATCGTTTAGCGGCGAAACGTGCTAAGAAAAACGCTCGTTGGTTCATATTTTGCTATCCAGCGTTTTGGGTTCGAGTTTTGGTCTTTCGCTCTTGCTCGGGTTGAAAGTTTCCATCATTTATCATTCGGTTGCCAAATCGGTTTTTCGTTGCTACAAGCTTCAGGGAAGAAGATTTTCTTTTTTATTTTACTTTACTTTTGTTACCCTGAAGTACGGAAGTTGTTCCATTCCCGTTGTCAGCGGTGTGGTTCACCGTTCTTGGACGAATGGAGCCAAAGTGTAAAGATTCGAAGCGTAGTCAACGTCACCAACGAAAACCGGGTGCAATGTGTGGAAGCTTGGATGGCTATGGATGATGCTGATTCTCGTAGCATTCCCAAAAACCGGGACCCGAGGTGGATCGGTTGGGCGTCGATGGTTGTCGGGAAACATATGCTTCGTAATCGGTTGGCCCATCCGCGAAGCGATAAATCATTCGCTAATTAACTTTTCTAGGAAAATAATCATTGGATTGAACAGTGGAGAAAAAAGTGACGGGGAGTGAAAAAAGCACACAGAGTCTTCCATCTTCCTACTGTTTTGTCGTGCCTGTAGGTTTCATGTGGAGTTCCAGTTGCGCGGTAGCATATCTTGCATTATTGACTTCCATTTCCAGCCGAGTGATCGACAATCGATCAATCGGTTGATGCCGGAAAGCGTCGCATTTTTTAAACATAATTCTAGGCCGCCAACGGTGCGAATGAAATGATGCTTACCTTCAAAAGGGGGTAAATGAAAATAAATATCATTTACGGTACTGAAAGGATTTCATCTGTCGTATTGATTTGAGGAATGAAAAGGAAAAAGAGATTTTTGGGAAAAATTAATTGTGCCTTTTAATAATAAATAATTTTTCATCTACCTAAAAAGGGAAAAGAATCAAAAAAGCAAATTGATCTGTTTATTTCTTAATGGATTTGTTTAAAATAAAAACCATTTAAGACAAGCAAACAGATCACAATCGCTCTCCGGTGGATTTGTTAGCGACTGGAACAGGCTGACAGCAATTATTGACAATCACTTCGATCGATTAAATGCCGATCGTTACCCTTTGAAGAGAGTGCAATTTTCTCGCCTGTCGCTACCGGTTTTCTGCGACACCGGCGGCAAACGATCGCCATCAAAGATATCCGATCGCCAAACTTGATCCACATCGAGGGAAGGAAGGAAGGCAAAAAAAGGACAAACAAACCCTCCCAAAACAAAAACCGATCGAAGCGACCAAATGTATGGTGGGGGGGAAAAAACAAAACAAAAGCAAATGGCCAACCACAACCGGTTAATTCAATCAACTGCCGCAAACATAACATAACCGATAACCGATAGCCGATTCATCGCCGGAGTAAGTAGAATGTGGAACCATCGTTGGGTAGGTCGAGAGGATGGTTGGATGGGAAAAATGGAAAAGATGAAATGAAAACAAAATATCTTCCGAATGAAGTCAACATTTCTTGCAACTTTTTTCTTTACCCAGTCGAACCGCCCGGCCAGTGAACGGGGATGAAAACCCAGACCGGTACGTTCAGAAAATGATGAAGTGAGTTCAGGTCTCGGTGCAAGTTTTGCTTTGTGGCGGTTTATTGATGAAACAAATGGCTATGCCTTGGCGGTTTGGCCAAGTGCGTTCCTTTCTCTCTCTCTATCTGTATCCGAACCAGATGTCCCTGTTGAAATTGTGATCTTCACGATCGCGTTTTCAGATATGAAGCGCGTTGGAAGGTTACCACGCAAAACCAATAGTATAAATCGGAGAAAAGTGGTCATTTTTCATTCCCAGCTAAATGGGGGCTCAAACAAACCGTACCCGATCCGATACCCGGGATCCGCGGGAATGGCGGTGGAAAAAGATGGTAGTAAAAATATCGAAGATCACGGTGTTCGTCTCCACAGTCACAGATGGTGTCACAGCAGGCGTTTAGCCTTGTAGTGCCGCTACTGAAACTCCGCCGGCTGATTACTCGATTGCCGAGAGGAATCGCAGTTCTGAAACTCCCCAGTGTCCCGTTCGCCGTTTGTCGCTTCCCTTTGTTCCGCGAGTGNCACAGATGGTGTCACAGCAGGCGTTTAGCCTTGTAGTGCCGCTACTGAAACTCCGCCGGCTGATTACTCGATTGCCGAGAGGAATCGCAGTTCTGAAACTCCCCAGTGTCCCGTTCGCCGTTTGTCGCTTCCCTTTGTTCCGCGAGTGCTCCTGGAGCTGCTGGTATTAGTTGGGTGAATCAACCCCGACAGGTCCACCATCGGGGGCCGGACGTTGATGATGGACCACTCGGCAAAGATGAACTACGATTTGTGTAAATGCTACTGTTATGCGTTACCTCGCTTATCGTACGAAGGTTTCGCCCCATATGCGAAGGCTGCGCTTAATATAGTGGCTGCTAATCGCTTAGCATTTCATGATTGGTTTTTAACGATATTTTCGCCATTTTCGCTCGTTCGCTCCTTCGCAGTTCCTCTTTTTTTGTTTTGTTCAAACAATCTCCTCCGCTTCTTTGTTTCGTAATTGTAGATTCTGCGGGAAAGTAGCAAAAGGCGCCAAAAACATACTGTTTACCCACGTTCGTTTGCGAAGTGCCGGCGCATGGTTCTACCGCACCCGGGCAACAGTTGTGCGCTAATCGTGGGATTCTCGAAGGCAATTTAAATGGTACGCAAGAATGGTGTGCATGTGCTGTAGAAGGTGGATGATTAATCCAGCTTCTTCTGGCGGGATTATGAGAATCGATCTGAGAGGAAAAGATGATGGATCAACATACGTTCGGGACCGTTAACTAGCTATCTCTAATTTAGATTACATCGTTATCCAAAATCAAAGAATGATTATAATGCGTTTTTGGTGGTGCTCTTTTGAATAAGGAAATTATTCGCAGTTCGTTAAATAAGTTTAACAGTTGTTTGTGTGCGACCTTTGCGACCTGAATAAAATCGCTTGTAATTTTGTAATCGTTCATTACAATTTCTTCAAAGCTAGTCTGAGGCAACTCTAGTTTGATTTAGAAATAATCAATACAAATTCTATAACACTGCAGGAAGTCACTTCAAAATATATTCCTAAATAACCTTTCAATGCTAGCAATAGAATATCTGGATATGTTCGTCATCACATCCATTTTCTTTCGACCATGTCTCCTTAAAACATTTCCTGACATTGAGGTATTCTTGGAGTCTCCAATAGAAAAATGCCTAAAGAATTGACCTGCCTATCCTCGACAGCTCACATCTTTAATCAAAATAAGTTGTATCGGAATTTTTTCTTCTTGTGTGGCACTACTACCTCAAGACATCTTATAGTCATATATTCATAAGAGGTGACTACCAGGTGCTTCTACTTCATTTGCCACTTCCACCTCATATGTATTGGTGGCTTAAAGAGATTTCTCTTCAAGACTTGCAGGGGACTTGCCGCGGTCTATGCTAGCGGTATATATCATTTCAATGCGTTATTTTTTATTTATTTATGAATTCTTCAGTGTTTTTGTAATGTGAGATTTGTAGTCAATAAAAAATTGCTTGAGTCCTTGACATTCTTTTTTCTATTTGAGCGAGTTAGCTACTTTTTCCTGCCTTCTTAATCTTAATTGAAAATTCTTCAATGTTGATTATACGAATGACGAATGTAATCCTGTAATTTGAGCTTACCCTGTAACAAGCTATAAACAAAATACTTCTTTAATTAATGATACTCCATTGCGATAAACTAAATTTAAATTATTATGGGATGCAGCAACTTGAACGAATTGCGTGTGTACATAAAGCTACATATTGAATCTGATAAATCAATATTAATTCGTAACCGTTTTGTTGATTTATAAATTTATTTATACAACATTGCTCATTTCTTCCTTTCTTCCCAATAAGTTTACAATAAAAAATATTTGAAATATGAATGATAACTGAGTTAAAATAAGATAACAAAAAAACTTGGACGAATTCTGATGTTAGCATCCACTGTGTGCCTTTGTCCAATGTTATACACGAAATGGATTGTAATGCATTCAAAATTCATTACCAAGCACTTTCCGCTAGTCAATTCCGCTGGTTCTATGAATGTTTGACAAACGCTTCTAAAAACGCCAATGATAGATACCTATTCCAAACGAATCGTGTTGCTAAGGAAACACGTAATACCCGTACCAGTAAACCATCGTTCATGTTGACGAAACCGGGTCGGAGGGCTTTGCCAATGGTTGCTTATCTTTCCCGCACATCCGTTCGCATGTTCCGGAAACGCAAAGCTTCGATCTTCGTTCACCGGGGCAATGTGCTATCGTTTGCTGCACCTGTGCGATTGTATTGATGAACCAAAGCCAAAGCTCGTCAAACGACCGGAAACTTCGTGGCGCAGTGGGTAACCGGGGTATGCTTTTTGGAAACGAGATAGGAAGGTGAACGACAAAAAAGCAACAAACAGACAGAAAAAACACTCTCCATTCTGACAAAATATGTTTACCTCAAATAGTTGCAACGGCAAAATGTTTGCCATTACTGGGCAAAATCAATTTCGTCATTGCTGGTGGCCCCGGAATTCGTCGTATGAAGCAACCATTTTGCACTTGACTCGATTTTGTGCGTATGTCGGTGCTGTTGTTGTTGTAATAGTTGATGCCCCGTGCTGCATCGTAATGCACAAGTCCAAAAAGGGGCCACTCGTATGGTGCTGCTGCGTTGGTGCAAAGTAAGTTCAATACATTCTTTCTGGTTTTACGTGCTACGGGGTGAATTTACCAGAAGATGGTCATCGGATTGTAGGACCCTTGTTGGAGCGGTGGTCAGAAACTCTGTTGCAAATGACTCCTCACTGGGCCGCCCAGTTTTTTTGTTGCTGGTCAGCCAGCTACATGCAGAAAAGTGTGAAGCAGTTCAAAGGAAATGCAAACGATTGCCAGATTGTGTACGGTGCTCTGAACGACTTGCGTTCGATTGCCAGTTGGAAAGGGTGTGGAACATAGCAACGCAAAATTGTCTTCCGCTTCGATGGTCGATGGTTTTTGCTGGTAACGCACATTACCTTCACCATGCCCCGCACACCGGAGGATGGTGCGACGAACGTTGGCAAACATTTACGTTCTTCAAAAGCCAAAATGGGAGCGTTTGGTATGAAAACCGATTTCGTAGAAGTGGTAACTAAACAAGCGAAGGTTAGTAAATAATGTTGCACAAAAAGACACACACAAAAATAGTGTAAAAAATGTAAATGTTTCGAAAATTTTTTGTTTCAAACAAAAAGTAGAATAGAAAATTTTTTATTTACTATTTCAACACATTGATTTACTTAACTCAACCGTGTTTTGCGAACATTTTGATAAACCCTGTCGCACGAACACTTATTATTCATGATGTAATCTGAATAGCGATGGGCATAGATAAACCGATGTCGAACTGAGCAGCTTTTTTTGGGAGGAGATTATCTGGTGGTAAGTTTTTGCAGCAAAATTTCCAGTACAATTGTTGATGGGTTTTTGGGGTTGGTGGGGTGTGATGATTCAGTGAATGGGTCATCGTTTGCAATGTAAACGGGTTCAATTCGGTGTATGATTCTTGCATTCGATCTGTACTGGATTTTGGTAATTGGAAATATTTTTGCCATCCGGTTGCGATCAACGGCATCAAAGATTTTGTACTGACTAAATATTGCCTTTATCTGCTTTCCNAATGGGTCATCGTTTGCAATGTAAACGGGTTCAATTCGGTGTATGATTCTTGCATTCGATCTGTACTGGATTTTGGTAATTGGAAATATTTTTGCCATCCGGTTGCGATCAACGGCATCAAAGATTTTGTACTGACTAAATATTGCCTTTATCTGCTTTCCACTTTAGGAGGATTACCGCTCAATCAATCGTATCGTATTTTACAGCCTCTTTCCAATGATGCTAACAATGATCCCCGATGGTGCAAAACATTCGCTTTCGGTAATAAAAATCGCGGCAAAAGCATTTTGAGCCTTGATCAATGTTGAGTCACTTACCTCATGGTAATACCACATTCTAAAGCCATCAAAACCTCCAACATATGTAGGGAAGTTTTTGCGAAATGGAAAACCGAAAATTAATAAACCATTCCGGGAGATCTGGTGGACAGCAGAAACGCGTGCAACATAAAACCACGATGCTCTTTCGTCGGCGCATTGGTAATCGTGAATAATTGAACCATGTGCGGCCACACATGCACGCAAGTGGAGAACACGCTGTGGTATGTTACTCTGGTGCGTTCAGCTATATTTTCCCGCCGTATCTACCCGAAAAGCCGAATGACGAATGCACCTTTACGATCCATATTCAAATGGAATTTTTGATGCTGATTGCGAAACGGTTCGGTTCGGCGTATATAGCTTCCGGCAGGTTGACAGGCCATTCGGAGAAGTCACTTGTGCAGGAACGCAGTTTAGGGATTGTTTTTGTAGAACCGAAGAATGTATCCATAATTAAGAATTGTTGAGTGAGCTTAAGTCCGATCGATGTACAACGTTAATGTATTTGCATTGCTTTGCCACAGGCGAATGTCTGTCGAGGGAGAGAGAGGGAGGATGGCATTCGCGGCAATAAACATTATGCGCATACATAGTACTGAAATTGTTCGGTTTATGCTGTTTGAAGACTTTTGCGAGATTTTTGATAATTAATTAATATTGTTTTATGATGGAAAAAATTGTCATATTCATTTATAAATATTTTACATAAAATAGGATAGAAAACCATTCTAAATTCTCCATTTTAATGCTAGAAGTATTCACAAAGGTAATTAAACGTACCCAAATTTATAAATTCCTAAGCGTTTAACGAACGTTCGCACACACCTCATCAAAGGTGCAGGCTCGACAAAAACTACCATTTCACACAACCGATGCGAATTATGATACTTGGTGCATAAACGACCAGAGAGAGGAAAAAAATAACCCAAAAACAAAATAAAAGCAAAAAAAAAACTAAAAACCTCTTCTTCCTCACATCACCTTCCCTTTCTTTTGCGCGAGTCTCCCCAATTTCCCACCCAAAAGGTCAGCTCGTTTTACAAAATCGTTGCAATTTAGCACATCCATCGCTTAATTTCCCATCGTACCCAGACACAAAACGATGGCGAACAGAATCGTAACAGTGGTGATCAGCTAAATTTACGAGGGCCCGGGGGAGTGTGTGGCAACCCCCTGCTTTACAACCCTTCCCGGCCAGAAAACCCTTCCCTTCCACGCGGTTGTTTGGTACGGCAAGGTTTCCTATTTCGGTTTTTTACGATTCGCGACCACAAATGCGCCATGAATGCTGTTGAGCTACACGGATCATAACTATTTGGGCTGCCGTTGCATAATGTTAAGAGTTGTAGGGAAAAAAGTCGTATTAGATCAGTATTGTTCAATTGACCACTTGACCAGTATGCATAATATGTAAAAAAATGAACTTTAATGAATGTAAACTGTGTGTCGGTAGAATTGATACTTTTTGTTTCACTGGAATAATATTATTCAAAACAATGCTTAAAACAAAGTTCATAATCAACGTGAACTATCATCCTGTCCGACACAGATTGATGGGGTTGAAATGCCATCGATACCAACGCACTGCTACGTAATGTATCCGTTTTTTTTTCTCCTATAGTTATCAACTCCACCAATCCAATCTTCGACAGGAGATGCGCGTCATATGTTTTGATTTGAATGCCTATTTCTGCTTCACTTTACCCAGCCCACCCCGAAAGCCGGAATTGCTTTGAAGTGCTTTGGGGGTTTTTTATGTTTGTTGCCCAGCTTGCCGGCTCCATCGGTGATGAAGTGTTCACGCAATAAATTAATTTAATGTACATAAAGTGATAATTGCGTATTGATTTCAGCCTGCACTGCGCAGAGCTGCAGACCTTCGGCAAACAACGCTACCTCTCTCTCGGCTGGCAGTGTTTGTCAATTTCCTCTGTTTTTTCCTTTCTTCCCGAACGGCAAACGGTGGCAATGCAAATGATTACGAGTCAGCGCCGGACGGCACTTATACCGCTCGGGTGATGATACTGGCAACACGGTGCGCTCACCAATCCTCCATCTCTCTTTCTACTGTCAATCGAGGTCGAAACATTTTCCGACAAATAAATTTTTCCAACAGCTGAAAAACTGATTGCACAAAAAACAAAAAAAAAACTGCTACCGATCACAATTCGGTCCACGGGCTGATGCTTGTGGGTAACTGGGCCGCGTTACTCGAAACGAGGAAGCGCTGTGTGCATCGAGCGATCGACATTTGATGAATTGTTGGACGCTGAATGTGTGTGATGTGACCGACGCTTTTCCCACAATGAATGGGCTTCGATTTAAAGCCAAAAGATTATTTTTTATATTTACATTGATAGTGCATTGCACCACTAATTTATGTTTTTTTTGTATATGGCGAAGAATTCGCACAAAAGGGCTTTATTGGATATCGCGTACTTTTAGTTCTTTGTAATTGAATTAATTTCTACGGGAATTATTGTAATATGGATATGAATTTCGGTGTAGTCATGAAGGGTTTTTGTCATTCATTAAAGGAAAATAATTAAAGTCATGGGAACTTTTATTGCAATAAGGGACGTGGCTACTTTCCTTTGTTTGTGATTGCATTCTAAATCATTTATCAATAATTCATATAAAAATAATTTTATGTGGTGCGTATTGCCTAGCCGAAAGGCGCGAACAGAAAGTAATAGGTACTAAATTAGTAAGACCTGTGTTTCATCAAAATCTGGTCTAATTTTTAGTACAATTTTATACATTATACCAAACTCTTATTTATTTATTTATTTATAATTCATGATTACGGCTTTTGCCGTATTGTCAGTCACAGAGGACTGAAGTAATTACAATTTTCACAAGGCATTATACCAAACTCTTTCACTGTCAATTCTTCGGATACTAAGAGATTCTGGTGTTTACTCCACGCCCTTCAAAAGAGATGCTATTTAAGAATTTTCAATTTGTATGTAAACTGTGCAGTTCTAAGATTATCAAAACAACATGAAAGAACGTCGCTTCAGCATTGCTTACTGAAGTACTTACCAAAAAAACTTTAATCCTTTCCTAAGACAGTGGTTTTACATGTACAAAACCTAAGTTTGCGTACAAATCCCTTCTGCTGTGCGTTACGTAAATGGATTTCGGACAATATCCCCCGGTGCGCGGGGAGGATGCTTACAGTTGAAAGTGAAACAGCAGGTTAATTCTATTTGCAACTCGCTTCTGCCTTGGAAGGCCATCATGGCGTCCTGCCATGATTCGGAAACAATCGCCAAACCACATTAAAGACCAGTGGTGAGCTGGACCTGTATCCTGCAAATGTTCTTAGCCGACTTGAATGGTACGGGAAGGTCCAGCCCCCCAAAAAAACCCTTCCGTTGGCTGGGCCAGCGTTCCGGGTAGCACTGGAAAAAGTTTGTCCACGGCTGTACAGACGACTGCGGTATTCGCGGTCTTCAATTTTCACCAAGGTTCGTACGACCCCCCCCCCCCCCCCCCCCCCCCCCCCCCCCCCCCCCCCCCCCCCCCCCCCCCCCCCCTGTCGGTAAAAGGCCATGGTCACTTCAGGCGGCGTTGCTGTTTGGGAAGACACGCTGATTCGGGTGTGCTTTGGAAGAGCTAACGGTAATACAGTTTTCGGTGCAGCTAGAAATGGTTCCATCGTTCCAGCGTTCGTTCGTGGAGCGAGCTCTAAACCGAGGTGTACCCGAAAGGTCAACCATTTGGAATGTTGGCAAAAATTCTCCAAAATTGCGTCGACTTCCGCAGTGCGTTAAATTACGCTTTTGGTCGGGAAGAGGCACCAAAACCACGATGGCCTGCCGGGCGGTGGAAGTGGACACATGCTCTACCAAAAACGGCAAATTCAATTAACCAGTTGTCATTACCGATGTACATAGGACGGCGTACTGGCACTGGCGTATGTACCCATCAAATCCAGCTAAACCGTGCCAGGATGAAGCATCAGCTGCAGGGAACCTAACCGAACCGTTCTTCTGATCAACGCGACAGCAACTTGATTTTGCCTGACCGCTGTCGAATCGATGTCGACCAAAAATGTTCGCCATTTCCTCGTCCTGGCACCCCCCTAGGGGGACTCTTGTCTTCCGCACGACATCCATTGACACACCCGATAGGCAAACTGTTCCCGGGAAGCGAATTCTCATGTTTCTGGTGGGTGTATCAGGACGCCCTCCTGTTATCGATCACCCCAAAATCGTTAGGTTTGAAATGGAGCTGCGGTGAGTTTAGAAAATGGTCGAAAATCGAACGCATTACTGACGCACCTTCGCCTCTTCCACCCGCCCAGGGCAGGTATATCTGCCGGGTTTGGAGGTGTTTCGGTTCAGCAATTGCGCATCGATTATTCAGTGCCGACTCTGCCGACCAAACCACCGGCTAAATGTGTTGCCAAAAAACGTGCACAACACGATCGTGGCGGGTTTACGGAACCGTCGACAAAAGCCTTTTGCGCTATAAGGCTTTACTCGCTGCGAGCAACGCGTGACGCATTTTGTACGGAAAATCCTGCCATCCTACCGCCAAGGGAATTGAAAATTGACATAAAATCAAACATTTTTCCGAACGATATCTTGTTTACATTAGTATTCACTCGAGCTGCGTTGCCGGAACAGTCAAGTGAAGCCAACGTGGTGGCCGTGATGGCGCACAAAAACAAAAAGGAAGCAACAACCCCGTACGGAAGGTATGGGTTCGAAATATTCTAGCAAACAAATATTCTATTTCCCGGTTGCAAGTCCGTCCCACTATGACATTCTAATCGAAAGTCAACCTACGGTGTGTTCCCTTGGTGGGGAACTGGCGGCTGCAACTGCTCCAGTTTCCGGCTTATCGTAGTTATCCCCCTGACCGGTCGGGGGCAGCATTTTGGGGCGTTGCAGTGGGCTATGAACTTCATTCGGGCGGCAAACCGCATCCGCGATTCCGTACTGCACCAAGCACCCGAGCGCCGAGGTTAGGGGAGTAGATGATTTTCAATTGTTGAACCGACCCGGGAACGCTGGAGCGTGCGCGCATATTTAGTTGGTGACGGCCGGATGCCATGCTAAAATTATAAACCAAAACATTGCGACATGCACTGCGTGCTACGTACTTCCGATTGTGCTCAAGTTAAAGCGTTTGCATTGGACATGTTTTGAATGGCATGTGCATTTTTGAGGACGAATGTTCGTTGAATGAGTGGCGTCGAGTAGTTTGTTTTGGGAAGCAATTTAAAGCCGAACGGATTGTGTCGCTGAAATCAAGAGCTTGTTTTTAATTTTAGGGTAAATTAAATGGTATTTCTGGTACTACGAATGCTATTAATTAGAGCGAGTAAGGGTTAGACCGGTTATTTAAATTGAGAGTGCTTCCGAATGCATTTGAGTCAGATATTGGCAATTTCTCAACATCTCAACTGAAGCATCATTAATAATATTAAATTACAACAAATCAATGTATTCTATCGTTGAAATTGTATTTTAGTGTTATGCTATTGAGGATTGATGAGGAAAGATTGTTTTATAGCACTGATTATTTACAAAGAAAAGGGAAATAGGCCTTGAATAAAGTCGTTAACATGATTTTTATGTTTTACCTTTAGCGTACCTTAAACACCAGCCAAATGACGCTAAAACCTTCGAAAAATTGGCGTGGGAAAATATCCTTCCTATATCTCATAACCCTCCAAAACGGAAACTTCATTTTTATGGCATCATTGTCTCAATTTTTATTCCTTCCAAAAATGTCTCTCGTACCGCCCGCAAAGCATATGGTCTCGACCAAGAAAACGGCCAAGGCGTACCATTTGCATGAGCTCTTTTCCGGAAGATATTGTTGTCAATTTGAATTTCAACCTAACGTATGTAAATTGAGTGTTCAAGTGTATGTGATTCCCACACCACCACCCCCGGGTTCCCCGGTGTGCAACGACACCCACAAGAATCTGCACCGTAAAGACACAGTTGAAGAAAGTGAAAATTCTCCCACGACTGAAGATCAGTACCGTTTCAGTTTCAGGCGTAGCAGAGTATAAAAGCATAAAACAGAGAAGCAAAAAACAGAAAGAATTTAAATTTTTCGCATCCTTGAAATTATCAATTACGCCGGTATGCCGGAATGGTGCTGGAAGAGCTGGTTTTACAGTAAGGACCCTTTTTGGTGTTTCCCTTTTTCCCATGGCAGTAAGTGAAGTTGTTGAGTTGCAGAGGGTATGCATTAGGCGATATCGTTGCACTTCCGGCATTACCTGGATTATATTGCTCCCGAGATTGAGTGATAATAAAAAAAGAGGAAAGGCGATGAACTCAGGTATCCTCGTGAACTGTCCGGAATCATTTACCATTCCGACAGTGAGCAGTATTGAATGAAGGTAGAATGTTGAGAAAAGCAAAAGGGATAAAAAAGCGATGTAACCAACTGACATTAGCGTACCTTACCTGTTGGTGCAGGTTTTTGCAGTGTGAATATTCACCGACATTTCGTTCCATTCCATGCAAATTCGAAGAAAGGCAGGGAACGGTATGTCTGAGTAATGCATCTCGTTTTATATTAAATTTAGCAGCAAAGATACGCTCCACAGTAAGCGTTTCACTTCTTGCCGAAAGTTGCAGTAATCCACGGGAAATTCGGTAGCTACTTCACGGCTCCACTCGTCACGTTAAACGGCTTACGGCGTCAGCAATGACCGGAGACGAACCGGGTGAAGTAATAAATCTTGCCACATGTTTGCAGCAAAGTGCATCAAACCCAATCCATAAAACCCCTCTCCAGTCGGTGATGATGAACGCGATGATGATGATGATCGTACACCGTCTAGAGTGTGCGAGTCGCGTTGATCGACTGTTGCTCGACTATTTCGGTGCAGTTTCCGGTGAAGCTTGGGACAACTCGTGTTGGAGAGTTGCAGTTCCCAAGTTAGCACGTCACGGAACAGTGGGGAAACCATACTTTGGTTTGTGTTAGTTCTTGTTCGCTCGTTTCCCAGATTTATAATTGTAAAGTGAAGCATAATTACGACGGTTGGCAGAACGCGCCTTTGCTACCGGTGTTTAGCGTCTGGAACAAGCGTCCCCAAGCTGACGATGAAGGACACGCTCGAAATGCGTTTGATCTGCTCCCTGTACGATGCATGCGTACCCAGAGCACCCTTGGCTAATGCTATTTATGGGATTTTTCATAGAGATTTGATTTATTGACTATGAGTGAAGAGATCCACACGGTACGGTACGGTCGATACCATTCAGCACAGCCAAGTCATGAGATAAGTGTACTGACATGGTTGTGCTGCGCTCGGATAAATTGTGGGCCTATATCGCAGCATAAATGAAGGAAAAAAACCCCCCTTACATCAAACGAGCGTAGATCCGGTACGAAGTACGATCTCAATATAACGGGGTAGAACGTCCATCGGTACGAACCACGTTGCATTGCAAAAGTCCGGAAATGGGCCGGACGTGCGGTGTTATGCGTTGACCTTTTTTCATCGCTCGCCATGCCAGCAAGCCAAAACTCCCAGCATGCAAGCGGGAGAACACCGAAAAACGTGAGGGTTCACTTAAAAGAACGAGGAAATTTTGAATGAAAACCCGTTCCATTCTGTGGCACGAGGCCTCGATTTCAATGAAACGCTCATTGCACTAATGTGCTGTAATAAATGTACGTGGCCGTGCATAAATGTATGGCCCGGTACCCGTACATGACCGTTTCCGATTCTGGGTTTCATCGGTACCGGTGATGTTTGGCTGTGCAATTTTCCCAAAAACTACGCGAGTCAATTCTGCACCAGCAACAAGATAAAATCGTCCAACAAAAGCGCTATAGCTGAATGTTTCATTTAATGTTCGGCCGGGATGTTTCGCCGAGCCCGTTTTGGGGGGGAGATGTTGCGCCACTCATCAGTGGCATCTTTCTGCAGCTCTCACGGGACGTTTAAGCGTCGAGCTCGTACCAAACTCACTTCATTACTCAATCCAATCCTTCCGCGGCCGGGCGCGTGTCGTGTTTATCTAACGAAGAGTGCAAAACCCGGAACACAAAGGCGGGGGTTCGAAACATTCGATTTACCGTAGCATAAAATTAATCGAATCAATGGAAATTGAAAGCAAACACCCGGGGAAACAACATCCGCAACTTGAGGTGTCAAAAGTCACCGAGAAGATGGGAAGGGGACGGAAAGTGGCCGGCGACGACACACTATCACATCATCAGCATCATCTCGGTTCGGCGCACATCCACAGTGTCTCAAGAAGGTAAACATCGGTTCTAATGCCTTCGGAAAACAAAACTTGCCCGTGCCAATCCCCCGTCAAAATGGGGTGCATAAAATTTATGCCTTCAACAGTACACGGTCCCGGACCCGGAACAATGTACGCTTCCATTAAAATCTTATCCAACACCGTCAATCGGGGACAAAATGGCGCAAAAGGCGTTAGTGCACCCTTCCGTGCAGAATGAGTTCGCTCCTGTCATTCCCCTGTGTTCTGTGACTACTTTTCCCTCTCTCTCTCTCTGTGTGAGTTGTAGTGTTCAAATAATGGCTGAGAAATGACATCGTTCTGTCAACAAAAGATTAATTTTAAATTTAATCAAATCTTATTTATCTACGGTCAACAGTTTAGCTACTTTCGAAACGAATGCCGAAAGGAAGGAAAGGCTTTTCCACTTCCTGATCCGATTGACTTTTCCCTCTTTCGTTTTTTTTCCTTCAATGGCAATGTATAGCCAGGCGCCAGAAATCCCAAAAACCGGAGGGAAAAATAATCCAAAAGAAAATGTGTGTTCTCTGGGATATGGCCATGTCTAGGCACGGAGTACTTCCCTAAGGCGCTGTGAAAAATATCATTAGGCTAACCGATTTGGTTGGAGCCATATGAAGGAAAAAAGCAGCGGAAACTTCTGCTCTGAAATACGAAGCAAACGTATGTGACCAGTGTACGCCGTTCGGTTCATTTTCCGTACCTGAAATGGCCTAAAGGTTTGCCAAAAATATTGAATTGCTTCTGCCCGTTTGGGTGGTTGTTTTTCCGGGTGTTTTTCCGAGCATT
>CM028125.1:11786633-11807513 GCA_016254315.1 Anopheles parensis | reverse complement strand
AACCGTCACCCGTCACCGTGTAAATGAAGTTATTTCTGTACCGAGCTTGTTTGTGATGGACAACAAACGTGTACAGCGCTTCGGTGAAAACTTTGATAGACGCGCTTTCTAATAAGTTAAATTATTATTATCGTAGACAAGCTTTTACGCTGTGCGCTTTTTTTTTGGGGCAGGGTAGAAAAATAAATCAGCCGGCGGGCAGTAACAGTTTCGTACTTGGCTTTTGTGACGGTCACATTAAACGAGAAGTCAGAGACTTCTGATGGTTTCCAACGGTTTGTTTTTCACCGGAATCGGTGTATCTGTTTGTATTTTTACGTTTTTCAACCGATGCGTCTCCATCACACGGAGCACGTTCCACCAAGGGGAGGTTTAATTTTCCGCGGGGTGGTGCGGAATGACCGCTTGAGTTATTTTGTCGAATGTTCTGCCTTCTGCCCGAAAACAGTCGGTTTGAGTTTTCGGGATGTAGCAGAAAATATTCAATTGCTTGCCGAAAGAAACAGTCTAACGAAACGAGACGATTTTTAGTATTATTATTATCATCATCATGTTGCCACTTGCTTCCTTCAGTGTACAAGAGCACCCAATTGAGTTCGGTCGAATTTTCGAGTCGATTACAATTCCTATGCCAAAGGGCGTTTGAGAATGTTTTTCACAGTATTTTTGTTGCCGTGCGCTCCATTCCCCGGCGAACTGTCTATCTGTTGTGGCATGTGTCTTTATAGACTTCATTTTCCTTTACACAGGGCCCCTGCAGGGCCGGGACTGGCAGGACAGCATTTTATTTAGCAACCGAAGTCACAAACAATGCACACACCCACAGAAACACGTGGTAAGACTCGAAAATGAGACCACGGCACCACAATTATGTAGACATTTCTTTGGTCGTTTTGCTTTTTCTTTTTACAGTGTTTCACTTTCGACTTTAGCAATTCGAGGCTTTTCATTTTCAATTTGTAATAGAGTTTTGCAAATTGGTTAAGAATTGTGCTGCTTCGCTTGGATCAAGGAATAATCCACCAAGTGCCAGCGGACGCTAATGGGTTTTTGGGTGTATTAAAAACATTGTCAAAATTAATACAAACACAACAATCATTTCCGCTTACGCGGTACATAATCTTTGAACACGCAACTGTTTCTTATCCGTCTGTGTGCGCATTTGAGGAAAAACGGTTTTGGGGCGCCGATCATTTTCCATTTCCGGTGCCGCCTTTTGTCCGTTTCCACCACACTTACCAGCTGAAGCTTTGGCAGTGCGCAATAGTGAAAATATTATTATTATTCTAATCTGATATAAAATTTCATTATAGACAAATGACCAGCCGGTCTATGGTTTTGTTGTGCTGTGTGGGTGAATTGCATTTTCCACCCATCTCGCGCAAACTCCCTCATTCCCCTCAAAAAACATTCCACGTCCAGCTGCAAAAAAAACCGACCACAAGCTTCATTTTGTTGGGAGCTGTTAGTACATACGGGTTTTGTTCGTACGAGGATTACTTCAGAATGACCTTGTTTTTGTTCCGACCTCGTAGCATTGGCGAGTGTAGAAAGGGTTCCTCTATATTTGTGGAAGTCGGCTTGTATATGCAATAAACACACCATTTCCTTTCTTTTTTTTGGTTGTTGTTTTGGTTCAAACAACTTCACAAAACTCCAAACAACACATCCCAGTGGCACATTGATGAGGAGGACAAAAAGCAAAAAAAAAAACGCCGCTGAAATGTCGATTGGATGAACAGACAATAGAATTGGTGCCCACTAAAATAAACATCAAAGTTTTCGGTCAAGTTTTGTTGCCAAGCTGTGCGTGCGCGTGTCAATTCAAATTGACATAGTTTTCTGGGACAGGACACGGAATGGCGCTTTTTCGGCAAAACTTTGACGGTTAGCAGCATCTGGGTCTTGCTTATCAATTTGCCGCATCCGTATTGTTGTGTATTGATTGTTTTAGAACTGTTGTTAAATGGTTCGAATGTTTCACATTTCCATCAGTTTGAGCAAATGAAGCGCTCAACATTAGCCGGACCCAGCTCGATGACACATTCAATTGAAGCAATAATTACACCGGCCAGAAGTAATATCATTACGAAACGGTGTACGCGCGTGTTCGGGTGCAAATAAGCGCCAACCGATAACCGGTGTTTGATTTCATGCTTTGCGAAGCGTTACAAATGGACCATGATATGTGTGTGTGTGCATCATCTAAGAGTAGCCATTTTGGGAAGGTCATCGCTACAAATTGGCCCAACTTGAATGGTCGTGAGGTAGCGTGAAAATGGGAGAAAATGGACACCGCTATAGCTTTGATGTATGCATGCTACTATAGGGACAATTCCACGAACTCTACATTTGGTGTAGATGGGAACAAAAATCAATCTATTGCAGATTCACCTAACAGGAGGAAATGAATCCCTCCGATTGATGGGTACGGCGAAATATTGAGGATTTAATTTAGCCCGTTTCGTCATTGCATCCGGACATGCGAATGATGTAAATGATTGCAGTTTGCTAGTTCGACCCGCTAAACGTACTTTCGATTAAATAAAGTCAGCTTCACCCTGCAATTAACATAGATCCAAGCAAAAACGGGGAATGACTGGTGGTGAAATGTGGGAAATAATTTAGAGTTCAATTTAGTTTAATTTGAAAAAGGCAAATCCAGTAGGCTTTTACGCGTCAAAATTCCGGCTCACGTAACAGGTGGACGGCAGGTCAGTTTAATAAGGTGAAATAAAGTACACTAATTTCGTTATTGTGTGATCGTAAAACCCAACAACATGTGAAGGTGAACAACTTCTAAGGGAAACCATCATTAGAACTCCGAGAGGATGGAGCAGTTGACTGCGCCTCAAAAAGAATCACTTACAAGCGTATCTTTTCGACAGTCAAACAATTACAGTTAATGTGATTACCGGGAACAATGTCTTCCCTTCCTAGCATCAAGCTTAAGAAGTTACTCTAGAGCGCCCTGGAACACATTGTGATGTGATGTTAGGAATCTATTAAAAGTTATATTTTTCCTTTCATCAGTTGCTTCCCTTGTGCACATGATTCCGCGGTACGTATTATAACTTCCAAGCGTTGAAATGCCATTCTTCGGCTTGATAAAACAAAAAAAGAGGTTTGGAGCAAACGGAAACGAGTTAAAAGACATCGTAAAGGTTTGCTTTGCGCGACAAAAGCAAACGTCACCAAACTGTTTTTGGGGGGTTTTTTTCGACAAAACTTTGCCTTTGAAAACATGACCGGAAAAGGGAACGCGACTGCAATAAAATTTAAGATAATTGTGTATGCTTAGTGCTTGGGACGTTCAGTTTCATTGCGACTAGAAAGAGGCTCTGTACGCATCTTCCTGGAATCGGCCCATATGCAAAGCAATCTTAAAGGCCCCCTAACCCCAACAATGCAGACCAAATAGAAGCATAAATCATTCGGTTTTATCAAGCAAATTTGAATGCTAATAAAATCACGCATAATCGGACAGATAGACACAGTGAACGCAAGTGGAAGAAGCTCCTTTGGTCAAGTAGGTATGATGACGCTTCTCCACTCTACCCCGAAGGGTGTGTGTGTGTGTGTGGCGTTGTAAGAACCGTTTCACCACCCGGTCATTTACCTTTCCAGCTAGGGAAAACAAAAGATGACGATGGTGAAGGATACTCCAGAACACCTCCAGCAGCAGATGTCGCCGACAGAACTCGATGAGAACTTTTCCTTTTCATTTGTTATCGCCGTTTACATCAGCCAATGTACAGACCGAACCCTCAACCCCGTAGGTGTGGGAGGGTGCTTACAGAGCATCAGTATGTAGCGGTCGAATGATTTTATTTTCGTTTTCTACTAATTTAATTAGGAAATTCCGCTCGCTCGGGCATCTGGCATCTTCAGTCCGGTGTTCGATAAATGCTAAACCGAAAGCGAAACCGTCACCTTGGTTACCTCGGCTGTTGTATGCGACAATGCGACGATCACCATGGCCATACCGTCCGATTATTTGGGGGAGGGTGGTAACAGTTGGCAAAGGCCAATATTAGCGAACATCTTGCGGTGAAGCGAAACGGCGACCACGCAGACGGTGAATCGGTGGATGATGAGGTGAATAATTGAGAGATTTTCGATTAAGCGCTATAAGGTTGATTGAGTGGCAACAATGTAGACGGAGACGGTACTATTTCGATGTTTGGGATCGATTACGGACGCTTAATTAGAAGGCCGTTGGAGTAAGTCTATTAGTGGATGGTTCGTTACCACTTACCGGGGGGTGAAGTGTGTTTTATTACGATTCCATAAGAAGGTCCATTCGATCCTATGTACATTTGTTTAATAGATCTCACAGATATTAGATTGGTGTACTTGATGTTGATGGGGTTTTTTTTGGCGCCGTAATATTTGGCACTTGTAGAGTTCATGCCCTTCAATATTGTAATGCATGTCTTACCATATTGTAATACTTTATTTATTTTCTTTCGTCGGTTGTGGGACGCCCAAATTCTATTAATTGGAAAATATCCTAAGACTTAGCTTTTCTTTTGAGAAATTTAGCAAAATTTTAAATTTGATGTATTATAATACAAATGAGTTTCTTTTCACTCAAATAATGCTTTAAAAAGAAAAAGAATAAAAAATAATTAAAAAATAAAAAACTTCAAAAAATTTGAAAATTTTCTAAGGCTATAGCCTTAGTCATTTTTGGGAAATTTAAAAATTGATTTATTTTAATACGAATTTGTTGAATTAATTTTCTTTTCACTCAAATAATGTTTTCGAGGCGACTCAGTGGTGCATGTGATAAACGGTGCCGGTCCACACGGCAGGACCGGGTTCAAATCTCATCCGGACCGTCCCCCCGTGGCAAGGACTGACTATCCAGTTACGTGGTAAAAATAAGTCTAGTAAGCCAGAAATGGCCGGCGTGGCCTGTAAGGCATTCTAACTCAAGAGTTTCATGAGGAAAATGACCGGATATTTTTTATATTAAATACATAAGGCAATTTTGGACGTTGATTAGTCCAACTAATAAATGTAACATATGAGATCTAAAAAGTGGCGTTTAAGCGCTGCTAACTTACTTGTGAACCCAATATACTCAGCAACATCCAAGAAGGTCACGTTCAATATTGCATTACTATCTCATTTTTGTTCTAGCGGCAAAAGTTGATGAAATGAATTTCTCCGCAACTTTTTTTTAAAGCAACTTATCGACCTAAGTGTTCTCCGTTTTCCGCACCTTTTTTTCTTACTGATAGTAATGAAACAAAGTAATAGCGATTTTCTCACCTTTCACAATCACTTCCAAAGCTGGCCATGAGTGAGGACATCCATCCCGGAACGGTGACGCTTAAATTTACACCGTTGAGGAAACATTTTTCTAGCAGCGCTTAACAAATTGCTTCACTGATGGACGTTGGGAAATTGGTCGCCAAACGGTGCAAAAAAAAGAACGTAGTGAACGAACACGGTGCAGTTCGGTGTACGGAACGTTAGGTAATAGCAGACAAGAAGAGCAGTCCCGATGTACCCGATACTCCCTTCTTTCGGGGGCAGCAAACGCGCTACACTTAATTTAATTTTGCACTATTTATGTGTCCCTTCTTGCAAGCACTTTAAATTGCTTCATATTCCTTCCGCCCTTTCGTGAAGTTCCCGGTTATCTCAAAACTTCAACGTCACTAAATTCGGTGGGAGAACTTTTTCTACCGTTTATCAACACGCTGCACCAACATCAACTCGGTCGCTTCGGTAAAAGGTAGCTGGGGCGTGTTTTGTTCGTTCAGGTCGTAAGATTCACCCGTTCATTTTTGCAAAGCGCGATGATAAAAGGAAGGAACTACCTTTACTCTTCTGGGTGTGTTTAGTTCCATCGTACAGCGGCCGGCGAATACGCGAACACGAAGGGACACGAAAGTGTTACTTTAAAATAATTCAATTTGAAAATCAATTGCACATGCAACCCCTCTTTGGCGCAGTTTAGATCGCACAAGGCGATACCGCCAGAACGTGGCGACAAGTTTGTTCTCCGGTACGCAACACAACTAATACCATACAATTTGGGATCGATAAACTTCCGGTACGGTCATTCCACTTTCGCGGCTTTCCTGGTGTTCGATTGGCAAAGGCAGAAGCCTATAGGCAGATCCGTTGCAGATCTGTGGAACGAACTTTATCCCAGTGTGTCTATATTTTTCTATTTTGCATTCCCTTCTTTTATGCCTATTTTGCTGACCGCCGGAAAGTATAAATGGAAACAGCGTACCATACCATTCGAAACTCGATCGTCCTCAGGTGCAGCCCAAAGTGCACCCGACGAAAAGTGTAGTGTGCAGCGAGTGCAAACGGGAAACAAAAACATGCTTCCGATCACGAATGAGGATGTCCTTTGCCAACGAGCTTCCCGATGTGTATAGGGCTGTCGCATAAAAAAACCCGTCGTTGGGCATTCAAGTTGATTGAGAGAGTGAGTTGCAAAGGATGCGAATGCAGGCGCCGGTCTTATATTTCGTGCCAATCGCTGCATTAAGTGGATGGGATGAAGCGAAGGACTCGAGGAATCGAAGTTTTTTGTTGTGTTGCCCTATTGTTGCGTATAGCAATTTTGCTTATGTCTCTGTTTGAAATCGATATGGAAAATGTCACCGCTGTATGTTGGAATGGCGCGGTTTTTTTCTTTCTTTACCTGTCACTGCAGCATCACTGCCACTGCTTCAGCACATTCAACGGGGAAGTGTTGAGAAGAATAGTGAAACAAAAAGTCTAAACACTGCGCATCGTTGAGAAAGCTTGCTAAAGTTGGTGAATGTTTAATGTTGCTATATGAAGATACTTCTTTATGTCGTTCGATTTATGAATATGTGGCAAACTTTATGAAGCATGATTTAATAATTTTATTGCTTTCTTTTGTATTCTTCTTTTATTTTGGGTTGTTGAATGTTTTTTTAATGAATAATTTTTGTTCAAGAATTAGTTTCCATTACTTTTTAATTTAATATACTAATTTTTATGAACAGTAAACATTTCCGACACAAAAAAGCTAATTCCAATCGCCAACCGTTTGTTGCTCCTAAACGCTAGAACAACAGCATCCTTATCTACCCTAAACAACGGAAACCGCTACGAACTAATGGTTACCACTATGAACCATCCCCGAAAACAGTGACGCAAACTCCGGTTCCAATTTTTCATAATGCAGCACTGACATGCAGCCAAGCATGATACTTGATTAAAGTTGTGCCAGTGTGTCGGTGCGGCATCCTGCTCGTATCCTTGTTTATCTACATTGTGTGCCCTGGGATGGTTTTTGGGCGGAGTTTTTTTTTGTTCAACAGTTTCAGTTTTATTGAGAGCTTGGTTTTCGCTAATACTACGCATAATATGTATGCCAGAATCATGAAACATCAAAGCAAAGTGTGAAAGGCATGCTTTAGGGTTAGATTCGCCCATACAGGCAGCACAGGCTTGATGGATATGAATTTCGATTTTATGAGCATGGAACATCAAACCGGTATCGTTATCAGACATGGTTGGATAAGATGACAAAAAGGCCGATGGTAATAAAAACTGTCCAAAATTGATTTGATTTTTATTGATTTCGAACATGGCAAATCATAGGCTAGAGAAAAACAAACCAGAAAGTGATTTAATTTTTATTTATAATTAGAAAAATAGAATGATAAAACATAAAGACACAAAAAATGGTAACTGCGAGTTGAATGGGTAATAGTTGAAATGATTTCCCACCTGCATAAAGGATGTGAATGTTGCCATCATCGCTAACGAGCGATCATTTAACGTTCGGTACAACCCGTTACGCGACCTAGCCAACGTAAGTGTCACATTTCACTCGTCTACAATTATGCCAGACGTTTACAAATCGGGTCCATTACAGCTCCGCAGCATGTATGAATGTACCACATGCTCACCTTAAAGTTCATTGTCAAATGTCGCTCCACTGCTCCACGCTGGAGCGAGCAGAATTAGCAGAAAATTGCTTCACTTTGCGACTTGGTCGAAAAGTGTCGCACTCCAAAGTGATTTGCATCTTCCGAAGACGCAATTAAGTGAATTGCAGTGCAGCCATTTTCTACGGTCATCTACAGTCACAGAAGCACTTGGTGCAGGATTGGAGAGAGAGAGTTTCTGGTTCCAATTACGTACAAGATGCAATGAAGCATAAATCCAGTAGCCGTTTTCTTTGGTGGTTTTGGCGATAATATTCCATTCTCTTGCTGAAAGCCAATTCTGGTCAGCCTGGTACGGTCGTTTGTGAACGATGGTCGGAAGCGGGTTTTAGCTGTTCTAGTAAACACATGTGTTTGTACGTCGTAACGCATGAAATGTGGCTAGCAATGTGAACATTGCTGTGCCATTTTAGGAACTGTTGGTATTCTGTATCCCATCCGACGGATGTGTAACATGTGTTTTTAATTTGAGGGCGGGTCAGTATAATAAAAATCTTCCGAGGTATGTATTATTTACGATTTTTAGTAAACTTGGAAAATTAAAAGGAAAATTATTTTATTCACTTGTTCTTTGTAAGAAGCAGAATGGTTATAATTATAATATGCTTAATTAAATTATTTTTACAATAGCTGAATTCGCGATCTCAGAAATTGTTTTGGGCTGATTGACGTAAAATTTCCATCAGTGTTTCTTTACACAAATTACTCATATTAATCCAGAACTTTTAATATTAAAATTTAGTGTATGCTTTAAAGCAAAAATGCAAAAAAAAGTCTACACAAAAATTGCCTTTCAAACTTTAAACGATTGTACCTTTTTTCATCAATTGAAAATTAAAAATTATCATATACTGCATTGAAGTCTTTGCATTTGACAAAACAAACAAATAAATTGCAAACCCCGGTTATATTTACTGTAGTTTGAGAAGTTTGCTTTCAATTTATTTGTTTTTTTTTTAAACAATATTTGATTTGATTCGTCCACAATAAACGATTTCCTATTCAATATATGTGTAAACATCTCATTGAAAAATGTCCCAAAACTGGTGAGTTTCTGATGCTTCCAAGTGTATATCACTCCTTATTCAACATTCCAAATGTAGTGCATGCTACCACTAACACAGTATTATCGATACCAATTTGCAACAAAACACTCTCGAATGGAAACTGCAGAAATAGTGACAAAAACATACCATTTGATTAACCGTACCAAAAGTTGGGTGAAAATGGTAGAGTGAAACAAAAAAAAACAAAACATCCCCCACGGACTTTAGGTTTTTACTGAAACCAACAGTTCCGTAACACCGTTTCATTAGCAGTTCCATTCAATGGATCAGCAGAAAAAGGTTAGCGATTCAATTAAAAGAATAAAAAAGAGCATACAGTTTTAGTTTAGTTTCAGGCTAACACTAACCGTTTCTGCGCACGGATAGTCCGTTGCTGGCAGTCACAAAACAGTGGCCAATCAACTTCCGGTAGCTAACCAAACTGGTGAAAAACTAAAAACCAACCCCTTTTGGTGGTGGTGGTGGAGTGCAACGTATGGCGTATTGGAAAATATATCGAAACGAGTAAAGTTGTGTTCCGGTGTTAGATCTGTTTGGAAAAAGGGATGAATAAAAAAAGGGAAAAAACACACCCACACACACATACAAAAATGGCACCATACAAAACACCTCCTGATAAAGGCCCGGATTCTTCCGGAACGTGCTGCAATACATAAACTTCAGTTTTGATCTCGTCTCCGAGTTGGGTTTCGGTAAACGCTGTCCAATTTGGTCACACCACACATACCGATGTATGTTACGGGAAAGTACACGAAACGATCGATCATGGGTTATGTTTCTTTTATCTTCTTTTTTTGTATTTTGCATCAAAAGTAGCATTTCTGCAGCATCGTTCCTTTTCGGCAAAACTGTGCTCATGGCTGGATGGAGTTCGTTTTTTTTTGTCGTTTTTGAAGCTCAAAAATGGTAAAATTCATGGAGCACCTGATATTTTTCTACCACAGAACAATTTCAGCAGGATATGGTACGGTTCCGTGGATGCGAATCGAGTGTCATGTGCGTCCATGGTGTCGTTGCGATATGACAAGATGAATAGTACCTACCACTCATCATCGTCAACGGGGTCAGTATCGTGCCCCGGAAGCATTGGGCCCGGACACATACACTCAATCAAACAACATTTTACTTTACATTAGTCCAGTTTCGATCCAGGCGTTCGATTGATTTGCCGTATGAGGGGAGTGGAACATCGCGATGCAAATATGCGACATACGGTGGTCGCGCGTGGTGGTTAATCAACGGTTCACATTCCTCTGCGCTTTGCATCGAGTAATGATCTGTGGGAGTGAGTCTGTCCTGTCCACTGGTGATGGCATTTGCAATTGACGAGTATTTAATATCAGCCTATCGATTCATTGCGAACACCGTAGTCCAATGTGGTCCACTGGACCACTGTTATCGTTCGGAATTGTTACTTTGGAAATAAGGCCTGCATTGCAAATGTCCAGTAGATGGTGGGAATGTGATGTATAACGTGGTTCGTAATTACTACCACTGATTGGTGAGCATGATGATCGGTTTTGTGTAGCGACTAGGTTTTCTGTTTATTGCACACATAATACGTCATCTTTTGAATACTTACTTGCATGCATATCTGGCAGTTCAAGGCCTCCTGAAGTTCCTTCTCCCACATGCCTTCATACTCAACTCCCATTCCGTCACGTCCTCGTCGTGCAGTATGGATGAATATGAACCGTAGATTTACCTTTGGCTATTAAGGACATATAGTTCCATCTTATTGTGCTTTGTAAAAGAAAAGGAGGTTTTGTTGTCCAGGAATCTGTACTACCTGAAGGTCGTGGGATCTGATTTAGCATCTGGCTACTCTGAACTTAACTCCCACGAACTGCGACTTTCGAAGTTGAGATTGCCTGAGAGAAATGTATAATTCCAGTACACACAAACTCCTCTGAGACATGGACTTTCGAGAGTAAGATGCTCTGAAGGATGTTTGACCCAATATTTCAGGAAGAACATTCAACTCACAATCGTTCGGATACGGCAAGCTGGTCGGGTCATTCGAATGGCATCGAAAGACTCAGCCTGTGAAGTCTTTCTGGGTCGCCCAAATCTGAGTTAAAGACTCGATGGCAAATGGAATGCACCTTGTCAATGATACATTCACAGTACAAGTCCAAATGTAATACATTTCATAACTGATGACGTAAATATTCCTCAGATAAGATAAAATATCAATGAAATTTTAAAACGAAAACATCATATTGCAAAGTAATATTGGTCACATCTCTCAAATAGCGACGGCAAACCATTGATGTAGCCCAGTAAACACGCCACAAACAGAACGGAAGTGTAACTTTAAACCGAACGGGTGAAACAGATAGAAAATCTTGACCGGAACTAACAAAAAGCCACTGAACATTTCTATCTTCCGGACCAGTGACCAATATGACATCGGATCGCTGTCACTGGGTCAGCGAGCAGATAAAGAAGAAACAAAAACTCAATGACATCCATGACTCCCGTACACCCACAAACCGCTTTTGTTCAAATGGTCTGACCGTAGTTGTAGTACGTTCCATCCTGTCCGTGCAATCAGTGCAGCGTGAAAATTACGCATCCATGCTTGAGCCATATGTTGATACGACGCTTGGTTCATTGGACCACCGAAGCGAATCGTAGTGCGCGGCGAGAAGGGGAAAGCGTGGTGGCCACCGGTGGAAACATTAACGCACAATTATCTACCGGCTTTCGGTTTCCGGTTTACCTTTCATCTACCATCCTCCCGTCCTTTGGTACGTCATTCAATTTATTTAATTTTCCTTTTGTGCGTTCGCGTTCGAAATCTGGAAGGAACTTTATTTAGTCGCATTTTCAATGCTGGAAATTTCGTTTCGCGAACCGTTTTTCGAAGTTTCCCGAGTGGAACGATTGCCACGCATGATGAGTGACTTCAATTTCGTTTGCATTGGAGAAGGTGTGGGATGTGTGTGGGGTGGAATGAAAACCGTACCGAAAATCTGATCATTTGCCTAGCACATACATACATAGAGCATTGGCCGTTAATATGGGTTGGGAGGAAAACAGGAGGGTAAACATTTGGTTCTTATAATTAGAGGAAAATAAACATTATCGTTTTCTGTCCGAGTTGGGTTGGGGCTGGTGAGGAACCGTTCTTGGTGGGCAGGTATGATCGTTCTGGTGGAAAATTGAGACCATAATTCACTCATACGGATACGTACTGATGAAACGGCATCGAAACGAAATGGTAGAATGCAGGAAGTGATGTTTCCGGATGCAATTATTGTTTCAATGTGCTGAGAATAATGTGAATTTCGAACGGCATGGTTTGTTGTTATCTTGATTGAGAGTGAAATCATATCGATCACGTTGGATCACCTTGAATAATTACTTTATTTTCTAACGCTATTAGCTATCAGAGTTTGTATTTATAGAGGGGATCCGAATGGGTCTTCTGTATTTTTGAATATTTACTTGTTCCTTCTTCCTGCCGAACTTTGAATTTCTACTCAAAAACTGATCTTGTCTTTTGCAATCAATTCAGCCATATTTATGCAACCAAAAGTATTTGATTCAATGGCTCATCTATTATCTAAAATTAAATAAATAAATTCTACTCCCAATAGTTTCCATATCGGCGGTAACTTACTTGCACACCTTATTTAATACTATTTTAGATACTTTCGATACTCCTTTTAACGCAATCCACTCACATCTTCAAAGACACTAATGGTCGCAGTAACAATACTCTCGCACTTCAGCTGAAATCAAATGCTCTGTCGGGTCATCCGGAGGAAGAGAAAGAAAAAAAACAGGAAGGACCGTACGAGGAACATGGAACCGGCTAACCGTATGCAACAAGTGACAAGCGTTCGCACTTTTCCCAACACTTCCGCTGACAGGAAGTTTACGGACAAAGGATGACTTCAGTCGCTCCGAGTGCCGTTAGAAACGTGGAGGGTGAACGTGGAAAGCAACGAACGGAAAACGGATGAAATAACAAAAAGAAATTTGCTGTGTCGCTAAGGTCCAAGTAAAGCCCAACCAATGCCGCCACTCAACGCGCCAAACACACATTGGTGGAAATGCTTAGCCAGCATCTAAAGAGCCTTTTTCGGAAGAAAGGCCACCTAATTGAAGCGCGTAAGAGACATAAAAGTAAACAAAATGTGCCCTCGCATCCGATCCGTAGTGATGAGGGATTGGGCTGGTTAGCCGGATGGATCGTGCCGCATAATCACTACCGTTGACTCGTACACAAGACTGGCGACGACAGTGTGTTACGCGGATGAGTGGATCTATTCGGTATCATGCAACGAGAAAGAAAAAAAGTGGAACAAAAACACACACACACGCAAAAGAGAAGAAAGCGGCGGAAAAGATAAATCAAAACAATCTTCATCTGCGTTGATTTTAGCTCCAATGTGTTGGAGGAGGCTTTCCGTTTTGTCCGGAATGGAGGCGGTGTTGGATGGTCACCCTGAGTGAAGATGAGAATCGAGAGTTATTGCTTGCTTAGAGTAGCATCATCCGGTAGCTCTCCGTGTCCGAAGTTACCCTCCGGTTTCGGACTGAATTCGAAGCGCTCCACCATTTCAGTCGCCCCAAAACAACGGTTGCTTTTGTGGTTTAATTACAGTTTTCCGGTCCAAAAGGGTGGGTGGATGGGATGGATCATTCTCCTTCCTGTTGTAGTACGGATTAGTAGAGAAGATTTTCACCAAGGGCATACCAGCGATAAGAAGACACCCATTAGAACACGGTCGTCACTCAGCGCTCAGAATCTAGCGAACGATATGCGCTAAAGCAGCTTGTTTATAAGTTAAAAGAGGCACGGATATTGTCGTACCCGTAAATTGGTTTTGTTTTTCGGGGGTTTATGGTCGAAAATGGAGTCGCGATCTCTCTTACACGAAGTCCTTCATCCACCACCAGGTGTAACGAGAGACTTGCCACCTACTTGGAGGGATAGCTACACCAAGCTCAATGTACCTCAAAAACAGAGGACATACTACAGTACGCTCAACCAACGCCAGTACAGACTAGCAACACAAAACCACAAGCACTCTGGGCCACGGTGAGTTGTTTCCCAACGAAGATGTTTCCATTTTCCATTATCGCTGGGAATCCGGGTACTTGGGACCGGGGAAGAGTGGTCACCTCGCCATTTTAGGGAGAATGCAAATATCAATTTACTACGCCCTGAAATGTCGAAAACGTTACCGTGGTAATGCCCCGCTCGTTGGAGCTGTAATCGCAGAAGTCTCGCAACAAAACAGTCACTCTTCGGTTTCGGATCTTTGCTCTTGGTACATTAGGGAGCCAATTTGGAGCTTACAGTTGTTAGCACGGTTCCGGACGATGGGGAGCGATGGTGTTTGTTGTTGCCTTGCACTAATTTAACATCTGAACAGCTTCGGGATATTCCGTGGCCCAATTTACTTCACCCTCCACAGACTACGTGGTACGATCGGCATGAATGCTTGACGAATGGCAACGAAAACCTGTGCAAGCTTCTCGAAGCTCGTACTCGAGCGCGAAAGCACAAGTGCATATAAATTCATAATTAAACCCCCTTTCTATCCATCCCATCGTTTGGGCATCTTTGGACGAACCCAAATCATGCATCTGTACGTACTTCCATCGCAAAAGGACATTGGTTCCGTACCGTGCTTACGACCAGCGAAACACCGGCCCTAAATGATGGGCTGACTTCATGAAAACAATGGCTGCGAAACATGAACAGAGACGCACACACACCATGTTATTGTACAATTTGCACCCGCAAAAGGCCTTACCCAGGGCACGTTGCAACAGTGCTGTGGCGATAATTGAAGTGATTTGCGTGATTTTACAACAAGCTTCGACCAGCATCCGCACAGGTCCGGGAGCGGGCATGGCGAACGTAACGGACAATTGCATCCTCTTAACCGACCTGGGATGGGTTTTGCTGTTTTGGTTGTGCTCGAAAATCGCCAAAACACTTAGACCGTTGAATGGACCGTACCGAGATACATTGTGTCGTTTGTCGCTGCACAAGATGAAGCTGCACGTAAGTCTGGGACTGCTATTTCGGGACGTCTGTTTCCTATCACCGACCGGTGTGACCTCTTAACTGTGGGATGGAGTGAATCGCGTATTCCCCCAGAGTGTACAGTAGCGTACTCTTGGAGGATTTTGGCTTGGATCGTTCACTGAAAGACACTTAATGTGCTTTTCGACCCATCGTCACGCATCCCACGGTGGTTGGGGCAATGGAAAATTTGCTTATGTCTAAAGTTTGCTCAAACTGTTAGTACTTCATTTAGGTATTGGTGCTACACAGATTTGGAGAAGGTTCGGAAGGACGCCTTTTGCCTATGCGTGAAACTATTAGAGCTATCCGTTACAATCATCAACTCCGAAACAATGGCACATTTTGCGTGCCTCAGTAGTACCATACCATCGGTCGAGGGGGAAGGATGTAACATTTTAAAGCGATTATGCAATTAATAGCAAATGCTAATAGCTGTGTCCGGTGCTGGAAGGTTGGAAATTCCAAGGCAACTCTCTTCCAAGAAGATGCAGAGAGCTTAGTGGATGGAGTTTTCTCCCTGTGGGTATGTATCGCTTACCGAGTGTGCTATATCCATTTACATTAAATTAATCATTCATTATTGATTAAGTTGATTGCACTTGAAACCCTGATTCGATTAGATTATGCAAAAAAATGTTGCGAAAAGAATTGACATCTGTGACTTGTGTTTTGCAAATGATAACATCACCCTTTAAGGTCGATGATGCAATCAACATTCTTGGAATGATCCATTTATGGTTATCATTTCATTCTTTCCTTATGAAGGTTTTACATTATGGGCGCATGTTCATCACATTAATAATACACCCGATACCTATTATCTTCTTCCCAAAACGACTTGCACCTGCTGCATCGGCCAAAATGTGCGAATTAGTATAGTGGCCACTTCATCTTATTACACATCTCATAAATAAATACCATCTTGAAGGAAAGGATTTTCCTATCAACTCCACCTACTCCACCCCGCTCAGTTTGTAGCAATCGACCATCTGCGTACCGGAAAGTGGGCCGAAATAAATAAATTCTCTTCAATTCTTGTCGGTAGTATGGTGGTCAATCTTGAATTCGGACAACGAATCTGCTGACCACCGGGTAAACGTAATCCCTTGCTCCTGCTACAACAGAAAAGCTGAGAATCCTTCCCTTTTTTCTGGAAAAACGCATTAGAAATGCAATTAGAAAATTCTCCCAAAATTCTGGTTGCATTCAATACGAGCACAAAGATGGTTTTCTGTTTTTTTTTATTGTAAATCAGTTCACTTTTCCGGAACCGGATCAAAGCTATTCTACTGCATGCCAGCAGCGCCACAGTTTGTTCACAAAACCCAAACCTTTTCCATTTTCCTTTGACTTTCCCCCAGCCCCACTGTTCACTCCCTTTTTATATGTTCGATTACGCGTGTTCCAACGAACAAACGTGTTCGAAAACAACTTTTCGTACCCTCTGCCTACGGTTATCTTGCCTCCCATCTCAATGCAATGGTTTTGCTTTGAAAATGACCATTTTAATAAATTACATCCTTTTTAGTGCAGAACCCCGCACAACACTAGCCGGCGCTTTTCTTTTCTGGGTAGTTTTGATTTTTTTTTCGTGTTTGTGCTCCTTTTCGCTCTCCGGTTCCGAGTTCCCGAGCCCTCAAAACCACACTAGGAGAGAAAAAGAGAGGAAGAGAGAGGATGGTTTGCTTCGTTTTCCGACAGCGGTTACTCGCCGCCGTTGGTCGATTGCAGCCTCAGCAGGTTTTCGGACTGTGTTTTATCTGATAACACTCGTCCAAAGATTCTGCGGAGCAAGGCACACAAACATACGAACACTAGTTTGCGAAATTCCAGAGGGTACGCCAAACAGCTGGCAAATTCAATGATTTTCTCCCATCCTCCCCCGACCGGCCAAGAATATAGCCAAGCCCTTTCTTTCAGCATTTTCTACATGGCTTAACTCCTAGTGCAACTGTTGGCATTCACATGGCAGACCGGGATAATACTACCAGTGCGTCCCTTTATCGGTGTGTTACAGGCTGGGCAGGCACTATATATCCTGTAACTATTTGTCGAGTCTTTTGGCAAACGAGAACCGGGCAAGTCAACATGCGGGTGATGAAGAAAAATGTGTCACCATTTTCCTTTGCTGACCATTAGACCACGCTGCACGTGGCCATTGCGCCATTTCGGTTTCTGTGTTGTAACATCGGTTTTTTTTGCTGCTGTTGGTTGTAATAACGATTATTCTACACTACTATCTTCACGGACGGATATGAAATCGTCCAGTTCGGGACATTGTGTTGAAGAAAAGATCGGACCAAAGATTCAAACCACCGGCTAAACGGTGTGGAAAGAGAGAAACAAAAGCGAAAAGCGAGTTCTGCTCGTAGGTAAAACGGTTGTAACTGTTTAAACTTCACTCAAAAAGATTAGTCCACTGGCCACGGATAGTGGCAGGCAAGGACCTGATCCCTCTTGTTTTGCTGCACTTCCGTCACGTGCTGGTAGGAACTTTACCTCCTCCGACCCTCTGAACGGATTCCAACCAAAAACGGGAAAGGTTCTTTGTAGGCCACAACTGGAACCGCTGCCAATGCGATGTTCGTCCAGGGATTCAAATGCTCGACGATGTCATAAAAACAGCCAGCAATGAAGTTGGGTGTATGGACGGCACACAGAAGCAACCCCCGAAGTAAACGAAACGTGCATGTACGTGNTTCACTCAAAAAGATTAGTCCACTGGCCACGGATAGTGGCAGGCAAGGACCTGATCCCTCTTGTTTTGCTGCACTTCCGTCACGTGCTGGTAGGAACTTTACCTCCTCCGACCCTCTGAACGGATTCCAACCAAAAACGGGAAAGGTTCTTTGTAGGCCACAACTGGAACCGCTGCCGATGCGATGTTCGTCCAGGGATTCAAATGCTCGACGATGTCATAAAAACAGCCAGCAATGAAGTTGGGTGTATGGACGGCACACAGAAGCAACCCCCGAAGTAAACGAAACGTGCATGTACGTGATCCGACATATTAATCTGACTCGGGATGACCTCTTCCCCCGCGGTAGGAGGCCTTTCTGTTGCAATTCGTCCCTCGCACGAACGGTGAACGAAATGGTAGAACAAAATCTTACACTCCCTCTTGTAAATGTGGGCACGGTTTGGTATTTTCCTTTTTTACTACACCCGCTTCGGCTGGAAAGAAACCCCGTCGAAAGCATCCTTTATCTGTAGCCGACCGACCAACCGACCTAACCGGTCTGTCCTTCGCTTTATTGTTGCTCCCTGCGCCTTAGCTTGGCTGCAGTCTTCACTCGAACTGCAAAGACGTCTACGTCGCTCGTGTCCGGAACGAAGGCATAATGGTTTCTCTTCATGTGTCTTTTCTTTCCGGCAGCTTTATTCGCCCACTCCCTAGTGAATCACCCATTTCCGCTGTGCTTTCATCGTTCTGCTACTTCCGCATCCGGTTGCAAAAACAAAACAAAAAAAAAACGTTAAGTGTCACAAAAATTTAAATTTTCATGTCGACCGCATGGAAGGAAGCTCAACATTTCGCTTAAAACGCAACATAAAAGTATAAAAAAGCGACCAGCAGATTGTTCAGGTTAGAGAAGTGGGTTTTTTTTGGCTTGAGGAAATTAGTGAAGGAAGTTCCTGAGTTGAGTTGAACTTAAATTGGAGCTTCAAAATGCATTAAAAAATGCTGCATCGTTAAAAATATTGCGGAAGACTGCTTGAGCTGTTTGTGGCTTTAACATTTTCGTAGATTGACTTTAAATTCTTAGGCTCTTTTTTTAGTCTTTTAAGATTTATTTGGAATGGAAAAATCTAATGGTTTAGAGCAATTTATTCGATTGGATTTGAAATGTACTTTACAGTAAAAAAGACAAAATAATAAAAAAAAAACTTTACTTTTATTTAAATCACCTAAAACATTAGTACGATAACTTGCTGTGAGTGAAACAAGGAAGCAAATATCCATCATTAATCAATTTAATTCTGTAACTATTTACTCGATAGCGTAAAAACTATCGCATTTTCATTATGAACATCCATAAACACTGCGATATGAAATGACGGCTTGGCATTAACCATACTTCAACCGCATCAAAAATCCCATTGCTTTGACTTTAATTTCCCATTCACCAGTAACCTGCCCCGATGTAACATTGCCCACGCGTTTCGTACGCATTGTTCTTAATTGCCATTTTCTTCGACAAAAGCCGCCCGGTTTTAGTGACCAAAGCAACGCACGGAAACGCGCGACCGATTTAAGCGGATTCCACCTTTCCACTGGCTCTCACACGCACACACGCGGAGGGAGGGTGAAAATTTGGGAAAAAGGTATTTTCGAAACGCGATTACACGCCGCATTATGCCGCAGAAGTTTTAGAAGCCGACAAGGGGCACCGACATGCTCGTCGTGCACGTGTAAAGTGGGCTTTCTTATTCTTTCATTTAATTGAAAAATTATGCGTGGAAATTAATTTCAGGTTTCTACTGGCGACCAATTGCGGTACGGCGACCTAGAACTTGTGACCCAGAACATGGGCGTTTGTCACGATGAACTAAGGGTGGACACGGGGGGGATGTGAAGCGTTCGGGGTATTCTTCCGGTCGTTCGGACGTATTCCCTTTTTTGGGAATGGTGTCCAATAATTCTGCGTGTGATTTTCGATGTAACCGTGTTTTCGACGCCCATTAGGGGCTAGATTAGTATCGCGATCGTGATGCTATCGCACCGATCGTTCACGGTAACGATCCTCAGGAATTACGGATAGCTTCACCCGACGAAAAGCGTCGATCTTATCCATTCCATTCCAGCATGGAACAAATTATGAATGATCGTCCCAATGCTATGCTTTTTCCCTGATCGTTCGAGGATCATGCCACGTTCGGGATGACACAACAAAAAAAAAGTTCCAACATGATCTCGTTACCAGTTTTCATCGCTTACCGTCAACCATCCACTGTGCATGGGGAGGCTGAGCTGGAGATTCTGCTTCGAAAAATAACACAGGCATCAATCATAAGCGGAAAGGCATCTATCCCCGAAAATGAAGGCTCGTGTAGAGTGGTAAGATTAGGAAGATGGAAGATCTATACGATCTCCCAAAATAAAAGTACCCGAATGGGTTAACCCGATCGTGTTGGCTCTGTTATCCATTAGCGCCGTACATAAGATTCAATTTAGTATACGTCTGACCCGCGTGCAAAGGCTCGTCGCTTCGATCTCCGGGATGGTGCCCACCGGTACTTCATTCCCCAAAGAAACCGTTGGCGAACGTCCACGGAAACACCGAAAATAGATTAAACGAAATGCACGGCCGGATGACGGACGCACGGATAGTCCCGTAGGATGGGACGCACATTGGACGTCCGGACAACAGGAGTGAGGCAGGGGCGTTTTTCGGCGGGCATGAAGATGAAGTGATACATTTCGTTCAATTTATTAAACCTTCCAACCGCCCAGTCAACCAACTCGGTGCGGGGGAAGTGGCATGAACTGCGACGAAAGTGAACGATGGTGTGAGACGGGTCGATGAAATGAGAAAAGTAAATGGTCCGCATTCGAATGCGCTTAGAGGGACGGACGTTTTGCTGTTTGCCAATGGCCAGGGAACTCTGGTACCGTTTCTTTCGCTCATGAATGGGCGAGGACCATACCGAGGTGAGGTTCGACGGTAAGCACGAGGCACCGTGAGTGCATATGATTTCGTCCAAGAAAATGAGACATCGTTCGCCGCGATTCCGTGTGATAGATCGGCTAGCATTAATTTGCACAAGGAAGTCACACTTTCACACGCTGAAGAATACG
>CM028125.1:11772056-11786611 GCA_016254315.1 Anopheles parensis | reverse complement strand
GAGTGCATATGATTTCGTCCAAGAAAATGAGACATCGTTCGCCGCGATTCCGTGTGATAGATCGGCTAGCATTAATTTGCACAAGGAAGTCACACTTTCACACGCTGAAGAATACGGTTTGCGAGGTGGACCACCGTACGGTCGTTCTGAAACGGGAAGATGCGTCAAATTAGAGAAAGTGAGTAATGACACTTTTCGAGCTGATTTGCCTCCCATTCCGAATGGAAGGAAAGTTTCACCCTATTAGCATTTGTCGCGGTCGCATTACGTTTCCACGAGACGGTGTGTGGCGGATCTAATGAAAAATAAACTCTTTTCAAGTGGTGGAAAAATATCTTCTTTCTTTTACTCTCAAACCCCTGGTAAAGATGGGCAAACTATCAGCACTTGCACTTGCTGCCGTATAGCAGCAGGTACACTCGAGTCGAGAAGTTTATTCCATGCGGTCTCTGCATCCCGGGGTACGGTGATATAAGAGAAAATTGATTGATTGCAATCAAAAAGTCATCAAAACGGGACACTTCCTTCTTAACAGCGAAACGATAAAGAAAAAACGGCCATTTTCCATCGCGTATATAAAAATATGAAAAATGACTTCATGCCTGGCGTGTGTCCTACATTCACGTGTGGTACATCTTTCAGTGTATGTTCGTCTTGACTGTGTACAGCGAAACGCACAAGAATGTAACCCAACAAAACCCCGAGGTACACGATGTCTGTCGCGGGGTTTTGATCACGAACCACGATTGGATTGCGATTCGTGGACAGAATCAAAAAGTCCAACACTAAGATTGATAGCATTTGTCAACAATTGCTCGCTTCTTTAGCGATGTGCTTTCTTGTGGCAATGGTTTCGCCATTGTGACAGTCATCGCCTCCATGCTGGTTGTCCCGTAACTCGTTCATGCATGTGCTTTAAGAAAAAAAGAGGTTATGTGTGTAATGCAAAATGTAGAAGGTTTGATGATCGCACATGCAAAACACCACACTTGCACGAGCATAAATATGTTTTGAAGGTGGAGTGTCATTAATCACGAAAATGGAGCATTATAAAAAAGGGTACTCCACAATTTGAGCAACTCGGAAAGCGTCCTTCAAGAACGACAGTACCATATTACCTTACCAGGCAACCATCTGTACCGAGCCACGATTGCCTGTGAAAACATCGATACATTCCGGGTTTCCGTTCGGTACAAGTGTATTCGCCGCGAATGCCCCTCAACTACCATTCGGACGAGAGAGAGTGTTGATGAATAAATAAAATCTTCACAACCACCTGGGTATCGCACATCAATGGCACTTCGAACGCGATGGACCCACCGCGATGACAAGCCACCATCGTTTTTACGATGATCGCCACACCGCCCTAATAGCGTGCTAAATTTCGACCACAAATGTGACTCACTTCCCAGTCCCCGGACCGACGGCCGGAAGGTGTCGATCGGGTGCGGAATATTTTCTAATGAGTTTGGCTTGGTTTGCATATTAGATTAGTCAAGATAATCGCCCAAGAAGAAGATACCTCTGCGCACCCCTGCTTTCTAGACAGGAACCACAAGCAGTTGAAGATTCCGCAACGTTGGTACCGGCGGACTCCAGAATCGGTAATGAGCTTTGGTGGAGTTTTCGCCTCGCGAGGGCGAACGCGCACGCCTGCTCGCTTTATGCACGGAACCTTGCCGACTTAATGAGTGTAATTTTTCATGCCGTAGGTTGGGTAAGAAAAAGAGAGAACAACGAGAGAACGTGGCCAAAATCCCACGGGCGCGGTACGATGCGATTGGGGGAATTGAATTCGACACACCCGTCGAACGGGTCGAAACGATCCACATTCTGCTTTGACTTTGAGACCGCAACGGCGGAACAACGGCGTTTCCATTCCGGTTCCGTTCCGGGTTTGGACCGTTCTTAATCCGGGACCGACGACCATGGCTAAGGTGCGATAAGTCCAACCCGCTCGGTTGGACTTCTGTCGATGAGATGTCGAAGATGCGCGGCCATACTTCAGCATTCGCTAGAGGGAGTTATCCCTTTTGCCGTGGGGCCTTTTCCCAAGGGGTCCTAGCAGAGCGCAAGTAGTGGAATTTCCGTGCGGCGAATGAAATGATAAATGTCAGTCTAACGAAGTTTTGCTACGGTCGATATTTTCTCGAATCCTCCGACACAACTACACGACCCCGCGGCGTTTGAGGTTTGGAATGAGTTATCGTTGGAATCGGTGTGTTGCGCGCCGAGAACGAGAACGAAGAAAATTGAATTACCAAAAAGCCGTCGAACGTCTCAAGAAGTTAGCGAGCAAGTAAATCTCCCTAAAAACAAAAAAAACATTTCCACCATTCCGCTTGCCCACCACGGAAATTGGGGGTTCCATAATTAAACGAAACAATTAAATAGTCAAACGGATGGTCCAACTAATTGTCCGCAATAACAGCAAATCGATGAAGCAATGCGAACGAAATCCGACGCCAAAATGAACCGTGTGGATTCAGTTTTCCTGTTTTGGTGGGCGCTTTGTTTTTAAACGATTTTGGTCTGTTGTTTCGCTTCCCGTTCCTCGGTGAAACGGTTGTGGTGACTGTTGGTGGTGAAAACGAGGAAATGGAAATCACTTGGAACAGTAAAAGATTAATCGTTCGTCTGCCCGAGTATGATGGTCATTTTGGACAGCCGCACAGAGTGCACTTGCCCCGGGACCGAGGGATGTTACCGGATTTCGACAAACCCAATTGGATCCAGAGCGAGAATCTAGCCACTTGACCGTGAGTGACGATTGACGTCGAAAGCGGGGCGAGCAGTTAGGCTTTGTTGGGACCGATGGGCCCTGGTCTTTCACCTTCATCCAACGAACATGCGGCTATCTGTACCGGTCATCAGGGGTGAGTGAAGGTTGGTCTGAAGCCGGGAATGCTTGGGCGCATATGAGAAATGTGCTTTACTTTCTAATGTGTACCGAGCAGGCGAACGAAAGATTAGGCTGATGTTTCTGTTTTCTGTGAAGGATTAGTCGTTGACTTTAGTATTCCTTTTTTAGCGTCATTCCCTTTGGTTCATTTTGGGTTGGCGTACATGCTTCTTAATGGTCTAATAATGGCGTAATGAACTACAACTTCCTTCGATAGCAGAGTGAAATGCTTTCCCTTTTCTTGACTGATGTAATTGATTCCATGATCACCTTGCTACCAAAAACATCACTTGAGGGTCATAACTCAAAACAACTTCAGGGCCACATTTTCATCTGCTACGATCGATTTAACAGTAAGTACATCCGGTAAAACTGGTACAGCAATTTCTCAGTTTCAAACCATTCGTTCTTCTCCCAACCGAGTTCAGGTTATTGTTTTGTTGCTCAACTTTGTGGTCAAAATGCAGATAACCAACAGTACAAGTGGTTAGACGAGAAAGGGAAACGCAAGATATAACGACGCTTTAAAAAAAGCCAGAACCCACTCAAACTTGCTTCCCGTTGAATGGGACAACGTTTAGCCTTATCGTGTCATTCGTCGAGAATGCGCAGGCTAAAACACTAATCGGGATAGTTACCGGTCACGAGCATGACGGCAAACCAGCCCGATAGCAGCAGTGCAGACATAGAACATTCAATAAACCATCAGCTTATTTGATTTTGATTTCCGCTCCCAAGGGTCCCCGCGATGCCGGGCCGGAGTACATTTATTGGGAACAAATTGTTGTCACTCCGTATGCATAAATTTGTCGTAAATTATCACCTCCTTTGCTTCACTGTATACACCATATCGGAAAGGCTACCCTTTAGGGGACTTTTGCTGATCGGTCAGTTTTCTTCGAACTTCGAAGGCGTGCGCGCGCGCGCCTTCCGTTGTCTTACGTTGTTACAACCGGGAGAAAATGCTCTAGAGATAAACAACAATCGAACTACCAGACGGTTCTTATGGGTGTGTAGTTGTTTGTTTTTTTTTCTCTCTCTGTCTATCGTATCTTTCGTTTACTAACCTTAAAGAGCCAAAGCAGACCCTCATCGGAGATGAGGGTGGGTGGGATGAATCAGTGACAACAACATAAAATATACGATTATGTTTCTTAAATAGATGATAGTGGCCCACGCCCCATCTGAACCGATGTCCCGTAGAGGTAAACGTTTTGAAAATTTCCGCTCCACTAGCAAGTTGCCGGTTGGAGTCTTTTTTTTTTGTTTTGTTTTGGGAACATAATACTAGCATGTGCTTCAAGCTTCTTCAACAAGCTTCAGGGAAAAAACATTAAACATGAAAGAAGGGTGCGTTGTACGAGTCGAATTCCTCCACAGACGGGCAAAATAATGAAGCATAATTTATGCACAGAGTACCGACGTCACCGACAGTCATATCGCAAGTGGAGGTTTGCGAGCAAACCGAACTGGCTGCACCACCACGTTTGACATCCGTAACATGCTAACTTTCCCATTTTCGTCTATGCAGAATCTACGTGGAAATATTTAATATGTTTTGTAAAACAGCCGGAAAATCTTACAGCTCGTTAGGCACGGGAAGATCATTTAAAGTTGCGACGTTTAAAGTACTCCCCGGGGGGGAACTTTCTCTTGAGGATTTGTTGGTGCTTTTCTTTTTCGTATGTTTGAGTATGCCACTTTGCCATATAATTCTTGATTTAAGTAAGCTATTTTGGTCTTACAGTTGTGTTCTAATGTGACTAGCTTAAACTTTATCCTTCGCCACACATACCAACATTCCAACCGAAGAAGTTGAACGAAACAATCTGTTCTTCTACATCAAGTTTGATGGGTCAGTCCGAATTGTGTTATAGTTTGGGGGAAAAACAAAGGCCATGGAAGAACTTTAAAATGCTGAGGACATTTTAAACGATTAGACGAGTCTGTTTAAAGAGAGAATTTGTTCTAAATTTCTGCTTCTTTCTCGAGAACTCTGGAAAAGTGTCCAGCCCTATAGCACCAATAGTTTAGACATCAGCAAACGAGGATTCAAAACCCGACCAGAGGACACAGTCCTGGTTCAGGAAGCTCGGCTAGATAAAGCTATTTGCATACAATTTTAGACAGGATGCGGGTAGATGCCGATGCGTCCACCACTCGTTGACTATGGATAAGCTTCTGCTGTCCCGAATAAACAACGCTTTCTCGCGGCTCTTTCACAAACGGTGTACTTGGTGTGTTTGAACCGAGAACAACCGCGCTTCGATCGGGAACGCCGCGTTCGGGATGGTGTGTACGGGGCATAGAAATCGAAACTCGAATCACTACTGGCGGCCCCAATACGAGCGGGAAACGCACAGTGGAATATTAATACAATCTCGTCATGGGTGTGCGTGGCCAGCGTGTCACCATTGTTGCATACTGATTAGCGATGCCGTTGTCATTACTCATGCCAACCGTTCTAACCAAAGTGACCGAATTTCACCCGAACCCCGGCCGGGTGAGTGACAATCGTCGATAGTATGCAGGGATATTCGTCACTCCCGCCCGGATGGTGTACGGAATCGGATTGTGTTTTAAAACCCTCCGACTAATCATAACATTATAGCCGCTGCTGCGTCCGCTAAATGCTATCCCGGTGATGTTCGCGTTTGGTGGCCGGCAGCAGATAAACGAAATTTAAAGCCTATTATGTTTTTCTTAGCCGCTTGCAAATTGAATCCAACTTCTGGTTGTCCTCCACGTTACCTCCACGGCAAGTCCCCGGCTTTTTCGGGAAACGGTAACAGTGTCGACAGCGGTTCTAAGCTTCTACTTACAATTCCTATCACGCGCGCTGCTTTACGGCAAATAATATATTCATGGGCCCCGTTTTTGTGTGTGTATAGAGAAAATGGGTAGTTTGGGAATGTATGCTACCGGGAGTCACATCCAAGGGTGCACGCGTCTTATGCCACTACACGCCACCAAGGGGGAATGCGGTAGGGAAAGTGTGTCTGTGTGAAGTTTGCTCATTTCACTTGAATATCAATTTGGTTAGATTTTAATTGTAACAATCTTTTGGCGTCGGGAAAAAGTGGTGATAAAATTTTTGGCTTTATGTGCATTTCGGGCCGGCTCTAGTCCGGGTTCTCTCTAGTCAGCAAACCAAAGTGTGAAGCTGACGGTTCGTAAAGATTAGCTTTAACGTTTCTTTTTTTTTGTTCTGGGAGTTTTGTTTTGCGGACGTCAGTGAATCCACAAGACAGGCAGGCTGTGGTTGGAAATGTGTCATTTAAACCATTTGCACGTTGTGGTACATTGCGTGTTTGCGCTTCATCATTTTTGATAGACAGTTGCTTTTATGTTTATATGCGGCTTTCCATTTCGAAGGAAGCCTTTGCCACATACCAATCGGAATAGCAGAAGAATGTGATTTTTTTTATCAAACAAAAAAAGAGGATGTTACGATATGATTCCTCTGACATGTGCTCCACACTGTCTACCGAAAGGAGACTGCAGCATCCAGCGTGAGTGCCATCCAGCGGATACAATTAGCCGTACATGTTTCACACCGAAAAGGTTTAGCTTCGCTCGCGTTAACCTGAGAACAAAAGAGGCAACAACAAAAAAATGCCACGATTAAAACCCCTTTTTACGAGCACCACCACCATAAACTCCGACCCAATCCCAATCTGTCAAATCCATATCATCGTGATCCGCTCGGTGGTTTTTTTTGTCTCGTTACTTACATTCCAACCCGCCGCCGTTTTAAACCGCCGTCTTGACATTGTAGTTTTTTGTCTCACACGTCCGCTTCCTTTGGCGCAAGATACGGCGAGAAAGATACTGATGTTGTTTTCCCGCCTGCCGCTTTAGAGATTCACTGATTTGGAGCAATTTTAATAGAACCCAAATCTGACCGAAGTTATCTGACGATTAGTTCTCAATGCCATCGAACGTTCGGGCCGTGTCAAACGGTGCTCACAATTAAGAAACCGAACTGGAGTGATTCTTTGGTGTTCTTTGGTTTTCTTCTGGCCCTTTTTGGGCCAAGACTCACTGTAACAGAACAAATCTTATTATACAGCGTACAATAGTCCGGGCGTGTGAGAAGAGTGTAAAGCGTAAAAGCGACTGTTACCACCACCAAGAACCTTTTGCATGATTCGGTCGGGAAATCGGGACAGGAACGGATGGAAAAAAGAAAAGATTTAATCATATTTTTTGTCACGTTTTATTCTTCACGCTTCCAACCGATGCTGTCACACTGACGGGTTGGAGATTTGTTATTTTTTTCTTTCCTGCTGGCGTTGTGTGACGTTGTTTCCTTAGCGGCTGTTTAGCAGCAGCTCTTCATTACGACAGCAATCACAAGCATAGGGCCACATCGCCTTGACCTTTTGTCATTCGAATGGTACTGCAAACGAAACTTGCAAAAATTGTCTCGCTTGTTCCGTGGTTTCTTGCACCACTTTTCGATAGGATGATCTCGCCGTTTTTCCCATCGTTCCTAAAACGCCATCCAACGGGAATAGTATGCGGATGGGGATGATTCCTTCGAATCGTGATCATCTTCGGAAGCCACAGTGCACCGTCAGTATGCGTCCATCGTTTCCGTCTAGCGTTCGTCCTTATCGTGGTGCCGACGGCGGCAACGACTGGCGACACTGGGGCCAGGGATTTTTTTTACACGCCTATAGCCTGATAGCCGTAGCTTTGGCTCATAGGCGAATCGTTTTTCCGCTTGCTGTGGTGCTTTATCTGACTCACGACTCGTTGACGATTCGTTTATTTATTTCATGTTCTTTTCATTTTGTTTTTCGCTCTCTCCCTGTTTTGTTCCGTTTGGTCTGCTTGAGGTTTATTCTCCGGGAGGATTCTTTTTTTTTGTTGCCTTATTTTGGTATTCTTTTTGACAATTCTTATTGCTACAAATTTACGGCTTTTCCCGGTCGCTTTCCCATTTTTCCTTACCACCCCGGTTGGTATTCCCAGCTAGCATGGAGCTTGAATGAAAGAAATTAAATTAAATGCTAAAATCTGTTTTACCCGCCCTTCCATTCATTCCCAAATGGGACGGAACCGTTTTAGATTTTTGCCCTTGAGTGAGATTTTTTTTTCGTCTTCACCCCCATACACGTTCCCTTTTGTTGCGTTTTTCTTCTCTCTTCTAACACGAGTCGATAGCCGTTTTTCGGAACGATTCTGTTAAGTGATACAAATTGGTTTCTTTTTTCTTCTATGTTCATTTATGCTGCTAGTACACATTGCTCACCAATTGGGTCGTGACTGGTTGGGTTTACTGGGACGAGCCGACGAGGACGTTATTGCTGCCGGGAGTCGAATAATGCGTACCACTGCTAGAAACAAGTATTTAAAGCAAATGGAAACACTCATCAGTCGGGTGATGGGGGGGCGGAGGCACTCCAAATCTCATGCTTCAATCAACTCAGAAGTGGTGTTTACTGGCTTGACGCGTTGGTTGTTTTAATGTTGTGCTGCTAATGTTTTAGAGCTGTTTAAATATTGTTGTACCAATGAATCATTTGTGTGGAATGTATTTGATTGTTTTTTAGCAAATGGGTATTACGTTAAATGATAATGAACGAGCAAAATCATTGTCAACAATTGGGAATGATTGCGAAGAAAGGTTTTCAGTTATGTTGATGTATTGTTATTCATTGTTCATTATATTTTAATGTTTGTAGTAACCGATTGGATTTCCGTTTTAGATAAGGATGAAAAGACTTTATTTTATACATATTCTATATAATCTATATAAGAATATTTGGCTTTTTTGTTAAATTAAGTATTAATTTTTGGATTCTTTGGAACTCGAAAGCAATGGTGCAAAATTGTATTTCTAAAATGGTGTTGCATGCATTTTACTGCAATTTCTAGTAATTCAAATCAAAGGAATTTCGTACGACACATTTTAGTTTTCAACTGTACCAAAACACAACTAAACGTTTGTGACCTATATGAAACGAAACTTCCAAATAAGTAGAACTTAAATCCGCCCATTCCCAGAATATGGCAATTTCTTTAATTCTAACTCCTTCCACTCCTTCCCAAAAAGAAATGGCTTCTTCAGTGTACAGCAAAGCGTTCTTGAGTAAGATTCCTTAGTACGCAAAACAAACAGTACGCGAGAGAAGTACTACATAAAAGACATCTCCTTTTACAGCGGGAAAATTCATCCCACTACATAAAAAAACGATTCAACCACACACCCACAATGCGCCACAGATCGTTGCTGTGTTTTTAAATATCATTTACACCTAACAACCACGCACCATTTTTGCGATGGCTTCACCGAAAAAGTTTCGCGTTAAACAAAAAAAAAACAAGACAAACTTTCTACATTAAAGGAAAAAGTTTAATTGAAAAGCTCGACTGGCAAGACGACCGTGCGCAATGGTGTACTACCAAGCGTTCCTGACGGTTGTACCGTCATTGCAATGGGAACAAATTTTGATTACGCCACATACCGTGAAAATGTGTTGTTTTGGATGTTGTGTTGTTGTTGGTGTTGTTGTTGTAGGTTTTCTTCTGTTTCTTTTACTTATTTTGTTTTGAATGTTTGCATGTTGCTGTCGTCTGCCACACCATATACACCGGGTGGTTGATATAGCATTTACAAACTTGCAGGAAGAAATCGTTAAACAAACAGCTCTTGGGTGCATGTTAACAAGAGTAACTTTTTCGAAGTCAAAAAGGTGGCTTATGAAGGGGGAAGGGAGAAGGGAAAAGGATGGAGTTATCGCAACCTTTGGCATTGGGGTCGTACGAAAACACGGCCGGGGGTTGAGACCCCTTCGGCATAAAGTTGGCACGTTGACAAATACTAACGCCACTCCGTTTGTGGTGTAACATGCGTCACTTCACCATATATTGTGCTTACCGTTGCAATCGTTTCGAGTGCGCTTGTAACCATTTTGTGCCCTCCGCCTTGGAGAGCTTTTGCGCCAAACTTTGGTAGTGTGTTTATGCGTTGGCCGTTTGTTTATCTTTTTTTTTTGTTAAAGGTTTTGTTCTTTAGCTTTCGTTCTTAAATTTTAAAAACCACCAGCGAATGTGTTTGCAAAACGCGCGAATTCGTGCCTACGTGTTACTGGCCGGTGGGAGCTAAGCTGGATAAGTTCCGTTTTTTGGTAAAGGTTGTTTGTATGTTTCCGTTCGTGAAAACGCTCGATTCCCTTGCGGGCATGATGCTTTTCCGCGTATCCGACACATCAAAACATGCGCGTTGGAGTTTGCAGGAATGGAAAAAGTTTACAGTACACAGAGCCACGCTAAACTTCGTGCCCGATATCAGTGGCTTCATGATGTGGTGAATAATTAAGAATCTAGCCGCACATCAGCACAGGTGACCTTAACCATGGCGGACACTTGTGTGCGCCCATTCGGTACCGGAGTGAGAAGGGTTCGAGCGCGGTGCTAGAAGCTAAGCAGAAGCATCGTGCCGTTGTTCCACCCCAAAGTTCAGAGTGTCTCAGAGAAGCACCTCTTTCAACTGACAAAGTGAAATAAATTACGAAACTTTGACAGGCGCTTAATCTTCGCGGTCGTCGCTTGAGTTGCCCGGCTGTTCGCGTTTTACCGAACGTGAACCCATCGAAGATTAACACGCCATGAAACGGGGAGACGGAACGGACTCTTGCCGGTAGGGTTTTCACGCAAAACCTGCCCGCAATGGAGAGAGAATCCGTAAAGCTGCTTCTCCTCCACAGTAACCGCAGTGACCACAAGCGATCCAAGAAAGAATGCACGCGACTTTCACGATGCGCACCGAATGTTGCCGCGCGGTTGTGGTTAAAATGTTCTTTTCAATTCCAGTTGAACGTTTACCGTGGCTAAAGCGAAACAATGTTCCAGCATGTGGCACAAATCTGTTTTACTTCAGCCGTGGCCATGGTCCATACGTATAAAATGAGCTCCGAGACGGGGTCGATTCTTTGCCAAGGACCTCCAGCCTGCACATTGACCATTGAATTGAACTGAAACGGCAACGAATCTTCAACCGCTTCAACCATAATTTCCGCATCATGGAAATAATAGTTGATTAATGTGTTTTGTGAAGCTTTTATATGAGTAATGCTGAGTAGAATTAAATAGTGAGTAAAGTTATGCAAAACATTAAAATATTTTTTTAAGAAAAAAATATAATGTTCAAAACGTTAAAATAATCTCATCTCATCTAATATGTTTATAATAATTATATTGGCTCCAATTTCCAGCATGTGCCCTTGAATATTCACCTCACCAACGGGACCAGTCACTCAGCCATGATTAAACCACAATAATGAAGTAATCTTCAGCGGCACAAGATTTATACGGCCAACGTTCATAATCTCCACGTGCGCAGATACTTTGGTACATCTCGATAATGGACATATCATTATCTCCGGCAAGCATTAAGCCCAAACCGTGAAGCGAAGAAGTTTCGTCCGTATGTCACACCGCTTGTCGTGCTGCGGCTCATCGTGACATCTGTCGTCCAGAATTAGTGCCAGCTTCAATGGCCACATTGACAGCCGGGTTCCGACATTGGCCGGCTTTTCTCACCTCATTATGCACCATATGACTCATTTCGCCGAGTGGTCCGCTTTTTGCCGCTTAGCCCTTTACTCCCCCCGACAAAGTCACGGACACGGACAGTTCCGTACGTGTGTGGGAAGGTACTGAAGCTCGTACGCAAACTTCAACAATCCCAATGGATTGTGGCGTGACGGTTGAAAGGTTAACCGCAGTATCACACGGATCCCGCTTCCGGACGTTCAACGCGCGGACCATTTCGTGCTTCTCGCGGTCGTGCATCATCGCACCTTCCCATGGCCGGGTAGTACCGGTAGCAGCTATTGATTATATTAAAAGTTTAATAACTATTTTCCAAATCCTCGGCACGGGGGGATGTGTTACGGTTACGGGAGGGAAACCTACAGGGAAGGGAGGGGTTTGTTTTCGCTTCATCACTCGACGTGTCGAACGTTCTCGGGCTCGGTTTTTGGGTTCGGTTCAACGCTGCCCTGCTATGGTGATTGCAGTAATCAAATCGGCTTTTAGGATATCCGATGTGTGTTCTTTCCAAATGGCTTGATCGTCCCACCAACCAGCACGGTGCTCACATGCATCGGTTGAACCCAGGTCTAATGGCTAAGAACTGCCGACGCCATCCACAAAGCCAATCGGTAAAGCTCGCGGGCTTTTTGGGCTTTCTGATCTTGAAGTACATTATTGATGAAGTCTTCTGCCGCGCATCAACGAGTACTACGGATGAGCGATCGATTGATTCTACGCGAGGTGGTGGGCCGCTTTCAGCATTAATGGCAGACTATCATACACCGGGTCTGGAAGCATATAATTTTGAGCTATCATCATCATGCTGCCNTCTTTCCAAATGGCTTGATCGTCCCACCAACCAGCACGGTGCTCACATGCATCGGTTGAACCCAGGTCTAATGGCTAAGAACTGCCGACGCCATCCACAAAGCCAATCGGTAAAGCTCGCGGGCTTTTTGGGCTTTCTGATCTTGAAGTACATTATTGATGAAGTCTTCTGCCGCGCATCAACGAGTACTACGGATGAGCGATCGATTGATTCTACGAGAGGTGGTGGGCCGCTTTCAGCATTAATGGCAGACTATCATACACCGGGGCTGGAAGCATATAATTTTGAGCTATCATCATCATGCTGCCGCCGTTGCTTCTTTCCCGATGCGCTCTCTACGCTCATCCGCCCCGAATGAAATCAATGCCGTATGTAAGGAAAAAAAATGCTTGAAAAATCCAGAATAGGTGGAACTAAGAGAAGGGAGAAGGAAGAAAAAAATACACGCATTTCGAGTGGCGCTCGAAATGTTAAGTAGGTGTGTAAATGCCTCTTCGAAAGCATAAGGTCGAGCCCTTTCTATTCATTCGCATTTCGCTTTTAGATCGTCTGGCATTAGGCGTGCTGAGCTGAGACGATGAGAATGTAATACAATACCGCACATCCACAAACGGTGGCGTACGGAATTGTGTAGTGTAAGCGTAATTGTATTAGCAAGACCTTTACAATGTAGGAAGAATCCGACGGAGGAGTGTTCCTTCCCCTTCTGGGGGCGGTATTGGTGTTGCCATACATACAAAGGGCAGTAGTGAAAGAACTTAAACAGAAAGACCCATTCAAAGCGTACGATTTGAATGATAAAATCATTTGGCCCAACGCACATCACTTTGCGCTCCCATCCCCGTCCGTGTGGTTCTTGCGGTTTAACGAGCAAAGAATCGAAAAGGAAGTTGCATTAACAGAAACTCACCAGAAGAAAGCGGTCGGCGTACGGGGGGAAATTAATAATTCCGGATGCTGGTAATTCACTGCATCCTATTCATTTCTGCATTATCGGTCTTGTTGTTGTTTGCCAGCACAGTACAGCACACATCGTTAACGCTTTTGCCAATGCGTCCGCTTTCATGGGGTTCTGATGTCTACCTTTTTTCACAGTTCTGGATAGATGCGATCATATCGCGGGTCCGGGAGCGGGCGATAAGCAAAGAATAAATTGGTTGGTGCGATTAACAAAACCACACAACAACAAACTGCAAAACCGTTGAGGATGATTTTTCTCGATCAGTACGATAAGATGATGGTTGATTTTATGTCCACAAATGAACAAGTAACTGTTAGACCCACTGCATGGTGCATTATGCATTGAATATCTTGAGGTCCTCCACCTCGGGATGACCTCACCGGAGTGAAAATTCCTCCCAGGATTGCTGCAAACGAAATCATTTGAACCGTTTGTAATCTCATGAAAAATGCATCAACCATAACGATGTCATTTCGGACCTGACCGGCCACCACTAATGACTATATCATCAGGGCGGATAAAATTACTCCTCCGAAGGAGGAGTAGGTTGTCCATCCCAATGGGCAGAGCGTGTAAAGCAAAACGAAAAAAAAAACAAAAATAAATGCCTTCAAATAATTTACTCCAAAACATCTAATCAACTTTTGCGTTCAGCCCGTCGCAGGCCCGTACGACCTTTAATTACTTCCCAAAAACTTAAAACACCATTCCCCGGGAGTGTTTCGGGTCGAAACTTCGCGCTGTCTCACATCGGGAGCCCGCCCAGCATTCATTTCGAATATTGTGCTACAAAGTGTACGCCGTGTATGAGAGGTTCCGAACGTTCCCTACGGGCCCAACGGACTTGGAGATGAGATGCCAAGGTAAACTAGAGAACGAGAGAGAGAGAGAACGAAAACTTCCAATTTTGTTACTGAAGATGAATCTTTGTCCAAGAAGGGCACGATCGGTGGGCTCGCGCACGCTCTCGCCAAATATAATTTAATTCTACTTTCCTAAGGTACGGACACGTATCTGCATGAGGGCCATATTTAGAATCCAGGCCCTGCCTAGAGTGGCCGCCAGGTAGAACCACAACCTCCAGAGGTTCAGGTCACTCATCAAACTTGAGCTCGATATCTATCGCTAATACCTACAAATTATCTTTCATAAATCTTACACCCCTGCGGGCGTTGGTGAGTGCGAAGGATGTGAGAACGAAACGATGCCGTACCAGAGGTTCAGGCCTTTCCATCGCTGGACCTTTCGGTGCGATAGACCGGACGCAATCGGATAACGAAGAAAAGAAAAATATAAACCCCCCGAAACAAAATTCC
>CM028125.1:11748816-11771868 GCA_016254315.1 Anopheles parensis | reverse complement strand
TGAAACATTCTTCTGTGGGCCGAATCTTGCGTGATAGATCCGATCGCGATTCCGATCGTAACATACGGCATAATCCGCGTCCGTGTGGTTTCTTCTAAGAAGGGAAGATATTCCTTTCCACACTTAAAAAAGAAAACCACCCGAAAAATGCTTAAAAACCACTGAATCGTTTGGCAAAGCAAACGAACCGTGCGGCGGTTGTCGAGACATGACTGAAAATTAATTACCAAACACAATCGTTACACTTTGTATGCCCGGGTCCCGGTTGTTGCGGTAGGCGAAGTACGCGTTATTTCGCGGAATTTTCGGAAACCACATCTCATCGGAGATGTGGACGCCTTTTATAAGCGGATTCCGGGTGTGTCATCTAATAAACAGTGCAAGGACTTGTGCGCTGGAGGTTTGCAGAAACGTGCCACTTGGTGGCCAAAGATGAAAGAGCATCCCTTCGTGCGTTAATGAGCTTTATTTGTGTGTATCTTTGCATCTTCTTAGATGCCGTTGGAAGCTGCTGTACGTCAAACTGAACCGACAAAACATTTCCGGCGCTCATGGGAACCTGAAATGGAATGTTTGGTATGGATGATTTTATATGATTTTAAGTACCTTTTTTTGTTTATAAATGCAGGCATTAAAACGTGTGTTTGTGTCTAATCGTATTCCTAACAAACTTTAAAGATATCTGTCCCAATCGCTTCAGCAGCGTATACGCTTCTTCCAGGTGTGTTTTTGGGCAAAATTGACAAACCAGATCTGTAGAACATCCACAAACAGGATTACCGCATTGTTTTCTCGCCCAAAAATTGTCTCCCGTAAATGTGTTTAAAAATATAATCAGTTGCCGAAAAAATAAAAAAAAAAACCTCCAGACCGTCGCAAACACCCGTAACCAAACTTCCAAAATGCCGTAAAATCAGTGTTTTGGCGATGGAAGAAGTATTAAGCCGATTTCGCTGAACATACCGTAGAGAACAGTGGATAAAGCGAAACAGTAACGAAGGCGCTTTTGATGAAAATTAATTTCCCATTCATCCATGACGGTAACAACGACAAACACCGGCTTAACCAGAGTCTCAAGGAAAGTCCCGGAACGATTCGAAAAAAATAATGTTTTTTTTCTTCCAGTCCACAAGCAGATCGCGTTGCTTGCTGGAGAATTGGCAAACTGGTTCACTGGTAACGCGTGTGTTACTGCTTTACAAGCATTAATATTCGATACTGCTGGGCCCTCAAAACCTTCACCCCGGCATCGGGGGTTTTTTGTTGGTAAAATTGCTGTAAAGCTATGGGTCGGGACTTTCTTGAAAGCAAAGAATGTTTTAATCCCAAAACGAAACGGAAGAATCCTTCCCATAGGGACACAAGACACATAGAATGTTTTTCGGGTAGAGAATGCAATCTCTGCGCATTTTTTATGTGTGTCTGGGTGTGTGTGTGTTTCTAAGAAAGGAAAGGAGCACAATAAAGTTGGTCTTCCATTTCCGGTGTTTGGTCCTAAACAGAGAAAGGAAACAAAACGACTGAAAGGATCCACATTTTCATCGCTTTTAAAGCGTAGCTGAAAGAATTGCAGAACGCCCATATCGGTATGAAGTAAAACTGTCAGCACTTCCCGTTTATGTTTGTTTGATTCCTTAAGCATTCCATGTTAAATTGGAAATACAAAACTGTTTTTTCCCCTGCACGCATTATTAATGGTTTGGTTCGACGTGCTGAATAATGTTTCGCCGTGTCTTCGGAGCGGTTCCATCCACTCGATCAATTTTACATTTCATCGAAAAAAGTTAGAGAAGGTGTAGGTGCTTTCTTCTGAGTAAAATTCCGCTTCTTTAAAAGTAAAAATAAACTTTCTTAAGCGGCTAGAATAATTAAAATACAGGACAAAAAAATCCCAAAAACGAAGTAATTGTCTTTCCAATCTTGCTTTCGTCAAGACAACGTAACCAGATTAAGCTCATTTCAGCATAGTTCCTTCACCGTTCGGTTCCTTCCCGAAATGTCATACAAAAAGAGAGAAAAAGGACAAAACCCCATAATCCGATCTACTTTCGTTCCATTATGGTAGCGTGTAACCGAGCAATGTGCAGGATACGCCGGCAACGAGGCAATCGAGGATCAATGGTTTTAAAGGGTGCATTGTTATTTTTAAAATCGCCGTGGTTACGGACCGATGGTTCGTGTTCGTCTTAACTGTGGTTAAGGCTGTGCTGGAATCCTGTCAAACAGGACACTGGTTTGCTGGGCGAGGATTAACATAGCGAAGGCTATTAGTCATAGTTACAGACGGATGCCGCTCCCAACTCACAAACCATCTCCGATGGCCTTAAGGGTTCTGTTTCAAGGTTGAAATTTTTTGGGCCCGTATGATTAGATTCGCTCCACTGCCAAGCAGTGCTACCGTGTGCCAGTGAAAATTGTATGTGTGCCCCCTTGTGCACCCGGGAAGTGCATTCGCTCGTAATGCATTGAATAAAAATTGAAACCCCTGCAGTCATCGGAACGCTACAGTGAGGGTTTGTGTCATGCAAAGGAGAAAAAGGGGAAAGCTTTTCCAAAAGCTGACAGCTCCAGAATGCATGTAAGAATGCATCTGAACGTGTGGTTTCGTGGGGGTGTGTGTGTGTGAAGATTGTATGAAATCGTACGTGTCTAATATCAGCGTGCGATTGCGTGTGGTAGGTATGACTTTTTCCATCGTATCATCGTCTTTTTTCCTTCCTGCTTCCACGGTTCCACGATCGATGGTCGCTTTTGGAGGTCTGCACTCAACGTGCAGAACAAAAAAAAAACAGGACACATTTTGCTTTTCCAGCAAATGCACTTACTCGATCCCTTCGTCGTCTAACACCCACAAGTCCTCCTTCCCTAACGCCCAAAACAGGTGTGTTCGCTGCTGATGCTCTTGTGGCTGCTGTGTGGCGTATGAAATGTATACACGCAGTGACAAGAAAGCACCGTCAGGTTACGAAATCGGATAGAAAATGCATTCAATTGCAAGTATTGCAGTCCGTGCACAGGTTATTCAACATGATTTGTGTGGCAAAGGACCTTTGCAAAAACCTTTCTCGGTGAGAGGAAAAGGCCATCGAGCATTGCCACACAAAAAAACTTACCTCCAGAACTTAAAATCAGTATCGAAAGAATCGAAAGGAAAATCTTCTTACTTAATCGCATTAATTTTTCTTCTTGTCCCGCGTGTTCCAACATCTCTAGCGGTGAAGATCGGGGGGAGTTAATAGCAAAAGAAAGCGAACAAATACACCATCACATCTTGGTACTTCTTGTTGGTCTGAATTCAAAAGCACCATTTTAAATGAGAATTTTTCAATTTTCAACATTGGAGCAGGAACTGTGGAGCAGCGGCACAAAACAGCACAAACATTGTATCCTTCCTCGATTGCGGAGAAGAACTAGCAAAGATGGTGATCAACAGCACCTGCGATAATGGTATAGGAAGCGTTCGATTTGTTGCCAACATGACAGTTTTGCTTTCGCTTCACACACTAGACCAATGTAAATGAAATGCCACCACACTCTGATGGGCCACAAAGTCGTACGATTTGCATAATCTAGCAGTAAATTGTACCATTGCCAACGTGGCAACACTAGCGCAGCATCGTCGCATGTGCATCGCCCTGTCCTTTGGTGTGATTTCGGTGGAGAACGCTGTAAGATTGCAGACTGGAAAAGAAATGTCCAAATGTCGCCAAAGTAAACGTGTCCGTATGCAGAACGTTTCGATTGTTGCAAATTATTTACGACCTTACGATCTCTAGCGCTCAGGCGAGTTGGAACTGGCGAATGATTCGGCTCATTAAGTTTGTAATTTATCGCTAGCCATTCGTTCGGGGTGTCTGGATCATAAGCATCATCGGTGCGTAAAGTTTCTCGAATCAATCGATTCAGTAGCTTGATTTGGTCAGTTGTTTAACTTTCTTCCTGCTTAGTAGTGACCTAGTGCGCGTCTCTTGAATTTCTTTAGAATCTTGACGAACAGGAAACGACCATAAATCGTGTACCGCACAAGCCTGCTTTCTCACGGTTCGGTGGTCACATTGACACGTACCGCGTACGATCGTCATATTCGCACGAGCGGCAAACAAGCAATTTATGCACTTTTAGGCAAATAATCCACACAAAAGCTGGCTGGCAAAGTGACTGCTGGGACCGTATTGTTGCGTTAACACTTGATGGAAGCTGTGCGGTGGGCGGGTGGACAAGATGCAAACGTTCCGCTTTTCAGTTTCCTAGTTTGCCAAAAGCATCTTGTGAATTTCCCGTTTTCGATGTTCGGTGAATAAGGGAATCGCGCGCACTTCGTATGCGAAATTGAAGTTGGATGTTCTTTCCATTGTAGCGCCTGCAATCTTCACGCCTTTGCGATCTTTTCCCTTTAGCTTATCGGCGTGGTACTTTACAAAACCCTTTACTGCATTGCCGTTGATGGGTCTAGTGATGGACAATACGACACATTTTGCTGGATCTGGATTCGGTTCTGAATTACTCGTGGAACCAACGAGTTGGAGTCAGAACCATCGGTGTAAATAGGTTCCAAGATGTCATTGCTTATTTATGCCACTTTGGTGCTGGTGGAACTAAGGGATCTCCAAACACCAAAGAACCAGGATCTCAAGTGTGATTCCGAGACGGTATATGTGGGAGCTCCGACGATATGGCTCCTGTTGAAGCAAGCTTACACCTGTAATCCGGCAAGGGTAGATGAAGGTTCGAGAGATTCTTAGTCAGCAGATGTTGGAGTCTTAGTGCTCCTTACACTAATGTGAGACGCTGTGAGGAAGTGGTGAGCTGTTAGAGTAGTACCAGTAGGTCCGATCAGACCTTTATATCCCTAGAAGTAGAATTTTCTAGAGTCGTCCAATCTACTGAACCTACTTGGAATCGATTCCGACTCGAATTAAAAATATCTATCGGAATTGAAACTTTGAATAAACTGAATCTTTGAATAAACTGAACCTGTTGAACTTACTTGGACTGGGTTTCGACCCGTACTCTCTGGAACCAAGGGATGAAATCCTTAAATTTGTTTGAACCTACTGAACATTGGACTCTATGGAACTCATGGAAACAAGTCGGATTTCTTACGGATAGCTCGGACTCGGCAGGGGCATCACTAGTTTTGGATGTTCTTTCAATGCTCGCGAGAAGCAAAATAAATCCGTTCAGCATTGCTTTTGCAGATTGGAGAAATACGCTAGCGAAAGAAATGCACAATTCCAAGTGAACACGTACGACCACAAAATGGTCCTGGTTCATATTGCCTGTCTATTGTGCTCGAAGGAAGCCAACTATAGAAAGGACCACATCCATACGAGCGAATCGAGCAAGGGAGTGTAGAGAGAAAAGAGAAGACACGGATCATATCACTTATCCTTCGGTTTGGTGAACGATTTCTTTGCCGATTCGCAAGACGAGACTGTGAGTGTCCCCCACCACACAGCTGGTGTGATTCGTTTGACGACGGACCGTTTCGCACTCTGTTTTATGATTGCTTTTCCTCCCAAACGCCCAGGTGAGGAGCCCTGGGACTTTCGGTACAATTTTCCACCGGTGGAAAGCAGTAACGGGAAAATAGGGTTTCAATTCTCCTATCGTTGCCTCCAATGCCTTATCAACAGTAACGCTCGAAACCCGTGGCGTACACTATCCTGTTGACACGATCGATCGATTACGGGAAGTACCTGCTGGAGACAGCAATTCCATAAACGAACACAATTACACTTGTGGCGATTTGCGCGGTGGCCACCATTACGTCCATGTGGAGCAGGAGTTCGGTCGGTTGTGCCGTGTGATCCATTCCGTTCGTTTGCTTTATGCTGCACATCCGTGGCGTACTCACCGCTGGATACCAGAGCACGTGTGGTTATTGCAATCCGACAGCACAGCATGACCAGTCACACAATCCGCTACCAGTCCAGTGATTCGGTGTTCGATATGCAACGTTACTACCTTTTCGCCCGAAAAAGGCTCAACTCATCTACCCGAACCAAACTGTTCACTTCACTCTGGACATACCACAAACGGGAGCAATTTATGGATCTTGCTGTGTGTGTGAGTGACTTGGCGGTTCCTTTTGTGGTGTACGCAACAAATCTTCTTTCGAGATCAACGGGGCAAGAGATACTCAACACTCTAAACGAAATCTCCAGTAAGCCGTTGTACTCAAGTAGCATCATCAAACATTTCGGACAAGGGACCGCACAAGCCGCACAACACGCGAACACTCGCGCCCCTCGAAAGCCCCCAATGCCTCTGGTTCGGTCAGAAACAAAGTGTAAGATAGTTTCATATTCATAATTCAATTTTCTTTTCAACCGAACCATTAACACAACATTTTTATCTTAATTGAATCATAAACCCTGCTGCTGCGGTTACGTCAAAAGCGACCAGCATCGGCAATCGGCAAACTATGCTTTGCCAAGTTAAGATGGAACCGGTGGCTTTCTTCGACCATTTTACGATTGCATTCCTTTTGTTGCATTAACTGTACGGGCGCTTATGGGATCGGTCCGGGATGCCGTTCTATAAGTATCAAAATGGAAATGATGCATTAACCCGATGGTGAAGTTGTGCCATTGACCGGTCAGACTGTTTTCTTGCTTTCAGCACTAATGGTAAGGCACTTGAGAGAAGGGTTCGTTGTGCACATTCTCTATGTTGCATACTGATGCAGTGCGCTACATTAAATGCATGCATAACTTATTTCATCGTATTTTAAGACGGTTTTGTTACTAGTTTGGTAAGGAAAAATGTTGCAACTCTGTTGCATATAAATTTTAAATTCGGTAAAAAAGTTTTCTGTTCTTGTATCATTTAGGAAAATGGTTGGAAAACTTAAAATTCATTCTTTTTCTTGATTATGAGTTACATTATGATTATGGAATTTGTGGAATTTATGTTAATGTAACCAGTCTTATATTAACATTTTTATGTTATTTATACTATTGAGGACAAATTTATTTTCATTTAGCAAATCGGAAGAATGGCTTGCTTATTTAATTAATTTTTAGTTTACTATTGGATTTTTTTTTCGTTTCAAATACAAATATAAAATTCTCGTGTCGCGGTGTTAGTGTGTAAACTCGTCTTAAACGGTTGAACCGATTTGTATGAAATTTTCGCTGAACGTTCGTTATGTATGGGAATAGGTTTACCGCTACTTTTCGTTTCGCTTTAATTACAAAACGGAAATTTTCAATTTTTACAATTTTTTTATTTTTTATTCTTTTTTTTTAAGCATTGTTTGAGTGAATAGAAACTTATTTCTATCAATTCGCATTAAAATAAATCAATTTATAAAATTTTGCTAAATTTCCCAAAAAAAAGTTAAGGCTATAGCCTTAGGAATTTTGCAGCTCGGTGGTACATGTGAAATCTGGGCCTAACACGGAAGTGCCTGGTATTAAATCCCAATCGTCAAGGAATGCCAGAAATGCCTTCTGAAGTAGCAAAAAAGAAGAAGAAGAGCCACAAAAAAGAAGAAAAATTGCTTTGATTGGGAATGTCATTTGGATTAAGAATGGCAATAATTTAAGAATTTTCAAATAATCAACGATATTCTCTTATCGCCACTCTAATAATACCACACGAATCAAGATTGAACACTCAAAATGTTTGCTTTAATTATAAAAAGCATGTTTAAGGGCAAAGCTAGGTTTGCCGGGTAAGCTAGTTTATTTATATATAATATGTTTCTATTTAATTATATTGAAATTCTTTTTTATCATCTAGTAAAACTAGAATTTAATATTTTTTAAATTAATAATAAAGAAAAGTAGATCACCTTGAGCAAATGGCTAAAAGCTTGATACTCTTCATTGAGTAAAATTTAATCTCTTATGCCTTGGTCTTGGTCGGTCTCCAGCGGTAAAGGACGTTTGTTTTTTTGTACTGCGTAAATGCTTAATTCTTCGTTTGCACAATGCTCTAATTTTCCTGAAAGTATTTTTCATTGCACTTGTTAGCTCTGCAAAAGAGGGAAGAAGAAGAATGAAAAGGGAAAACACACTCAACTCTTTCATCAAACTAATGGTCGAATCGTTCATCAGCTGCACGGATGAAGCCCTACAGCTCAGAAGTCGCTGCTTTGCCACACATTCAACGCGCTGTCCCGCTTTTTTGCCTCATTGCTTCGGGCAGTGTGCTGGGTGGCTTCAAGATGGTGCCGGTTGGTAAATGAAAAGAACAACTTTCCTGCGGTTTACAGTACTCGAAACTCTTAACTTTCCTCGTGGTGTGTTTTTTTCTCTTCTTCTCGTACTTCTTCACCACTAAGTCCGCACACTTTAGCGAAGCTTCTTAGTGCGCGCACTTGAGCTCTTAAGTCTACTCGAGATAGTTTCCGGTCGCTTCCTCCACTCCACGCTTGCGGGCTCGAGACTCATGGTCGATCCCGGGCTACAGTTTATGCACACTGTTGGTCCCATCGAGAGTGCAAGTGCAACCCGTCGCTTGAAGTGAAATGTTTGTTTCCCTTAAATAGTACCATGAGCGAGGTCACAGTCTGTTTCATCAGATTCACGGGTTTGCGGTGACTTTAGCACTTCAATTACTCTTTGTCCCGCGGCTGGAGGAACGGTCTCTTTATTGGCCATTCACAATTAGATTGAGCGGTTTAAAGAGCAACAGGCATATTGTTGACACATGGTACATGGAAAAGCATCGGGAAGATGTTCCCGACAACCGGTTATTGCCCGTACCGATCCATGGAAATTTTCGCAACTCTTTTCCCCCCCGATTTTGCGTTACAGTGTCTGTGCGCGGAGCAAAGTGACAGTAATGAAATGTAATCAATTTAATCCACCAGCTCATTAAGTATACAACCTCAAAGGCTCGTCATCGAAAGCATGTCAAGCATTAGTTGAAAGACGAAGGATCGCGTCGCTTTAACCGCAACGTTCCATTACCTTCGCCACAAAATCAACGGGCTTCAACGGCAAAGGCGAACCATTGGCAGGTTCGGTCCATGCTGGAGAAACAATGTCTCGAATCTTTGCAAATTCTAATCATCCTCTCGGTTACGCGAAGCTACTCGCTTCGTAAAGTTTCTCGTACGAAGCCCTACCGACCTACGTTGCAATAGCTCTTCTGCTGTTGGAACTCCACGCCGTTTCAACGCCCTATGTAATGTAACCCCTAATCAAAGGCAAAAGCAAGGACTAAAGAACTCCCCTTTTATCTCACCAAAAGGCTGGAACTAGCAATCAAGGGAAGCGAATGACGTCGCTGACTTGCCGGAAGAAAGCTAAACGAATAAATCTAAAATTAATTACTATCTACTCCTTAGCTCATCCAATTTCGTTCCTACGCAACACTCCCGGTGGAACAGAAAGATTGAAGTGGGCTTTTTTTGGGGTTAAGTTCTTGTGTTTGCAGTGCCGTTTGGTCTTGATCAAGACCGAATCCTTGCAAATTCGGCCCGGAGATCCTTGAGCTATGCGTTAAATCAAACTTAACGTCTATTTGTGAAGCACTTTCGGTACTTCTTTGTCCAGAACATCCTTTTGCGTATGGTTGGGTGGTAGTGCGGGTACTACCACTTCAAGAACTCCATTTTGGTTTATTCTAAATTCCCTTTTCTTTTGGGTGACGATGCTCGAGAAGCAGCTTGCACCCACCATATCCATAGCATACGTCCAAAAAAGCAATAAGTCAACCGTAATTGAAACGATCTCCATAGGGCTGATGATAGTTTTGTTGGGTAAGTTCTACTCATCCGTTCTCCTAGCATCCGAATGGATTTGTAATCTGCTGTAATTTCCCTAACTACAACAATATTTATAAACAAAAAAAAGTGAAGAAGAAACGGACTCTGTCGTCACAGTAATTCTTTCCCCTTTGCAAGAGCATCAAGAACCGTATAACAAATCGTTTTCCTTTCAAATGCTCGACCGAAAAGGTCGGAAAAATTGCGCATTAAAAAGTACGAATGAGCACTTGAGGTAATGAGAACTCACTGAGGGGCAACTCCGGTAGTATTTTTGTCGTTGTTGTTTTTTTTCATTCCTCGATTTTTGCTGCAACGTTGCCGTACTACGACTAGGATGCCCCTACTCCCTATCGAAAATCTTTGCAAAAGGAGAAATTTAACGATGAGCATGAAATACGGCGAGAATGATTTACAAGTCATTTGGGGAAAAAACAGCGCGCTACGAATCGCATTGTGAACGGGAGTCCCTCCACATCCCTTCACCGTACCGCCCGTGAAGGGATTTGAACTTTTCGAATTAAATCGAGGGTAAAATTCGTAAGCAAAAACATCACGAGCTACGAGCGTCTATAATAGACTAGTAAATAGGTGGGGTTTTTGGTTTTGGACCGGTGTTTTAGTTCGATGGAGTTTCCTTGGCGTCTGGCATCAGTTCTGGTAGATAAATCATTCCGAGTTACTGTCGGTATGATAATATTGTTATTATGTTAGGGTCTTTCAATCAATATCGATCCCATTCGGTTGCATAATGTTTAACCACCGAAGGAGAGTGGTTTGAATATTCTCATGTAAACGATTCAACTCGGAAGGTGTGATTTGATTTGTAAACTGTGTAGAAGTTATTGAATATTTCGCTAAAAACACAATCATGATTTATGGTGAAACAATGGACGCGCAAGCAAAAAGTTAATCTGAACTGTAATTAACTTGAAAAGTAATTCCTTTTTCCAAGCCGCACTTAACAGTTTACTGAATGAATTAAATTATAATTAAAGTGAATTGTACCGGTTTCACGGAAAAATTGACTTATGCTCACTTCTCAATACAACCATGGGCTTACAATAATGTGGAACTACATTAGATTTCAAATCGCATTTTCCTGTTATGGAAAAGCAATAAAAAGAATCATACAACAATAGGAATTCAATGCATCTCACCCCTCCACGTCAACTCAAAACACGGCATGATGCAGGAAAAAGGGATTTTGCTGTATCAGTTGCGAGCTAAACACAATATATACCACTCCTTACCTCATCATACGCATCAGCGCACTGCTTCGCTTCGATCAGAATTCGAGCGCTTTTCCAGCATCCTATCGGCATCAGCACTGCGTCAAACGATGCTTATATTTTCAATCATAAAACACATTGAAGCATAAATAATACCAGAAATATACTTTCTAGCGAATAAAGGGGATTAGTAAAGCTTTGCTGCATTTTATTCTCCCATCGAGAATGTACTTCACCCGCATTCCTGCTCATCCCCATCATCCTCCCCACGTGCCCATTGTACGTCCCGCGTGTACCCACATATGGTGGAAAATGTACACTGTTGACACGGTAGTAGCATTATGTGAAAATTGTCCAGCGACCTCGATGGTATCGGGGTTGCGCTTGAGTTTACCAGCAGCACAGTCTGTCATCTCTCTGGTTAAGGCTATTATTACTATTTCAGTGTATTATCATCGTCTGCTAGTTGGAAGGAACTAGAGAGTGTGAGGGACAGGAAAAGAATAGCAATATCCTGTGAAACGTTATCTTATTACATGTTTATATGTGCCATACCCCAGAATCCGATACTTCCGTGCAATTGTCATTATTCGGGATTTATAATACACCACTTGCCTCCCAGTTACTCATCGCCGAGTTGCAGTTGTATGCAAACATGTGTCCAGCTCGTAGTATTTTTCGTGTTTTGGTGTGATGTTTTCACAGTGAGTGAAATGAGTTTTTATCCTCCAGAACGGCATCATACTGTTGCCAATTTAATTTAGCACATTTTTAACATTTTTGTGTTTTGTTCTCACTAATCACGAGAACCTTATCTTAGCTCGACTATCCTTGCAGAAATATGTTTGCTGTATCCCTTTTTGCAAACTGTTTATGATGCAGTTTCCAAGAGTTAGTTCATCATGACGGACTAAACCCCAGGCTCGGTACACCCAGCAAGCAATTTAATTTATTATTTTCTATTCGCTTAATGTATAATTTTTGTTATTAGTTTATGAGTCTCGAAATCAGCCCGCAAGCTAAGGAAGACGAACGAAAGGTCTATGAACGTGTGTGTTGTTCGCAAAATCTAAGCACGTAACGTTCCTGTTGGGGGTGTGGAACAATTTATTTCCATCCCCTGTATTTTGCCATAACTCCTAATCCATAGCAGCCTTGGTCAGTTTGTGGAAAAGTTTGTGTCGATAGGTTTTGCACAGTGTCTGGCTTTGCTCCAGCTGTGAGGTGGTGCAGCAATATGACTTATAACAGCACAAGTATGTTAAGTGTCTACTCATCATCCACATGCTCGGCAGTACGGAAGCGAATGTNTCTAAGCACGTAACGTTCCTGTTGGGGGTGTGGAACAATTTATTTCCATCCCCTGTATTTTGCCATAACTCCTAATCCATAGCAGCCTTGGTCAGTTTGTGGAAAAGTTTGTGTCGATAGGTTTTGCACAGTGTCTGGCTTTGCTCCAGCTGTGAGGTGGTGCAGCAATATGACTTATAACAGCACAAGTATGTTAAGTGTCTACTCATCATGCACATGCTCGGCAGTACGGAAGCGAATGTGCACAACTACTTCAGCTAGGTCTTAATTTTTGGGGAAGAAAATGTTTTGGCACTTAATTGAATAACGCTGCAGCTTAGGTTTCGTTTAATCAGGTAATGAAACTGCTCGGCAGTAGGTATATTGATTACCACAATAGGAACAGTTTGCTTTAAACATCCATAAAACAAAACAACCATTACTTTTCCCTTTCCCTTTGTTTAAGGCCAACTCCCACAAGTTGTACAACGCCCGAAAAGGTTACGTCAACAGTTGCTGAAGAAAGGAAAGAAACCTCTGGAAATGATTTAATGATATTCCAATACCTCCCCGGAGGCGAAGCTAAAAGTCAGAAATCCGTCACCGTGCGAAACATTAAACCTTCGTCGATAAATCGAATTTTAGGCAAGACACCCCTTTTACGATGGTGTTTGGAAAATCTAATAAAAACAGTATACACGGCCTTAAAGCCTACCTAGCATGTTACTGCCAAGGGGAGTGTATGCCCTCGTCTCATTAACACGCAGGATTTAAATCCCCCTTTTGCTCGGGAAGAATTAGTTTCACATATGTTCACTACTTTCGGTATGTTTTGTTGCTTTTTAATGTACCACTGGCTCGAGAAAAACGATTTTCAATGAAGAAAGTTCGAGGGTGCAAAGCTGTAGGAAAGTGTTTCTTTTCTTCCCGTTTTCCCTCACGGAATCCGGACGCGAAGTTCCCAGAGCCGAGACCAAAGTATCACTGTTGCAGCAGTGACAAAACGGATCAATGGTCCCTTAAATAGCATACACCCCTGATCGGGCGACAGTCAGATGTTAAAAGGAACAGGGAAATCGACCTTCGTTTTGCTGGAATATATATTAGACACCAGTGGTGGCCGTAATGGGGCCATTGTGTTTAGGACGTTTTTCCCTAGGAAAGTGAATTATGAATGAGATGAAGAAATGAGCGGTTTCAGGCAAAAAGAAAAAAAACCCTCAACAGTTGCCTTGGAACTGTAGTGGCATCTTGCGGCATGATACTTTCACCTCCCAGGAAAATATATATTCCAGCAGGGTGGGTAAACCCACGAAGCCGGTAGAAAAATGGGCTTGCACGGGACATTTACGAAAACCCCAGGATAAGAAAGAGGGGAACGAATCAAATCGGGCGCTATGGCGACGTGGAAATCACTCTTGTTTTTGCCGTTGCCCCTGCACTAGCAGCCTCTCATCACCTTATTTCCCAACGGAATTTTGGACCGGCTTAAGATGGCACCGGGAAAGGTGAACTATTACCGAAAGGGGGCGCGTACGGTGCAGCGTCATGCAATCAATTGTGAAATGGAACCGAATGAGGTGAAGAAACATCCGATTGCTTCGGCAAATGGCAGACTTACCGAGGGGTGGAACATTTTTGGCGGAAGCCTTTTGTACTACAATAAGCGTCCGGAGCAACAGGGATATTTATTAAATTTTCTCATCCGAAACAGGTTTCAAGTTGGGCTATTCCCAGCTATGCAAACTCCCTAGGGGACTTTAGCCGTGCATTTCCACCGTGGACGTGTGTCTATGTGGCATTATAGCGGTAGCACAGGATACGCAAGTTATATCTTTTATTTTGTCCGAAAACATCAATTACAGGCAGGAATAGCTAAAACGGCAATAAAGTATTCTAATTTGCAGCGATGGTGAAACTGTTTACGAATGCATGAGGATGGATGAACAATTTCAGCCTATCATTCTGTTTTTATATTTGTTATAAATTAATCATACATGGTAGATCACACTTTGATTTTTTTTTCTGACAAAAGATGACTCAAGGAATATTTTTATTGGAAGATGTACATACTTAAAGTTTAATTGGAAAAGTCTATACAAATTCTCAACTTCAAACGTGATTGGTCTTGAATTTCCCCCAGGCTTATATTTGGTTCTTGTGTGTGGAGATTATAACTAGTTCAGTTGAGATGGGACTATAGAACTCTTGTCTCATGCCAAGCCCCTTATATTCCCAACGATGTCGTCAAACTATTAAATATAGTAAAAATCTTATCGCTGTGTACTCTAAACCTAAAACTTTTTTTATAATCCACTCAGTAAATATGATCCTAAAGTGTGGCTTAAAGCAAACTACACCACTAAATCATGCGTAATCACAAAACTCTTAAAAAATGCATCCTGCTTCAAAGTCACGGACCAAAAATTTGAATGAAACAGTCCTCCTGCTCGATCCATCATAGACCAGCTTGTGCATGTTACAATTTTTTAAACCATTTTTCTTCTCTCCATATCCGACAGATGTTCGAGTTTACCAGCGAAACACGCTGCTCCTTATCGCTCGTTTGTTTTGCCTGTGGACCTTTAAAAAATTCTTCCACCGGATCACACGGGGCCTAGACTAGTCCAATTTCCCAAGAGGGTCACGAAAGTCCCGACAGATTATGGGTCGCGAAAACACCACTGTAACGCACGCCGCATGTGGGAATACCAATAGCTCGAGCACGAAACACTGGTTCTCACACGCCACACGCTCAAGTGTCTCCGGGAGAGACAAATGGATGACTGAGATTGAACGGAATCATTCACTTCCCGCCGTAAGTGTCAAATTGCAGCGAGATGTTATTAGTTTTTGGGTTTTTCGGAGTTTGAAATGTACCATTTGTGTCGCACGGAAAGATGACTCCTGTGTCTCACGTAGTGTGCACCATCTTCCTGTACTCCGTGAGCCCATAGCAACACTCCGCTTTCCTGGGGTCGGACTCGGTTTTCATTAGTCACCGGCAAATGGGCAAAAAAATCGGAAGGATCGAATGACGTCTATTCCGCGTTTGTCAAAACACACAGTGTGGGAGAACTGATATGATGGTGGCACCAGCTCATGCGTATCTTCATAATGATCGGAAAATGATGCTCAGCCTTCCGGTCGGCGGAGACCGATACTGCTCTGCTGCTGTTCTGCTACAAATGAACCACGTGAGACAGTAAACAACAGTCAACACAATGCACCGAAAACAAAACCGACCCTTGCTACATTTGCTCATACTCATATCTTGTCGTTAAGGCGATAGTTTTCTGATGTTCATAAAGCTGCGAACTTTTAATTACGCCCCTGATGAGTCTCCGGGTGATTCAGCGGCAACGAGCATCGGTCGGTGTGCTTCTTTGGAGCGTCATTATCACGATGAATCCCGCCGGGAGGACTATTACGATGCTTTTCCGACGGACAGGCACACAAAAACTTTCCAAACAACCAGCATAAACCTCGAGAGTACCGAGGTGTGTGTGATTGTGTGGTGGAACGCCGGACGAAAGACAGCATCCGAGACGACCATCGTACCGCCCGGAACACTTCGCACGCTCGCACCCCCAGATCTTCTCTCCTTCAAAAAGGAAGCGAGTCATCGACACCGGACTAACATCAACAACCAAAGCAATAACAACAACAACAACAACAGTATCCTTAACAAGAGAAGTCGTCCCGAGTGTCGTCCCTGGAAACTGTTGCCAAGGGTGACATGGAACAGTGTAAGAAACGGGCGTAGGTGGTAATCATGTGTTTGGCCGCGCGATGATACCGATTTCAGTGCTTTTGCCGGTACAGCGACAGCAAAAAAAAATCTGCACAGATAAGCAAAGTAAGTATCAAAAAACCGAGCCATTTCCTTGGGTAAAAAAAGTAGACACCAGAAAGGTTCCCACCAGACCGTTGGGAGACTGCCGAACGTTGGTGGGTAGTGGGCGATCATAAATAATTACACTCTTACGCTCGTAAGTGAGCGATAAGAAGTGTGCTAAAATGGGTCGACTACCATCGAGCCGCGATGTGAGAATGAGTTGGAGACGTTTGGAGGATATGAGCTGGGGGGAAATAATTAGAATAGGTAACTCCACTCGGTACTTTGGAGTTCCGGATGTTTTCCTTCGACTTCGTCCCGCCCACGGTTCCAAGGTACCATTAGCATCAGCGAATCGTATGATTCAGCAGTACGCGGAATGAGAAGCTATTTACTTAAGCAACGCGATGTGACTTTATCACCTACTACTACTACTAGCCAAGGACACTGGCAAATCTCACCTTCTGCCGTAACGGCTATTACAAGGACAAGGTGAATTGCGTGAAGGAGGTGCTTTTATCTTGATAGTGCTGGAACTAAATTGCCGAGAGCATTACCTTCTTTTTATCGTTTCCCTTTAGTGATGTGGTTTTTTTTACACATCCCTTCTTAGGGACACACATACTTGCAATAGTTCAAACAGAAAATGTTCCTTTCGGAGCAGCAGGACGAGACTAAGAAAAGAGTTGGTCTGGTCAAAAATGTAAATGAAGCCCAACACTTCATTTTCCCTTTCGAACGAGCTGCATTTTAAATCCCATGCAACATGTAACCGTATTTGCATCTTGTTTTGGATTTTAAAACCAAAAACTCTAACTCTGTTCGCTATCACTCCCATTAGACGTATATGGTGGCAAAATACAACAGCAGGAACAGGTCAAGTGTTCTTATCTTACCACATTATTTGGCTAGAATGTTCAATGTTACAAGTTGCTCGTTACTTTATACATATACACAGAATTCGATGTACATCATTGGGACATTATACAGAAGAATATGCACATACTAAGAATACTAAAATAAAACATAACCAAAACTAAAGCATCATAAAACAAACGCACGTGATTGTAAGCTTTTGGAGGGAGACAAAACAGTGAAGGGAAAAAACAAATCACTACCTCCAGAAAATGCCACTAAATTGTACTTCTCGGTAAACATTTTTCTAGCTTAGGTTTTTTTCCTGTTCTTATGTGTTTTTTTTGTTTATTTTGTCCGCTAGAACCTTCTGTTCTAGCGCATCCCTTCATCATCGTACGCCACGCGAGGGTGCTTGAAAGTTCATAAATATTTTCGATATAAAATACAGCACTCCTCCATGTTTTACAAATTGCATAAATTTATTAGATTAGAATTCAACCATACGGAAGATGGCAACTGTTTGGCGAACGCAGCAGTTCGAAGGGAAAAGCGAGTTTTCCACGCTTTGAAAGGGAGATCCTACTCGGTGTGCCGTTTTGCGGTGAGCTTAGGTATCGAAATGAAATAGGATGTGTAGGTACGGTCGGTAGTCACAATTCTAGGCGAATCGCTTCAGAAATGATAGCATTCCTAGGTCCAGACTAGGGTGAGCCACCGTTTCGCCCATCGGTTCGGTGGTGAACTCCGTGCGCGCGGTGAAGTTTTCAAGCAGGGATATCGAAGCAGGCCATAATTTGGGCCTCGATGCGCCCTACCACGGGCACAACATTTGCCAGGATGCCGGGATTGGTTGAAACAACATGCCCACATGGAAGGCAAAAAGGGTACTAAGGAATAGGGCAACGAAACCGCAAAACTGAACCTGCGAACAGCATCAAGAGCCTTACGGTTGGAGATTTACGATATGTATCTTTGCAAATACCCTCCCCGTGCTATTGGCCATGCCGGAAGGACTTTTGCTTTGGAGAAGGTTTTTACAACTCCAACTTCAACGAGAGACGTTGCCCCCGAATGTGGAACAGCGCTTGGAGCTGGTTACCTCTAAAAACCGAAGAGCTCTTGAGCTTCCTCCTGCCTTTCGGAACTGCATTTGTAGGTGATTTGTGTGGAAGTTTTTCCTGCTATACTAGCTTTGTAATGTACACGCGCCCTAATGTTACGCGCGCTGATCGGGCTAATGCTTTCCTTCGCTTCGTACGACATGCAGGATATTCGCTACATGCAAAACAGAGGAGGAATACTGCACAAGAAAAAACCAACACAATTTGCATACCTTCTTGTTGGTTGCCCCGGGGAAGAAAAGCGAAAAGTTTAGCGAAAGAAGAATTATGGCCGTCAGCAAAACTTTCTTGAGAGTGTCGCATTGGAACTCGCAGCTTACTGAAGAGAAACAAAAGAAATTGGAAACTCTACCACATACATATGTAAGGAATACTAAGCGGGATATTTTAAAAAAGAACAACTTAAGCATCATTTAAAGTAGAGTTAAGCTAGCTCTTAATGCAACATGAATAAAAGGGCAGAAAGGTGCTTTAATTGAAGTTGCATGATAAAAATAATAATACCCCTGCTGTGCATGTCTACATTTGATCAGATAAATCTCTGTACAAATGTGCATAAATACATTATCGTATCCTTCACACACACACAATCAATGGTGATAGAAAATGGTAGAACTGTTTGAAATTATGCATGGCTCCCTTCCAATGTAGACCGGGCCAGTAGACATATAGGCCAGAGCGCTATATTTGTTTGGCTTTGAATGTGATCGGTTCAAAGTTCTCCGGTTGCCTACCAGCAACGCCACTGTTAATTAAATTAAAAGAAATGCACAACAATGATTGATAACAACGCAGAAAATAGCACAATGCTGATGGATGAAAGCACAATGCACGAATGCGGCAGCTTGCATTCATTTGTGGCATTAAATCCTCATCCCATCCTCGCTAGTATTTGGAAATGGAATTTTTCCCCAAAAAAAGGCATGAGTATTAAAATATATTTTTTTATACTTCTTTTTTTTTCGCTACTATTTTTCATGATTGAACACTGAAAATAGCTCACTTTGTGTTGAATTATTTGCGAGTAATTAAATTGTTCAATTCGCACAAGGAATTTTGCGTAAACACGGCACAGTAAAGAAGCGAATATAATTCTTCCAATGTATTACTTGTTTCTTTCTGAGAATGTATGTGCCTAAATTAAAATTCTCTACCGGTTTTTTTGTGCGAATTCATCCGCCAGAGCAATCTTGCTTTCCAGTAAACCTCATCATCCAACCGTATAGTAACGAAATGGTTAAACCCCAAAGCTCTACAGCTTTATGTGCAATGTTTGTTTGTCTGTTGCATACACAAAAAAACACACTAAATTATGCAACAACCATTATACTGGTTGGAAATGTTACACTCGAAGCAAATTAGATACTGTAACGCTTTAGGATATGTATGTACCAACACACTACGTCTATTACCGTGCGCAACGCAGAGGAAAAGCTTTTTTCCCCAACAAACGCCTATCGTGATTTTCATACTCTTCTGGGCGGATGAAATGGCTGGGAAACGAAATCTGTTTTTTTCTCTCTCGTTTTTATTATCACTATCACCGTGATATTGCCACTGCACACCGACTAGCCACATGGTGTTCCCGGTGACTAATTAATCCCCTGTACTGGCCACAGGGCACTATCCACACAGGGCTATTGGGCAACATCGTATCCTGGGCTATTGGGCCATGCATCCGAAAATGTTGAACAATTTGCATTATTGCACCGAAATGCAACAAAAAAAAACCCTCACTGAACGAATTGTGCTCAAATTCGGCACAGTGTTGTGGTTGTGTGGCCGACGCATCGGCGTAATAAAGTCAACCGTACAACGTCATCGCGTACGCGTTAATTGTTGGTCAGTCGCTAGAGGAGTTTCCGTGCGGTGCGTGTGCATCTCATCCGCTTGTTGTCGGTTTTATATTCTGCTCACTTCAAATGTTTCTACCAATGTTTCTCGGCACTTGTGTGAAGATATACAGGTGAGTTCAGGGTACAAGGCGGGTACTTTGAAGCCTTCCAAGAGGTGAGGACGACATGATTTTTGTTTTGTTTTGGGTTGTGCTTAATTCAAAGAAGTTATCATGTCACTTTTAACCGGAATTCCACAATGACTCAAATGTAACCGAACAACGGTAACAATAAATGACATAAATCGTGTCCCAGTGTGTACCCGGCCCACCCGATCACAGGACCCCACAAAACGTCTCAACTTACCACCCGCGGTGCCGTAAGCAATTCTTGGCCAATTTGGTTTCAACTCGAGTCCTTTCTGCCACCGAACCGGCCAATGGTCTACGGCACGGTTTGTCAAGGTGTGGGGTAAAAATAAACATATAACCGAATCGAACATCCTCACATATCTCACACTGTGCTCGTTTTGTTAAAAACAAAGCAAAAAGAGAAACAAAACGAGGTACACAGATGGACACAACCAACAACCAAATAGGGTACCGTAATGAACAATTCAACCACCGGTACCGAATGATCCTGACGATGATGATGATGATGCTGATGACCAAACGAACCGGCAGGCCAGATCATATGTTGGTCGTTTTCCCATTTTTGTTGTACCCTATTCTGGCTCTAACCGACAAAGAAATGGCAAAACGGTACCGGTGCGTTTGTCGGTTTTTTGGGAAACAACGCACAATTACGCACTGGGTGGCATTTCGGAAAGCGCACTCGGAAACTGGTTGAATCGTCCCCGACGAATCCGGGGGAAACAAAAGGACACAATCCATGTTGACAAAACAGAAATTATAAGCTCCGGCAAATCTTCTCTTGCTCGTGTCCTGCCATGTGTGGTTACCCATGTGGTTGGGCTTTGCTGGCTGCCTTCTCAACATCGTGGTGAAGGAGGTGTATGGGGAGGAACAGGGATAATAGAAGCTTATACAGCATCATGGAACTTTTTTTTTTGGTTTGATCCTTGATTCAGCCGCGGCCTTAACATTCCATCGACAGAAGGAAGAGTGTGAGTAAGCAAAGAAGGACGGTAAATTACAGACAGGTCATTAAACGGTTGCTGTTAGGAGGAAAGAGCGTTTTTCAAAACACATGTTTTATGAAACCCTGCTCGGTGTTCACTTTTCGATACGGAAAAGGTTAGATTAATGAAGACAATGCGCTTGTACGTTTCATGACGTGGCATAATAATTGGACTAAAGGATCTCGTTAAGGTGAAAAAGGTTCCAAAAATCCCATTACGATCATACATAAGGTTAGAAAACATTACAATAAAGTTACTCTTTAAAGAACAAAAAAAAGCATTAATGATGTACAAATTTAAAATAAAATTTGTATAAGCTTCAAAGGAAAAAGTAAACAGAACTTTACTTTGCTCTAATTAATAGAGAGAGATAGATAGAGAGAGAGAAAAAAGCACACAAAACTAAAACGAAATGAGATTGTTCAAGAGGAACGAAATTACACACAAAAAACAAACAATCACAGAATGTTTCCACCATTTGCCGGAAGTGTGCCTTTCGCCCGACATTCTTTCGCATCGGTGCGCCAGAAAACTGTCACCACACATTGGGATGTATCATTGCGGAAAGCATGCTGCAAGCAGTANATGAGATTGTTCAAGAGGAACGAAATTACACACAAAAAACAAACAATCACAGAATGTTTCCACCATTTGCCGGAAGTGTGCCTTTCGCCCGACATTCTTTCGCATCGGTGCGCCAGAAAACTGTCACCACACATTGGGATGTATCATTGCGGAAAGCATGCTGCAAGCAGTAAGACCCGCATTGCATTGCCTGCCCAACAAAATGGCAGCCAAAAACCCCCGTAAACGACAAGAAATGGCAAATTCAAGTAAACTCACCCATCACCCAGCAGCGCACGGTAAAGAAAGCTAAGAGCAATAAATAATAAATACGTATTTGGATCTTGCCCAACTTCTTCCATTAATTACTGAAACTAGCCCACTGCGTCCGTCATCAGGCTTTCGCTCGTGGTGTATGGTGGCGTTATACCAAACTTTCGACTCGTGCCTTGTGGTTCACTTGCCAACATTCTCCAGAACGTGTGTGTGTGTGCTTCAAGCTACGAAACCCAAAAACCCTTCCCAGTTCCCCGTTTGATCCGACTCAAGGTCAGTGAGTAAAGGAAGTGATGAATATTTCAGCCGACAGACTCGAACACTTGACTGGATTGCGAAATTAACCTATTTTCGTTATGTTGGACTTTTTCCGAGCTCCCAAAAGCACCCGGATGATGGATAGATCCCGCCGGTTTAGACTACCCAACCGGAACAGGAACGAAATTGAGAGGCTGTGGATCGATATAGCCCGAAACTCAACAAAAACATGCCAATCACTGGTAACCGTGGTTGTGCCATAGTTCGTGCCAAGAAAGCGACTCCATTCTAGTCAAATTAAGATTGGTGGATACATTCGTTATCCCCCGAAACACACACTAAACGAGTGTCCACAGCACTGGTAATTACACAAGGACACACTGGTTCGTCCTGGAGCCGTGAGTGCATTTTCGGTCGCAATCAAGCAAAAGAGCAAAAAGGCAAAGCGCACGCAATGCTACATGTTAGCTAATTTATTGCCCTTCTGTACGAGCGACTCGAGCAAGCCTTCCCAAAAGGATGGGGATTTCTTTTAACGCCACACTCCAAACTAGAACAAGGACAGGCCGCGGCAGATAACGGGCCACTCTTGCGCGTTCGCGTTGAGATTGTGGCAAAACAAATGTTCGTACGGTCGTACAAAGCAAATAAACAAAAAGGTTCAGCTCAACAGCCACGTGGCACACACGACACGACTTGAAATGTATGGATACTCTTGAAGTTCTAGTTCCAGAACAGAGCAAACAAAAAAAAAACAACGGGATTGGATTATGGGCCGGCATCGAGATGGTTGTTGAGGAAGCTTAAGAAAATACAAACTTCACTGCCAAAGTGGATCACACGCTGAGCTCTTGGGCAGGCGGTTACGTTCATGTTGTGGGGGTCCTTTTGTGAAAAGGACCATGGAAGTCACTA
>CM028125.1:11711465-11748666 GCA_016254315.1 Anopheles parensis | reverse complement strand
CACATAAACGATATCGTCAATAACGAAGGATAAACACAATCCGAAAGCACATAAAATCGATGTTTGAAAGAGATCCTATAAGATATACCCGTTGGCACCGAACGTGGGTCGTGTTGGGTTTTTGCGGTGTGTGTGTGTGTGTGTAACCGGCATCATTCCACCCGCCCATAAAGTGCCCGCTGGGACGCTTAAAGTTACGAAATGAACTGCCACTTGGGGGCTTTACGGTCCCAGGGGGGCAGCGTCTGTGCAAAAACGGTACGGTCCAGCGCAACAACACCCAAGAAATGCTCCTCCGGTTTTTTTTTCGGACGGAGAAAAGATTTGCACGTTCGCCCCTCTGCTCATGTAGATTATGGGTGCCATAAGCGATTCTACGTAGACACATAGCAGCAGCAGCAGCAGCACCCTGTGGTGTTTCTGTAGGTGACTTTTAAATCCGACCCATTCCGTTGGAGCACTAAGCGCTCTTTTGGGTTCTGTTGAGTGGTAACATTGTGCTACGGGATATGGATTATCCGGCTTCCAGCTTTCAGACGCATACCGTGATTGCCAAGAAGTCAAGTACTCACAGCACACACACACACACACACGCACCCTTCTGCATGAGGAAGAGAGAAAGAGCAAAAAAAAGGTGTGAAAGACGATTATCATAATGAACTCCAAAAATGCTTCCTTTACCACAAGAAAAGCTAATGCCTACTGACCATCGGACCAACATGGTGCTTAACACTGGTGTAAAGGTGGTTTGCCCTTTTTGCCGCTCTTCATGCTCCTCCCGGAAGCCATTCTATTTACACTTAAGTGGATGCAGAAGAAAACAACCCTTTTGACCGGTGTACCGATCCTTATCCGATACGGTGTATGGTAAAGGACGAAAATCAATTTTGGTACTTTCCATTTTTCTTGAGCTCATTTTCTCTTATTGCCAGTGAGTAGAGTATCCTTCGTTATTTCCGACGTGAGACGGAGGTACAAAAACCACAATTTCGTATACAAATTTCTGGGGGTTTTCTTTTGAAAACAATTTTACCATTGAACACACACAGACACAGACACACACATTCTTGTCAGAGACGTTTTCCACCCCCTGAAAGATGATTTTTGATTAATATTTATGGCAAAATCGGGTAAGGAACACTGTTTCTCATCTCACAATTCGAACACGTGAGGTAAGTAACACAAACGTGATCGATCTACTTCTCTTGTCGGTTGCAGCACGGGAAGTTGAATTGTGGGGAGCAGCACAAGGAAGCCTAAATTGAAAATGTTAATGCATTTAATGAGCGTAAGGAAATGTAATAATTTTCCATTGCTTCCCAAAAACTCCCCCCCCCCCCCAACCCGGGACACAGGTTTTGTAACCATGAGTTTATTTTATTTTCTTTCGCTTGTATCGGTAAAGGCAACCGAGGCAGGTTTGTTCTACGTGCTTTCGGTTCTTCACTCCCGGCCACACCGATGGTGGGAATAAGCAAAAATAATATTCCACCAACGGAATGGTTGGGCTTCCATTCACGACCTTCAACCGGAAGACGTGATGATAATGAAGAAACAAAATTGATTTCCTAACCTTACCCTTAAAGCAACCAACGCGGGCATGGATGGATGGTTGGGAGAACGTTCCGAAGAGACCGCACTTTCAATAGGTGAACACAGTGAAGCAAGTGGGAGTCAGCACGTTTGTCGCGCTGTTTCGATTTTCCATCGAACGATACTATTTAAAATCGATTTCCATCATGCTAAAGTGACAGATGACTTGAAGTTGAATAGCTGTAAGGAACCTCCCTCGTAGTGTGTATCCACAAGTTGTTCAGTCATTCGCTTCATCGTACGCGTTTGCTCGTGTTTTCCAATTCTACCATGTCACAGCAGTGTACCAAAATCGAAGCAAATGATAATAAGTTTTGTGATATTTCCATAAAATAAACGGCAAAGTTGATGATGAATTTCGGGCACCGCAACGAACCCCAACCCATCACCGTGTTCTGTGGTGAGAAGATGTATTAAAGAGCATTTCTGGCATTGGTTTGTTGTGAACGTTTCGCAAACGAAACTAACCGTGATTCTAGTACAATCGTAACTCAAACAGAAGATGACAACCTATGGTTGCGACCGGGGAGAAGGTGGCCATGTTTAACCGGTTTCGACAAAAGTTTTCAACTACACATACAAAACAACAGCAACTAAAGTACCGCCCTCTACTACTGTTGCTTCCAACGCTTCCAGGCAGCCCGGAAGTGCCAAATGTGGTCACTCGCACATCGGAGCAAACTGACGAACGAACGAAGTTGAACGTATGCTTTACCACAGCAGCTTCACGCTGCATGCATCCAGCACCAGCCATCTCAGCTGGTATTAAGAGTTTAATCCTACGACCAGCACTAATTGAACCACAGCTTCCCGCCAATGGCACATCACCATCAAAACATCAGCGCCAATTTTCGGGGTGCTGTTTTTGAATGGAAAATAATTGACTCAATGTTTGGTTGATTTTGTCCCATTCCCGCCAGCCAGCGTTTGTTTGATTTTAAACAGATTTCAATTTAAACTGCATTAGACTGAGCAACACAGCCGGGCATCCTGCCGGGTACTGTGTCCCAACGTCCGGGAATGTATCTCGTGTAGTTCGTTGCACAATTCCGGAATAAATTCCGGACATAGTTTCGACACAAAAATCTTCGTCGCCCGCATCGTCTGGGTGATCGGTGATCGAATGCCAAAGGAACATGGTGTCAATCACAACAATCTTTGATCAAGAAGCATGATAAACATTAATATTATTGTTCCTGCTCGTTTTCTCCCTATCGAAAGGGACTGTCCTCTGGAGGATGTCTCGGACGATGATGGTCAGTGTGTAGGCACGGTCACGTACAAAATCTCAAGAGACTCTCCATTCTCTCGGTAGTATTAGCTCGTGCATTAGCAGCTATGATGTGTTCGCTCGTTGTATCTGATGGCAAGAACATTCCCTTCCCGTACGATATCGATCCATCGATGCATTCCTTGTTTTACGGCAATTCCCGTATGTCGTATCGTTGCTTCATGTAATGCCGATTTAAAATGCATAAGATGGGAACAGGGGATTTTATTAATACCATTCACCAGCATTCAAACCGTTTTGGTTGAGTTCTGCTACACGGCAGAATAGAATTCCACCCAGTTATTACTTTCATAGACGAGACGTACCGATTCCTAACTCGGGACAGACAACACCATTGCGGTGTCTGTTGATATCGAACGGAACTGTTCCAGACACTGCCGGATGTGATTCGATGTAACACCTCATACCTCATCAGCAAGAGATTAGCTATGGTGGGCCGTTCACAACATTCAACAGGGGGTAAAATATGGGCAAAAAAAATTAAATATACCAAACCGGGAGCATTATGTTACACCGGGACCGCGTGCGCGTGCACGTGATTGATGTGTTCCTCACGCCATCAACACACCGTAAACGTTCAATCCGGCACACGTGCCACATCGCGAACAAGCAGATGGGAGTTATGGGCTCACAGTATAGTCTGGATGTGCGAATGCATCGTCAGAATTGGTAACGGGATGCGGATTGTCCCCATATACCACGCCCGGTAACATAAACTTGCACGATAATGTTGATTTGATTCGATTAAACTTTATGGCAAACGCAATTGCAGCGAGCGAGAATATGCGGAGAGGGAAGATACAGGGATTCCGGACCAATTCACAAAACCCCAACATTATCCTGCAACACCTGATGCATCATCAAATTAGCATTATGTTTTAAGCGCTATTTGCACTGCAAACACCTTGATCGTCACCGCTTAAACAGCTGTGTTTGGGTTGATTAGGATGTCCCGGGTGAGCATCCGTGTGAGCCGGTGTGAAGGAAGGTAAGAAGCACGGCATCCATCCTCCCGGGCTATCTCAGGGGTTCTATGTTTTGTTTTGCTCCAGCACGGAAATCCTGGGGACTATAGGATGCGCTGTAAAATTTATGACTTTGCTGCCCGGGGTTTTTGGAGACGATCGCGGAAAGGGAACTGTAAACGTACCCCGACGACGGCGACAACGACGATGACGACGTCTGGGGTGAATTTCTACGATTCTACCACACTCATCTGCTGGCTGGTACACGTTTCAGGAAGGATTTCACTTTTCGATGGTAGCTAATTTATGCAAATTAAATTCATAATTTATAATGCTAACCTTCCCTTCCTTTCGCAGAACCGTTCCCATTCCTTAATTCTGGTCAGAATGTGTCTTGAGTTGATGTCCCAAGTGAGTTCCCAATGTTGAGACACGAAAAATCGAGAAAACGGTGGCTAACTTCCGCCAGGACAACCGTTCCGATAGGCGAAAAAACACACTGTTGGACGCTTTGAATTCTTAGGAAACGTGTTGGGAATGGGTTTCTTGAAGCATTTTTCTCTTCTTCCTCCTCCTTCTGATGTTATTTTTTGCCCTTTTTTATATCAAGCTTTTTGTAGTTTCCTTTCTTTGCCTTTTGGGTGCAAAACGGTACGCTCGCATTAAGATTAGAATTTTATAGAGACGATTTTATTTCCCGAACCGAATGAAGCAAAGGGGGACATCCGCAAATGGCCATATTTTAAGTGTGAATTTTGTTCTCCCTTCATGACCACCACCGCGTGTCTTAAGGCTCTGGTAAGGGAGAAGATTAGCGTAAGGTGATAACAAAACTAACGGGTGCCTTGAGACATTATGGGCAAAAGTTTATCCCACCCCGTAGATTTGGGTGATTTTTAATTTGATTTTTTTTTGTTATTGTTTTGATATGGCATCCTCTGTTTATGCAAAAACCTGCACCCCGGGAGCCACGGTTGGTCCCATTACGGCCGCTAGCAGCAGCTGTTGGAATGGATGGCTTTCAGTAGCCATTCCATTATCGTTTGCTATTATTGTACAGTAAAAACCTGCAATGCGTCCGATCTTTCTGATGAGTTTTATCCGTAAGAAAGGAAGCGTTTAATGCATGTTTAATTTACATCGTTAAAAATGGCATTAAAAATCAATGAGTTAAAGGGTTTTATCGAATAATAACCGTTACAGGCGACGTCAAAATGTTGTTTGTTCTAATATAATATCAGCTCTTGTATGCCTCGTCAGCTGATTAAGATGTTGTAACAATTACCATAACATACAAATGCCACGGTCAGTCAGCTAGCTATACGTGAAACAACAATTCCACTTCTCACATCCGCTTTTGTAGGTCGAATGGGTCTAGAGCCTGGCATTTGGTGCGATGTGCGGATCGTTGAGATGATGTCAGATGTCAATTACACTCCCGAAAGCTCGTCCATTCCGTGACCCGATTAGCTACTCACCAAACCATCCAATCTGGCGCAGTGGAACAAATGCCAAACCATACACCATGCACCATGCGGGAACCGGTCGATTGGCGGTTCCATCAACGGTTTGATTGGATTAGCATTTAATTTCCTGGTCATCGCAATCGCTACCACCACTGGACACGGTGCTACACTTCGCAGCAAACCATCAATCCTTCCATGGATTGGGAAGGCCATTGTAAACGAGGTTCTACGCTCTTCACCACTACCCATGGTACCGAATTGAATGCTTATGATGATGGGAATGATGATGCACTATAGCACTCACCGAGTTCGGCCGGAGTAGTTCGTTTGCAGAAAGAGTAATTACTGCCAGCAAGATGGCTTTAATTGATGTCATGTAAGCTGGGTTGGATTAGCTGACCGATAAAGGCAGAGACCGCAGCAAGTTAACCAACCTGGTAGAATTTCTTCCAGATCCAGGATCCCAAGAGCAAACCATTTTGTGAAGCTATGCTCCAACATTGACCATCGGTATGCTCGAAGGAAAGGATAAAGCCTTCACCATTGTGGTTTGCCATATATCCGTGTGGGTTTAATCGTAACCGAGATTTGCCTTGCTCCTTTCCGGTGGCAATGGTTTGCGGTACTTCGGAAGTAAAGATGAAACACACTCGCATATTACGTCTGTGAGATCTATGCGAGAAAACGAAGGGACAATGGAAGGGAAATAAAAACGCAAATGAGAATGGAAATAACTAAAGTCTCGCCACACCAAAGTGAAAACAGCGAAATTACATACGCGTCGTTCCGTCTGGTAAACGCTTTGTAGTGCGCTTATGGAGCTTCTTTTAAGTTTTCTGGCGGCCTTCCTTCCTTTCTTTGGGGTGTTGGGGAGGTGCACGTCTAAACAGTGCAGAACCTTATCAACGCCAAAGTTGTTACAGCGCGCAGTCACTCACTTCCATACAGTGCTTTTGCGCGTTGGTTTCATTTTGACAGTGAATTTCCTGCTTTCCTTACACGGAACTACCCAACGTATGTGGCTGATTGTTTTGTGCTGTGGCTTTTTTCACACTGCCGTGTTTGGATATACGTTCGGCTTGATGCTGGTAAATGAAAAAAAACGCGACATCTCGAGGGTGTTAACGGAGGAAACGGTGTAAACCGGGAGAAGCATATTTGCACGTGCTCCTTCCGTCGGTTTGGATTGCAATTTGAGGGATGATAATGCCCTAGGAATGCTTTGGTTCTTTTGTACCATTTCGCAACAATACAATACCCCACGTTCTCCGTGACGGAGGTGGAATGTGTGATGCCGTCATGTTAGCGACGGAGTGTCGTTTCGTCGCGAGGGAAACCACAAACACAAATAAACAAATGATGTTTGATGCGGCACACAGGTGCTCTTGGGATTGGATGGATGTTGCAAAATTAAATGGCAAACGGACTGAAGATGGTACGGTGCTTAAGATAAGCGCTGGCAGAAACACATATCATTCTAATTATGAAGCTTTTCTTGCCATTTTGTACCATTCGTACATGGAAAATTATTGTACAAATATTGGACAAATTCCATACTGCGAGCTAATCAACCACATACCGGCAAGCTTATTTTACTTATCTCCCTCTCTCTCTGTTTCTTCAAATTGCAAAATATTAAAAATGTGTATTACATTGACAAAAATAACAAAAAAAATATATAGCTCCTTGTTGGCTCAAGGGCGTACAGCCGTGGCCGGCACGTGAGACTACAAGATTAGTGCGATTAGCGCTTCTAATTGTGTTTTGCAACCGGCAAACCGGCGACTACTCCATTGTCCTGGGACCATGGTTAACCCCTCGCGGGCATTCTCTCTTACCTTATCGGCCGGTCGCCATCGGCGGGGGGAGGATATGAAAAGAGACATCATAAATAGGATGACACACAATGACAACGGATCGACCGCTGTACGTTGCCATCGTTCCCCTTCGCGTGCGAGGGTTGATTTTGATCATTTTTAATTAGAAATTACGAATTATGAGCACCAGTTGGGATTTTTTGAAAGAGACCGAAACCGGTACGCTACATGGCACGTGCAGGGTATTTTGAGAAACGCTACCATAAACCATGGAATATTCGCGGATGATGTAGAAATGAATTAGAATTAGCATAAGGAAGCATTTTTAGTTTCCTCCCTGACGGCTTGAGGACGATTTGTTTTCCCCCTTTCGAAATTAGCCAAAAGGTTCCACATTCCACCATGCAACCACGCGGCGAATTCAGTCCGGTATGATAGGGTGATTTCCGGCCCATTCTTTTCACCCTTCGCATCCCTACTGCCAAGTGATGATAAATAGCTAAGCCTACCGAACGATTCGAACGGTGCATCTGTACGTCGTACGGCGCAAGGGTTTACGATCGTGGTTTACGAAAGCTAACAAAAGGATACACTTTATGCAGTGTAACCCGCGTACCAAATCCTACCGAAAACTGCGTCACATTAAGCCGATAAGCATCGTGTTTGGTAGGCTGTGCTGAAGCAGTCATGACAAAGGTAAGATAAAGCGAGAGCCAGCAAAAAAACACACACAACAACAATCGAGGGAATGGGAAAACGTCCCTTGTGAAATGGGAAATGGACGGGTCAAAAAAAAAAAGGTAACAACATCGTCGCACCGCATGGACCCAAAACAAGGAACGAAATTACATGGTTTGTCCCGGTATTGTATGAGTTACATTTAATTGGGTCGTTGTACTTTCGGTCGGTTCCCATCGGTAGGATTTGTCAAAGGATTAAGTTCCGATGTTGGGAACCCACTTGTCACCCCCAGGTTGGGGGTGCTGGTGTTTTTGGGGTGGAGAAATCCTGTCACTTGAGGAGGATTCGTGGGGAAGCAAAAACTGGACAATAAATCATTTCTCGTTGAAGGACGGGAGAATCAAAACAATTTTATTTATTAAACTAAGTAAATCGTAATCTTTAAAGTTAAAAATTATTGTTTAAAAATAAATAAAACATTGCTATCTTCTCACATCCGGTTCGTAAAGCTTGAGAAGTTTCTGGAAGCCGGGACTTAACAATTCGCTCCGCCAACTTCACATTATGCACGCTCGTCCATAGCTCGAACCCAACGAACACAAAACCGTGGCGAATCAAAAAATGACAAATTCTACCACATTTATCTTGCAGCTTTAGTTGTTTTATTTCGCACGAAACCTGAATGTTTTTGGAACGGTTGTAGACCATTGGCTGGCCAATTCGTGAGGATGCTAGTGAGAACTTGGGGAAAAGATGGCGAGGAAAAGAGGAGATGCTCCCAATCTTGTCGATGGGAGTAATCTAACGAAATGCTAATGTATTCCGCCACCATTAACAACATCTCCGTTTGCCAGTGCCAGGGGAACACTTTCGGCCTCCGTGGCGGCAGTAGTACGAAACGCACCGTCGTCCACCATTGATATTTCGCGGTGGCGGGTACAATCGGTGGCGTTATTATTTATTTGACAACAGAACTAATTTATGTAAATTCGATCAATCTGTTAAAGCGATCCGACAGCTGCGATTAAATATTTAATTTCCATAATTTTAATTAAATTTCCACGGAGAAATAATTACATGCGCCTGCGACAATTAACCCATGCAGTCACCCCAAATGTGCTGCTGCTGCTGCTGGAAGGAATGCTGCGATTTGTCGGGAGGCCACATTGTGAAGGGGGGTTTTTGCATCCTTCCGAGCTCGGTCTATCGGTTCGATTTTGGAATTTGAGCATGAAGTTCGATTCGAGACCGTGGTCGAACGAAAACGTTAACGTCAGGGTGTGTCTGGTCCGGTATTTGATCGGTTATTAATAATTCATGCTGCATTGGCATGTCCACCAGATGCGTAAACCCCGAATGGTAGACACGGTTGCTTCGAGCCGGCTAGTGACTTCCAAATTTAACGAAGAAGCATTGGAGGAGTTGTAGGTGTGTCAGGGCCTTGTGTCACGGGAGAAAACTTTGAATTTCATTAACTTTCTGTCATAAACGGCAAATGCTATTTGGATGTCACCGTTTTTTTGTTGTTTGTCGTTAAGTGTCCCCCGTGGTGATATGCTGATAAGAGGGTGTTTGTTACAGCATCGGTACACACAACAGAGGGTGTTGGCAGATACGGATGAAATTTCCCTTCAATTAACACTTCGGCGCGTTGAAGAATCGTTCGGGACGATAAAGTAACACCGTTACAAAGCTACAACAACACCATCGATTGTGTCTGACTTTGTCACTTCCATCCAGTGCGGTGGCACACGGTGTACCAAACACACACTCACACACACGCCCCCAACAACATGGTGGAAAGAACTTTCGCGTGGTTAGCAATTTTCAAACAAAAGCACGATGGAAACCTGTCAGAAACATACCTTTTTACCCCGGATAGAATGGCAAGAAATCTCAGGCCCTGGTAGATAATTTTCACCTCCACTGTGGCACTGTACAGGGAATTCTGACGTATATATTATATACACAAGACAGAGTTAGAACTGAAGCATTACAGTAACAAAAGCACGAAGAACTAAACAACAACAAAAAAAACCTCCAAAAGTTAGAATAAAAAAATAGCTCACGAGCAGGAAACCGACAACGGGGAAATTAGATTGCCCTTGGGTAAACATAATTGGTTGAGTAAACCTCTCCATGTACGGTACGGACCACGCAGACGGTCTGTCAAATATTTGGCGTAGTACAAGGTCTGACAATCTTTTTTTTTTTTTGGTCCGTACACCCCTGGACCAAATGAATTTCCTTGCCATTTTCGGGGGAGGGTGGATTGAAATCGTACCCGTCTTAAAGTTACGCAAACGAAAAATTATATTTGTTCGTTTCAGTGTTCCTCCACACGCACGCAGCGTTACCTTTAACCCACACAGGCACTAAAAGATTGCGTTGGAGTGCAAAAAACCCCCGACCCAATCAAGAATCAAGTCTGGTCAGAATGAATGCTACCACCCTTCACCGGTAGTGGCCGCCGGCACACAAAAACAACGACGACAGGAATGTTTAATAAAAAAAGTGTCCGACAGGACGCTTGGGGGAAAAAACGCAAAACTTTTGTACCGTGTCGCAGAACCAAACACCACCGGGCTTGAGTCGAACGTGTGGTAGGATGGTGTAAATATTACAAGCTAACGAAGGTTGCAACGAGAAGCGATTCTGCAATGCTCTTGCATTCATCCATTGCCTGTACAGGCAACTAGGAATTCTTTAAGGAGTAAATAATTAATCAGCCTTGCGGTTAGCTTCTATTCAACTGAAGCTGGATCTACTTAGCTACACCACGGCTAAGTAACTTTGTTTGTTAGCTGTTGGGTTTTTTTTCCATCTGTATATTATTTCATCTTCCAGCTCTGGACGATATGGTTCATTAAAAGGAAGATTCTTGCATCATAATTGTTTGCAAAACTGTTTCCTTTGCTGTTCTGTCTGTAACAAAAGCGGAAAGCCCCTTCGAATGTAAGCATAAAACATGCTACACAGGTAGGTGTCTTGCTTGCCAGTGGAATTTCGGGCACAAATTTTAAAACTCACCCGATAGCACTTTAAATGTGGCTTAGGGTTTAAATGTTCATGAATCCCGTTCCGACATCTCCGACAACAACACCGACAAACAATATTCAAACGAACAGTATGCACAAAAAAACAGTGCCGTACAAATATTTAAAGTTGGGTGACATTTTTGCCACAAAGGAATGTACCAGGAAGGCAGAAGAATAAAACCACAAAACACCGACTCCATCCTTATCACATGCCTACGGAGCAGCACCATTTCGCTATGGATGTTTGGCTCAAAAAGGGGTTGTTGGAACTCATCATTTACGGGGTGGCCCAAAATATTCCACTCTACGCTACGGTAAAACACACCCGACACAGATAATGAAAGACGTTGGAATCCTTTGAAGAATTTTTGGGGACGATAATTAGAAACTGCTACGGTTTGTTGTTGGTTGTCGCAGCTGATTACTCTCCGTCGTAACGACCACTAGTGAAACACTTTTCAAAAGTTAGTCGAAGAAAAGTTTCCATCCTCCTCCTCATTTGTTCTCGCATAATAATCTTCACCCCGAACATCCACAGTTTTTGGACAACATTGAAGCGAAAACCGTTCCGACAAGAGTTGTTCCCCCCGGGTGCGCTAATCGCGTGTATCAATTACGGCTCAAGTGTAGAGGGGTCGTCCATTAGGTAATGTCTCTTGTTAAAAAATCGAACAATCTTATAAGCGATTCCCTGTCGTGATCTTACCTGTCGGATAGGTTCGGACATGAGAAGCAAAATGCGCCCCAAGAAGAAGCAAATAGACGTTCGACGTTCGTTCGTGGTTCAGAATTGTTGTATCGCCACGATCTTCCGTATCCCGATGGTAGAAGAATACCACGAAGAGAAAACCTCAACATATTCTCGTCATACGTTCGCATTCGTATTAGCTCAACGAAATTACTCGATCACCAGCAGAGACAGCACTGGGCATTGTAGTCGATTGTCAAAATCCAATTAAATTAATAATGCTCCCTCCCGACCGAAGAAGGAAAAACTAAAAGAAACATGAAGAGGAGCGGTGGCGCAAAAGTTTTTGGGTGCTCCCTGGTAGGGGTACGGATCCGAACCTGCCCGACCATCCTGACCTTCTGTCTGGGTGCTTTTGTTGTACGGGGATGATGTGATCCGGACTGCCGCCCCGTGGTTCGAAATGTGCGTTATTCCTGTCGGTTTGCTGCTAACGCGGCAAAGAATCGACTCACCGGACCGGTTCAGATCGTGGAGTCTGAAAACCCCATGCTGCGAATGGAACCAGTCGGACAATGTTGGACATGTATGGTGTATTTTGATCAGGTGAAATAGCTCGCTTCTTCCAGCATTTTAAACTCGTGTAGAACTGAAAAGTTTTAACCTTACATTTAATCTCACTTTATAAGCTTGTTTTGTAGAATCGTACAGCAAATGCTGGAGCTACATCAAATGCCATAGCATTAAGCCGTTACCCACTCAACGTGCCTAGAAAATGTGGTTGAAAAATAAATGTTTCAAACTTCATCAAACAACACTCGTCACATTTCGCTCAGAAGAATTAAGCCAGAGGCTAGCCACGCAAAACACTGCTAATTATCACATGGGAGATGATAAATAATAAAAGTCCTAATCATTGCAATGGAACCGCATTCAAACAGGCGTTGAAACCTGGAGCTTTGAAGTTGGCTAATTAGGGTAGGGTACATGAATTATTTCAACCAATATTGCCACCGTGTCATTTAATGCACGGCAGCACAGTATAAGGTGGGAAAAACGGTGGTGCACCAATTGCACCTCGAATGTAACTGCACCAACAAGAAGCATCGCGTTCGGGATGTTGTGGGTTATGATTGTCAAATAACTTTATCATCGTGAACGCAATTACATACGCAGAATGAGTAAGATGAGATGCGGAAAAAATCCACCCAAAACAACCAACCACAGAGAGAAGAGTAACCATGCCGGGTGCAGGTGAAGCTGACCGATTAGAATTTGCTGTTGATTGGCCGGTGCCGCAGCACGCTGCGTACGTGTAGTGTGACCCCACTGTCAGTACGTTGATTAATGCTTGGCAGGCTAATTTCGGTGAACGGTAACATTATCCCCGGTGGTGCACCCGTGCTTAGCAGAGGCCTCGATGGCTTCATAAATTATCATCGCACTAGGGGCAGGAACCGTCGAATGATGACGGTCAAAAGCCACCTGAATGTCTCAATTATCCAACGCACTAATTACCGTCCAATCCTAGGATTCCGCTTGTACTCCTCCCACTGCTGGCCGGTGATGGGTAGCTGGTTGTGAACGTGCACATGGATGGCTTCGGTGTGGTAAAACTAAGAAGGGTCTGCTGACTTCCGCTTACAACGCTTTCCGGACGTTCCACTTATACCTCTGGCACCGTCTTATGTTGGAAGGATATGCTCGTTCAGATTCTCAAAATTAAAGTCTCAAAACCTCACAGGATTATGTCCAGGAAGTGGAAGACACATCAGGACTATACGAAAAGAGTGAGAGAGAAAGACGGTTAAAACGTTGGTGCGTTGGTGTGTTTACACCGGTGAAAGTTTTGCAGATGAAATATGTTTCTTCGTTCGGATTTGGACGAGTACGAGAAATTAATTTCCACCCCCTCGTACACTTGCACGGCTGCCTTCGGGATGGCTCATCCGGATTAGGGGAGACTAAATAAATAATTCCCCACGTATGTGGTGGTTGTTAGTTGATGGGGCTGGGTATTTCATTTTTTCCCCATCGTCTCTGGTGACTAGTACCGCTGCTAATCAACGCAACAAGTACACTAGTTATCTTTTAAAACGGTAGCTTCCAAAAAAGGTGCTTAAAGCACGCAACAAATGCTTTAAGGAGCCAATTTGTAATACGAGAGTGAGTGTTTGAATGTTGAAAGTAGATAAAACAGCAACTCTTATATTTAAGTAGGTTGATTCATAATGTTTTTTATACCTTTTCATATAGATGATATTACAGATATTACATATCAAATTTCTTGGTTCCTCAATTTCTCTGCAGCATTTGTAGGCACCTCGTGGTTTGTCAGTTCTAGCTGAAATTTAGCTCGAATAACTGCTGAATATTCTCTAACTCTCTCTCTCTAAGGTATAGACTTCCTTTGAAGCATCAAACATAAATAGATATGTCAAGTGTTTCCTTGATTCTACTTCTCAAAGGTTGTTCAGACAAAGGCGTTTTATACGAGTGATGGAAGGATTGGTGATCTTTGCCACAACCTTATTCTTAGACATTCACTATAATCTGCAGTCACTTCTTCTGGCAATAGCCTATCACTCACTGCTCTCGATTATTGATCTTCATGTTTAGAATTTGTTTAACTTTTTTTTGAATGTCTGGCTGTTGTCAGGGGGCCACAACAAGACTAATATTTGACTCTCTTTTCCCTTTATTCAGATAGGAGAATATATTATAAATTTGGCAATGGAGTTTATCTGGCTGATACAATATATATACCACTGCTCTTAACAAAGATTTGAAAGGAATTGCTTGGCTATTTTCCCTGTGACTGTTACTAATGAACTGATACTGTTGTCAGGTTTAGTCTTTACACATTAAGTTAACTATAAAAGAAGACACAATGCTGAATGCTCCTCTTGATGGCGAGGAACTTGTATGATCTGTCCATTTTTAGAACATGGAAAATCTGTCCATTTTTAGAGCATGCGTTATTGGGAAACGTTTGTAGAGTACAATGAACATTGAAAAATGCCTACATCGGGCAGACGGTAAGAATCTTCACCTGCTGTAGCTTCTATTGAAGTTGAGCTCTGTTACACGAACCAACACTCAACGTTGCCGAACTCTCAGAGCCATAAATAGTGTCCTGCGGAAAATCTGCATCACAACCAACACTCAACCACTTCAAAACAGGCTTGAGATGTATCGCTTATAGCTATAATTCGATCAGAAGCTACCAAACCCCATCCCATTTACCATTCAAAAAGACTTAGGCTGGAAGGAAGCGAACGCGTGTGCCATCATGGATGTGAGGATTATTTTTCACTTAACACACCTTTTAAGACGTTTTCATGCATACAATTCTACTTTCGCTACACCAATCCCGTACCTGGGGTACCTGGGGAAACATTCTGCCGATGGATTGTTATCAACAAAATTGATATTAGCAAAGGGGCCCATGGAAAAAGGATCATAAAAAATTCACACCACTTGGCAGCGGGGGAAGTGGGATTGAAATCAAATTTTATCTCACCACCATACCGTTTCGCAAAGTGGCGTACTACTTCATTTGATTCATCACTGAACCGTAGAATATCTAAAATATCTGAAGCCGAAAATGGTTGCGGGCCTGCATCGAATGCTTCTCCAAGCGCCTGCAATGCCCGGTGAACATTCTTTTTGCCGAAGATTGGAAAGCGCGCTGGCCAAGGGTGTAGCAGATAATGTATCCGCCAGAAGATGCTTTACCCTCGTACCGTTTTGTTGTGTTAAGACGAGTAAAAAGAAAAAAATAGTACCATACGCTACAGCAAACCGGATATCGACGAATCGGCGACTTTTCTCATTCTTCTCTAAAATTCGTTCCGCTTGTTCGCTTTTGTGAATAGGTTCGAATTGAAAGATCTTCACCACCTTCAGCGGCGGAAAACGGAGGCTGACTGCAGCATAAAAGACACCGGCTTGAGTCGGTTGCTGGTTAAAGAGGGGTTTTTCATTTATTTGGCACAGTGAAATGCTTTCCTTCTTGTTATTGCTAGCATCTTCCCAGTTGAAGCAAATTCCCTCCCGAAGTCCTAACAACGGGAGCGCATGATATGCTTGACGGCTTTGGGGCTTAATCTAATCGATATTGCAAAATAAGAAGGTAACCGTGTTTCGGTTCTACTCGACCCTATCACGTGTGGACCATTCCTTCACCACCGGTGGACGTGTTGTTGCCGGGGGTTACCTTTGATGGTGCAAAAATAAAAGGGACATGCAAACCATCCGCAAAATTCGAAACCTTCTTTGGTGATCTGTGTGGCGTACGCTTAATGGTATTCAATTTACCGACATTTAATGGGAAGTATCGTTTTCCAGCGGGACCACGGTTTGTGATTTGTGAAGAGGCAAACGGAAGGAATTACCTATGCTTCATCAAACCGTACCGGGTGGTACCGGTTCTAATAGGTTTCATTATTAAACGCGGATTAATGTTGACATCACGATCTTCTTTCAATCGAAACATGTTGCTAGGGAACTAACAACACTTCAGCATCCCGATGGTGCAGAAGCTCTTCATTCCAACGTCCTTTTAATTCAATTTCTCTTGAATTCCTTACAAAATTGTGATTTAATAAATTAAATTTACGTCTTTTCCATTTCGAATTAAATTCGTTAAATCGATCTTCATTATTCCTGTAAGAAAATAATACCTTTTTCTAGTAGAAAGGGAAACGGGCAACGGTTTTAATAAATATCAACCGAATAACATTGTGCCAACGTTATTAAATTGCAATCTTATTGGACAGCAGATTGCCGTTTTCCATATATGCATACGAAGCACATCACTCATCGCATAATATCGCTTACAGCTCGAGACATAATTAGATAATTAATCGCCCAAACAGTTTCCTCTGCCCAACGTTTTCCTACCCTCTGCCAACCGGAAATGGCGGTGTATGGATGGTTGCTCACACGAAACTCTCAACCTGTGTACAACCTGTTGCCGTAGGGTTTGGCTCATCTAAACCACCTAAATCATAATCGACGTCACCGCGCACCACATGCGTATTGGGCGGGCGGGGAGGACCATTATCGTAAATTCGAACCATTTCGACATTGTTGTTTCCGTTAGCCAAGCCAAGTCGACTGTGGTAAGCACACAACTAAGGTCAGCTGCGGCTACAATGTTGTAAATGCTGCCCCTTCGGTACCGATAAATTCTTATCCAATCAAAAGGAAAACAATACGATCGCACCGAACGTGCACCGAAAAACCGGGGAAAAGATCGAATCGGCGCGTTTCGGATAATAATCATTTGCTTCGTATATTATAAATTTCATCGTGTTTTCAAAACAAAGCGGGAGGTCAGCTGGACATCGAAACCAGGCGGTCTAGTCGTAGGTGAGAATGGGTTTCCGTAAAAAAAACCTTCCCCGAGCTAATGATCGTTCACGTGATCATTCCCTTGTAAAGGAAAGGGGGAACGAAACTACACGATGTTAACAGGTTACACAACAGGTCCCGTAAACAGAACACATGAAGACAAGTCCTACCTTTCCCCCCTGTGGAGCTGGTGCTCCGAATCCTGACAGGAGAGATAACGTGCGGCAACGCGGAACACAAAACCGCGTCAGCCGATGCGAGCTGATGTCGTGCGGTGAACTGCGCGAGAATGGGAAGCATCGTCTAAAAGATCAGCGGGATACACATAATTTTTGGTGAAGCTTTGTGCGATCGGCTCGAGAGAAGCCTCGTTTTGCACTGCCGCGGTTAGAGCAGTCGATCAGTGGAGCTGACATGATGAGATCCACCATCGATCGCTGCGGGACGTCAAGCAGGCAATCGCCAACAAGTGCATTAAAAACGGCGTATTACTTCTCGTACTGCTCGTAAATTGTTTCCACCATTGAAAACAAATTCTTGATAAAGCGAAAACGGTCGCAACAGGCACAAAAAAGACACTTTCCACCCCATGCCACCCTAATAATGATTTATAATTTCAAATATCCTCCAGCCACTGGTTCGATCGAGGGTAAAATGAACAAAACATAAGCTTAATGTGTATGTATTTTTTTTTAATCGTCCACCAGTTCTTCCAAAGATCGCATCTTTGTAGCGCTCCTCCAGCAAATCTCAACTTCACAACAATAAAATAAAAGACACAGAAAGCAACCAGAATTCGAATGTGAAAGAGAAAACAAAATCGAAAACATTAAAAAAATAAACCACCAAAAAAAAACGCTTCTCTCTCCCCTCGCGAAATGCTCCACCCGAACGCCGTGGACAGATTTGGAAAATTTATTGCCACTAAAGATTATTGGAGCTATTAATTTATCTTTATTATCGCGCGGACGCACGCACGCCAACACTCGCGCATACACATTAAAGCACGCGATCGTTTCGTCGCCGCTGTAACCGTTCGGGGGTGAAGATTATCGTTCGACTGCTTGCGCATGTGTGTAGCACTTTTAATGGCAAAGTTGGCTTTTTTTCTTTAGGTTGGTGGATAGCAGCAAAAAAGATAGATAAATAATCTCATCCATCCATATAAGCAATGTATTCTTCAAGGGTATGTTTTTTATGTGTTCTTCATCAGAGCACAAGGTCATTTGGATTGGACAAGATAGAAAAGGAATCGATTTGGAAAGCATATGAAATATCGAATTGAACTTATATTCTTCTTAAATTATGCTAAAATATAAGAAGTATTTTGCATAATTATTATTCTTTTATTTATTTATTTTATTTATAATTCATGATTACGGCTTTTGCCGTATTGTCAGTCACAGAGGACTGAAGTAATTACAATTTTCACAAGGCATTTCCTCCTTGTACTTTGCCTTATCCCGGGCATACTCGGTTGTGATTCTGGGGTTTGTGGCTATTGCTGATTTTGTTTCTAGTGATGTTGTGGATGGTTTATTATTCTTTTAATCGTTTCTCATTCTTTTGTAGCACTATTACCTCTTGTACAACCTTATTTATTCATATCAGAAAAATGTGCACACTGAGTAAGAGTGAGTGAGTGAGTTTACTTCTGCATGTGAGTTTCACTCTTATTGAGTGATTTAAATCCAGATAGGTTAAGAAAATACTCACCCCTTCTTACTAGCTCCCTCTTGTGAGTCGAAAATCAAAAGAGTGAGTCAGTAACCGGTGCAGAGATTGAGTGAGTTAAAACGCAAAAGATTGAGTCAATAGTCGGCCCAGAGAGTGAGTGAGTTAAAACGCAAAGGAGTGAGTCAGTAGAGAGAATGAGTGAGTTAAAATGCAACAGAGTAGAGATGTGCAATGTGAGTAAGAGTGAGATAGTAAGTTGAAACTTTGCATTGAACGAGTTTCGTTCACTCACCACGAGGAGTTTTAGCGACTCTTTTTTCACTTACTCACTCATGGGTGTAAGCATGTAGCCGTGGTGAGTCGAGTCGCAAAAAGAGTAAATACGTGAGTTGAAACGAAAATGTGCGATTGAGTATAAATTTGAAAATTTCCTAAGGCTATTGCCTTAGCTTTTTTTTGTTTATAAATTTTATAAATTGATTTATTTTAATGCAAATTGGTTGAAATGAGTTTCTTTTCACTCAAATAATGCTTTAAAAAAGAAAAAGAATAAAAAATAATAAAAAAATAAAAAAAATCTAAAAATCTGAAAATTTCCTAAGGCTAAGGCTATAGCTTTTTTTTTGGAAATTTAGCAAAAATTTATAAATTGATGTATTTTAATGCGAATTTGGTTAAATAAGTTTCTTTTCACTCAAATAATGCTGTGTTGGGTCAAGAGCGAAAGAGGTACCTCAATCGCTCCGCTCATCTTATTGTGCGCGCTCCCGCACAACCCACGCGAAAAAGAGGTAGCTCCGTACGCAGCGCTAAACACAGGAGCGATTGTGCGATGCGCTCCCAGAAGCGAAGTTTCGCACCACAAGGTGCACTACACAAATGAGCGATTGTGCGATGCGCTCCCATTTGAAAATTTCCTAAGGCTATAGCCTTAGCATTTTTTTGAGCAATTTAGCAAAATTTTTAAATGTGATATATTTTAATGCGAATTTGTTGCAATAAGTTTCTTTTCACTCAAATAATACTTTAAATTTAAAAAAATATAAAAAATCGGAAAAAAATTTTTAAAAAAATTTCAACTCAAAATTTTCATAAGGCTTACCCCTTACGTTTTTTTTGGGAAATTTTGCAAAAAAAAATAAAATTGATTTATTTTAATGCCAATGGGTTGCAATGAGTTTCTATTCACTCAAATAATGCTTTAAATAAAAAAAAGAGTGAAAAATAATAAAAATTTCAAAAAATTGAAAAAAATGAAAATTTTCCTCATTTTTGCACCAAGTTTTGCTTATAATTCGGTCGCTATCCAACGGATCGGCAATCTTTAACCTGTGGTCGATAGACGGCACCAATGGCTACATTTTCTTCTTGGACGGCCATGCCCTCAGATGTCTGTGTCGGAAGTTATTCGAGGTACCAAGTTCCAAACCCTGTTTGAGAAAATGTAAAATTTTCCTCATTTTTTTCCTCATTAAAAGTTGATGTATTTTAATACAAATTTGTTGCAATATGTTTCTTTTCATTCAAATAATGCTTTCAATCAAAAAAAGAATAACAAAAAAATTTAAAAAAAAATTTCAACTCGAAAATTTCATAAGGGGTACCCCTTGCCATTTTTTTGAGCAATTTAGCAAAATTTAATAATTTGTTTTATTGTAATGCGAAATTGTTGCAATAAGTTTCTTTTCACTGAAATAATGCTTTAAAAGAAGAAAAGAATAAATAATAAAAAATAAATTCAAATTCAAAAAATTTGAAAATTTCCCAAGGCTATAGCTAGTGGGTCAAGAGCGAAAGAGGTATTTCAATCGCTCCGCTTATCTTATTGTGCGCGCTCCCGCACAGCTCACGGGAAAAAGAGGTAGCTGTATCGCAGGAATCCCTCCTGCGTGCAGCGCTCCTTGTGGTGCGAAACTTCGCTCCTGGGAGCGCATCGCACAATCGCTCCTGTGTGCAGCGCTCCGTGTGGAGCTACCTCAAGCGCACCGCACACTTTAGAGAGCGAGAGCGGTGCGCTCCGCTCTTGCAAAAGAGCTACTTGACCCAACACTAGTTTCAATTGATTTTTGTTTCAACACACTCGCACATTTTCGTTTCAACTCACGTATTTACTCTTTTTGCAACTTGACTCACCACGACTACATGTTTACACTCATGAGTGAGTAAAATGACCGAACCTTAACTTATACGTTTATGCCGAGTTTTTTTTATGATTCCGAAATGAATCGTTAAACGAGCTGACTCCTAATAACGACTCATTCACTCTGAGTTGACTCACTAAAAAGAGTTGTTATTCTCATCTCTACAACAGAGTAACTAGTAAAAGGATTAATTTACAGCATTTACAGCATATTGTGATGAATCCCCAAAGAGTGAGACAAAAGTTTCTTTAACAATTGTGTGAAATTAAAGCAGACATTCACATTTACTGCCCGCTACAAAGCAAATGCACCATTTCCTCTACTGCTAGTAACGCTGTCACGCTAATGCACTTGACTGATTCAAAGTTATTCAGTCGAACAAAACATGGGCTTCAGGAAAAAAGGCAGAACATTACCATTACGCGATGTGGTACGCTTATCAATCCTTCCGTAGGTTAAAATTTGTCCACACAGAACTCGCCGATGTACGGTCAGCAGAACATTCAGCAACTCAGTTGCAGGCTTAACATCATTTAGATTTATCACATTTTATTCCCATTCTCTGTTCATCTTTTTTCCCCTCCAAGCTTTTTTGGGGCGGCTCCATCCAATTCGCTCCAATTTTTTTTATGTGATGCCTTTTTGAAACTGATTTATGACCTAAAAGCTGCATATCACGAGCGAAGTGGTTGATTATTTCCCTCTCCCGCACCACGGTCAAGAATCCATTAAGCCTCCAACGGCGGGTAGTATGGGGCTTGCCTGCCAACATAAAAGAAACAAACAGACACACTTACGGTATATGGAACCGCCCGTTCGAATACAGTGGCCGTACACAGTGCCGGCCAGTCTGTCGCGAGCCATGTTAATATTTCATTGGCTTTAATTACCCACGACAATCAGATGGAGCTGATGCAATGGAGGCGCGTGGCGGTTCCGCGCATGATGGTTGCCGGAAGCTGGCCAACCATCAACCAACGACCAAAAAGCTATCCTGCGTCCTTATAGCCCGGAAAGACCAGAGAAGACCGATGGCTTTAGCCGATATCGTCGACGTGATGGCTATCACGAAAGTTTGCCCAACCGACACAACGCAAACAAACAAAAGCTGGAACATGAAGGTGAATCCGAAGAACGAAACACAAAAGCTCACCCATCGTGGCGAGGTGCGATAAATGAAGGTGTTAAAGCTTGCTGTACGGGGCGGGAATACTTCGTCCACGGGCGAAGGGTGGCGGATGACATTTCACCCAAAATACCGCCTCCTTCTCCTCCGTGTGTGTGTGTTGGCTATGCAAACCACATCAACCCCCACCCGGGGGTGACCCAATAAATGCAAAAATGAATATTTTCCGGATTGTTGGCTACACCGCCTAGTTCTCTTGCTGTGCCGTGGTTTCATGCACAACCCTCAAGGCAACTACTGCTACAGGCCGGAAGCTTTCACAAACACACAAACACCGCCGTGGTACATGCGTGCACTTCACGCTCAAACACCCGAGACGATAAATAGGTGCAAAAACAGACCGTTCATATGCTGTGCTTTTGTCGTCTGTGTGCGACGCGCTCGTCACACCCCGGAAAGCTTCCGTTCTTGGTGAATGAACCAAGAGCAGCATCCGGCGCGACATTTTGCTTTTCCACTACCCAAAAAACCGCTCATTGCTGCACTCCACCTCTTTTGGTGCCCCGAGCAATGAGTGTTCTTTTTTTGTGGAGCGAAGGTTTGCCATATACCGCTTCCATGGTATGGTGACATATGACATGTGCGACATGTCGTACTTCCGACCGGCACTTCGGTGCGGTTGCCTGCACACCGTCGCACCACCGCTGGCAGATGAAGACGAGATCCTCTTTCAAACACACACACTCGCACACACGAAGATCCTCGGCACTTTGCGGAGATTGACTCTCGGCCCCTCTCGGGCGGTGGTTTAAATATTCATGGCTTTACCTACTTTACCGTCATTCATCATTATATCCTTTCGGAACCTAACTGCACGTTCGGTGGATGGATGAAGTTCTCAAAAGGCTTTCCACAGTGGCTTTTGCGGGGTCGCTGGATGCTCCATCACTCGCCGCCCTTCCCTTCCCCGGGAGTTGTCCCTATTCCGGCCCGACAAACCACGACGGAACTAACCAACTTGTCAGGTTAGCAGGCAACATCGGAGGACCATCACGGTAAAGCGTGAACTATCAGCATCACGGTATGACGGATGAAGAATCATACCGCCTCCTGGCTGTATGTGTGTCTCTCGGTGTGTATGGTGGCTTTTGATTCCCGACCATTTACTTCCACTTGGATTGCCATCCCCGAATGGGGATGGATAAATCTCGGAGATTGGGGATTGTTTTGATTTTCTCTTCAACAAGCTTTTCTTTTACACTTTGCTCGTCTTCTTTCAGTGGTTGGGAGAGGGGAGAAAGCGGGATTTTCCTAGGAGGACACGGAGTTTTCCAGAAGGATAAACTTTTGCGAAAACTATTCCATTCTGCACCGATGCCACTAGGAAACGTACCTTACAAACGGACAAGCCCCGTTGGTGACATCGAAAAATGGGACTTTTGAATTATTGAAAGCGACGCAGTGTAGGACATGCATGACAAGCGACATGCCCACCACTGGGGGTCGGTCCTAACCCACACGTGCATCGTTTTGATGATGGTGAAGGTGCAGAACATCAAGAGTCCGAGTCACAGGGACTTAGTTAGCTATGTATGAAAGGTCACATAAATGTATGGTTTTCGTTTAGTAATTTCTCCTTGCTGGAATCTGCAAGAAAAGCCACCAGCTCTTTCCACACTGGCCAGTGCCAGTAGTGGGGTGCGCTTTAGTGTTCTTAATGAGTAAAGCTTCCGATTGCTGGCTTCCTTTCCTACACCGGCGTGTGATACTGCTTTAGGTTGCAAATGCTTACCATGCTAGGCCATGTCTTCAGTTCTCGTGCAACTGTGGGACATCTTTTGCACGCCAAAACGCTACGCTGGAGCAATACGCTTTCGACAGAGCGTCGATGATGCGACGTGTGCATAATGGACAGTGCTCAGTGCGCTTTCAGGACCGTACACGAGATGCACTGCAGCATATGATTTCACCGCAATCGCATCGATCGAGTGCCGTTCGGGTTGAGCGGCTCGAAAATCATACGGCGCTGAAGAGTGAAACGCAACACAACCGCACTGTCGGTCAGTATGTCAAAGGAAATGGCAGGAATGAAGCCGCACCTGCCATATCCGGCCACACACACACACACACACGGTGGTTTTTGGGGGGAAAGTGATTTTTCCGCCGCTAGAAACAACAGTGCGTCTCGTGCTGTTTGACTTTTCGGCGGTTGTGAAGGGACCGATCGGAAGGATCTCCCGAAGCGAGGCGTGTGGAGTCTGATGGACAAAACCACACGGGTGAACAATTCAATTGAAGTGTGTATAATTGAACCGGGTCCTGATGATTGGGTGCTGTTTGTAGCTAGGTGATGTAATTGTTTGTACTCATGGACACTATTAAATTTAGAATAGAACAAACAACGTCAAAAACAAATAAAAAACATGTGGATATTAAAGGTTCAAACAGGAGTCCTAGGAAGTCAGGAGCATCCTAGGAATTAGTATGTAAATTAATAACGATTACTAAATAACGTTCTACAAGACAGGATCGGGTTCAAATCATATCCAGAACGTCCTCCCGTAGCAAGGACTGTAAATAAGTCTAGTAAGCCAGAATGGCCGACATGACCTTGGAGATCGTTGAGCCACGAAGAAAAGTACTTGCACTGACTTTTACTTGAGCAAATCAGTGTTATACTGAATCAAACTTTTTGAGAAGAGTCATTCATACGAATCCTCAGGGAGGAATCATTCAGGAATAAAGAGTGAACTCTCAAAAGATTCATGATCACTCTTCTAAAAAAATCATAATTCTCTAAAGGGTCACCAAAGAATCATGGGTTAATGCATTTCGAATTTATTACTTAATAAGTTATCATAAATCGTGAGATTCCGAGTAATACATAAGGTTAAAAGATTCATTCAGGTTCATGAATCTGAATCAGATTCAACCATAACTAGATCCAACTGATAACAAAAGTTTAAGATTCATAGCAAAAGTGTTTAACTTAACCAAACTAACCAACTACGATGCCAGCCCATGGTGTGCCGTCGATGCAAGACGATCCAGAAGTGGTTTTGCCCAATCATCTGTCTGCCACAAACGTGATTCGTAACGGTTGCAAGCGCTTGTTCGTTCGTTAGTACGGCCCTTGCTTATCTTGATGGACACTTCATATCGTTTGAGACCGCTTCGGACACATTCACTGCAGTTACCGGACTTCGGTTGTCACCTGCACCGGTTGGAAATGTTTCGAACATTCAAACTGATGCAACCAGCGCGACACTAGAGCACTGGTTTTGCAAATTCCAGCTTGAAGAGATCGGGTGCACCGGGCGATCCTGTCCCTTGTCCGGTACATCTATCGTACTCATGTCGTTTCCTTCAGCGACACAAATCATCGCACACTACAGACCAAACCGATACAGGGCTTGAGTGTGTGTGTTCCGGGTTTCTTGTCCGCTACCACACCGGTCGCTCATGTCATGTGTCGGGTATTATTGAGTTATTATCCTCAAACAGCCCATTTCCGCACGACACACAAGACCTGCCTCTTTGAAGTGAGGCACTGACTCATAAAAGTCACATCCTTCCGAGAACATTGACAGACGCGAACGACTGGGACCGGAAGTTGCTGTGGAGTCCTTTCGGGTGGATGGGGATGGGAGATAGATAACTTCTTCTTCAGGCCTCCAATGATTGCCGTTGTTTCTGGCGCATCGAACGAACTTGGTACCGATTTTCTCAACCGATTGGCCTACCGAAAAGGACACACACACACACACCGGTGGTTAAGTCTAAGGAAAAAGGCCCCATCCGTCCAGACCAGTGCGCTCGGTGGACAGGCAGCGTGTGTCTAGAACCTATGAATAAAATTAGCATAAAATTTGATGGATGTTTCTTGTCTTGCTGTGCTCGGTTCTTGGCGCCCTGGATCTTGGGACTCAAAATCAAAACCCATCTTCCATCACCGCAGGATACAGGATTTCGTGTCGTTTTTTTTTGACTGTAAAGATCTTCTAGGCCAGATGAAAAAGGATCTCTTGCTGGAATGCTATCCGTGTGTTTGTTGCCTTGTAAAATTATTGCACCGAAACCACGGGATGATGCGTCAGGCAACATTGGTCTAGCAGGCGTACAGGCGACACTGCAAGAGGCCACTACTGCTTATCTTCGAGAGGAGTAATGGAAGTTTATTGTTTTACAACTGTTTGTCTGCACTTTTGCTAGCCTTGCCCTCAGGTCAACTGAGGTGCTAAACGGTGCAGTTCCCTCGGAAAAGGGCACTCCGATATTCGTCATTCAACAAATGGATGTTGCCTGCAAAATTTTAGGACGGTTCCGAACTCATGGCGCCGACCATCCCGATAAAAGGGCCCTTGTTTCTCTTTTACAGGAAATATCCTTCTATTCATGTACAAGACCTTCAGAAAGCAATTCGGTGGCTTATAAGACAGGAAAATGCCTGCACAGAAGTATGTGAAGTTTCCTGCATTCTCGTCCACTTGTAATCTCTTATGTTTGTTTTTGAAGAACTCCACTTTGCTCCAGAAAATCGCCTCACTTAAGAACACACGTAAAAACATTACTGACCCTTCTCGCGCTGCTCTAAATAGCGTTCAGTTGTAAAACAAAACAAAAAAATAAATGCAAACCCCGGAACTCATTTTAATGATTCTAATAAATAAAAAAAACCTACACCAAATACTTCTGCTGTAGGTATTGTTTGGTTGTTTTTTTTTCAGCAAACAACCCGTTCCTTGGGCAAATGCTCTTTTTATCTGAATCATCGCACAATAAAAACCGAGCGAGCAAGAAGCGCAAGAGCTTTTCACACCGGAAAACTCCATTAGAACGTTCACGAGAATCGGACGCATTTCCTTCAAAAACTCATCGCTCGCAAGCGCTTTTTTATCGTTTCGGTTGGTTCTTATCATCATCAGCGGGGCACTTGGGCTGGGAGCGTATCGAGTCCAACGGGTAGTTTGTTGGGTGCAAAGTTTTAAATTAGAACCGTGTACTTACCGTCTCCGAGCGTTTGGCACGGCAGAATGTATATTTAATTTTCTCTTCCTCGCGCTGGGTGTTTGTTTTATAAAATGAAACTGTCTAACCGCGAATTCACAGCTGCGTCTTATTGCTATCGTTACGACTTCCGAGGCGAAATCCTTCCCTTCTCACCAGCCAGCAGCAGCACCGTTTTTCGCCCCCTTTTTCAAACGATGTTTTCTTTTATATCTTTACATTGCCAAATACAGTACAATCCGAAAACGAGGCCAGCCCAGGGAAGCGAGTGTCGTGTGCTTGTTAAGATCATCCCTTGTGGATGGTTATTTTTTCGGGCTTTACCTTTCCGGGTTCGTACCACCGCAGATAAGGATCTGTCGATCGTGGTAGCCATGAACATAAATAATTAATAAAGATGTGTCAAACGGAAGGAAAATTGGAGTTTTATTGTTCCTGCTGCTGCTACCTGTCCACCGTTCGTTGGATGTTTGTTTTGGGTTGATTCGATGTGTTCCCTTTCATTTTCGTATTTGTTTCGTACATCCTGCCCATTGACCGTTTTGCTTACGGTGCCGACCCTTTACCATTCCTGGGGTGTTTTCCCCCCACTTTTATTTTTAAATCGTTCTGGTCTTTACCTTCATTCAGACTTACGCTCGCACCTTTCTGTACGATCCTTCGCGACAAGCAGTAAAGGTGTGAAATGGTACTTCACGGGTGTTGGCGATGTTGAAGATTTCTGATGAAATTGGTACCCGTTGAATATTCAAGTAATCGTGCCCGAGGTGGTACGCAAATCGTTGTACTTCTCTTCTCAACGATGAAGGAAGGGCTACAGCCAGACCCGGATGAATTTAAATGCACAAACACTACAAATGTACAACGAAAAATGTAAACCGAACGTTCCTCGTCGATTGTTGGATGCATTGGCTTTTCTGAATTTCATTCATTTTCTTGACACCAAACACATCCCTCTTCCACTCCGGATGTGACTAAGCCCAGACGGTTGTGCCCTTAGCTGCCTTCCGATACGCATACGTAAGGGAAGGAAAAAGGTATTTCACGACTGAATATATTCAAGATCCGGCTGCGTCTTCAGTTTGTTATCGATAACGTTTTCCTTGAATTTGTTCGATCAAGCAGAGAGTAGGTCGACATTAATTCTTCGTTCATGCGAGCTGTGTGAGCGGCTGCATGTGTGCAGGAATCAACGGACAGGATTTATTCAACGATCAATTGTGTAGCATTATTTATGAATCGCTGACTGTTGCAGGAATTGTTTAATGATGAGCTAACGATTTGTTACAGTATCATGTACTAACTTCAAATCAAGTTAAATCGATATTGATCTCTTGGTATTATGATTTTACGTAGAACATCCAGATGCAATCGTTATATTTGTCGTAGATCACAGCCGTAGAATGTACTTATAGGAGAATTGATGAAGTTACGATATTTTTAAATTAAAACCTGTTAATGCAAACAGGAATAAGATTTTTTTTACAGTCTGATATTAGTAATCGATTTTAGCAACTTTACATGACCGTTACATATTAATATATGCTTACTGTTACGTTAATATATGCTTTGGATATTTCAAAGAATGTTATAAAACTCGTTGTGCGATTCAAACACAATGTCCATGCAGCAAAAGAGTATACAACTTCAGTCACTTTCACACAAGGTGAGCATGCAAGAAATCCTCCATAGTGAGAAATTAGAAGTGAGATGTTTTTCTCACGCACTGCAGGCTGTTCCTAAAACTGGTTATGATTGTATGTTTATGACCTATAAAAACCCTTATTATCATGTCAGCTTTTAAGAGAAAACTTTGTACAGCTTTACAAAAACTGGTTCTCATATTATAACGAAAATAATCAAATATATAACAAAGATATTCACTGTTTTACCCACTGTGCATAATGTCATGCGGCTAACGTCAAGCTCACCAAAAGAAAAGAAAATAAAAAATGTAAACAAATCAACCGGTACGCAAGGCGATTTGGTTATGTGATAGAAAAGATTGTGTACCTGTTCCAGTTTTCGGCGGGTGTGTAACTAAAGCCAATTTATACACAAAAAGAAAACACGAAACACATGAATCGATTACCGTTGCGTGTTCGCGCGTTATCGGATCTTTTCCGGAACAAATCCTTGGATCCAGTGACTGTTGCTGAACAATGTTTGAACCAAATCGAACGCCATAAACCTTTGAATGCGTTCGTTCGGATATCCTCTGCAAAAGCATTGGCTCAAGCAGAATGCTCAAGGGATCGATATCAGAACGACAAATCGATAAGTGTCCTCGATGGTGCAACCATAGCAGTGAAAGATAATTTCTGCACGAAGGACGTTCATACTACGTGCGCTTCTCGGTAATATGCGATAGCCCTAAATGAATATTGTAATTGTAAATATGCTTTTGTTTTCGTAGAATGCTCGAGAACTTTATCCCAACGTACGATGCAACTGTTGTTGAGCGGTTACAGGCACATGGAGCTATCCTGCTTGGTAAAACTAATCTGGATCAGTTCGGGATGGGTTCTGGGTGTATTGATTCCATTTTTGGACCAACACGAAACAGCTGGAGTGAAGATTTAAATGATGGCCGTTTTCGGATTGCCGGTGGAAGTTCGGGAGGATCGGCTGTAGCAGTGGCTGCTGGTTTATGCTATGCTGCCCTAGGTTCGGATACGGGAGGATCAACCAGAAATCCGGCATCATATTGTGGGATTGTTGGTTTGAAACCGACCTACGGGCTTGTGTCGCGTCATGGATTGATACCACTGGTTAATTCAATGGACGTACCTGGTATCATGACACGAACGGTAGATGATTGCATATCCGTGCTGAATGCCATCGCTGGTCCCGATAGTCGCGATTCAACGACCGTTAAGAAACGATACCAAAGTATACCGGCGCTTGGGGAGGAAATTTCTCTGAAAGGAGTACGAGTTGGTATTCCAACGGAATACCACTGCGAAGGTTTAGATAAGGAAGTGCTCGAAACATGGACCATGGTAGCGGATATGCTCGAATCAGCCGGTGCCACCGTGGAAGCTGTATCAATGCCCAATACAACATCGTCAATATTCGTTTACTCAATTCTCAATCAGTGCGAAGTGGCCAGTAACATGTCGCGCTACGATGGAATAGAATATGGTCATCGATCTCAGGAGGACACCAGCACCGAACAGCTGTATGCTCGTAGCCGTGCCGAAGGGTTCAACGGTGTGGTGAAAAATCGTATCCTTTCAGGCAATTACTTCTTGCTGCGCGAGAACTACGATAAATATTTCCAAAAGGCACTGAAGGTACGGAGACTGATTGCGGACGATTTCGTCAAAGCGTTCCAACGAGTGGACGTACTTCTCACACCCACCACGCTAAGTGATGCACCGCTGTACAAAGACTTCGTGCAAAGCAATAATCGGGATCAATGTGCTGTGCAAGACTTTTGCACCCAATCTGCCAATATGGCCGGTATCCCTGCGCTGTCGATTCCTGTTCGGCTATCGTCCCGCCGATTACCGATTAGTTTGCAACTGATGGGAGACAACTTTTCGGAGCGAACCCTTTTGACGATCGCGGGTTGGATTGAGAAGGAGGTGAAATTCATCGCGAATTACAATTAGGAGAAAAATAAATTACTAGCTTGCAACGATTGCCTATTTTCAATCCACACAGTTTATTGCACGTAGGCGGCAAATGTCCTTGCGACGAAGTTGTTCACCACGATCCAAAACACCACCGATATGGAGTTGTGTACCTTCGTTGGGAAGTTGATGATTCCGCCGAATGGTTCAAAGTTAAAATTATCCCCGAACACGATGACGGTTGAGTAACGGTAGAATATCGAAATGTACATCATGCAAAGGCCAAGTACGGCCAACCCGCCGTAATGCAGCCCGTACTCATATGCCACGCGTTTCACATTATCACGACCTTTGGCTTCGTTCAGCGATACTTCTAATTTAGTGATTTCTCGCTCACATTTCACGTACTTTGTGTATTCGTCGCGCATAGAAATCTTTTCCAGATCGGTTCGTAGTTTTCCAATTTCTTTCCTTCGTGCTATTACTTCAGCACTGTCACGGCATACCAAGGGAAGGATCTGTGGAGGGAGGCAAAAGTTGATGTCGGTCTTGAGTGTTAAAATTGAATGAAAATACTTACAATTTTTGTTAATTTTGATGCAAAAGCCATTATCAGGGAAAGCAACGATATAACAAATATTAAATACATCGTTATTTGTGAAAGCTGATTGATAATTTCGCGAATTTGTTTCAAATGTTTTGATATTATTACACAGGCAGCAGGAAGGAATGTTTTGAGCCGCGAATGGAATGGCAGGCGGTGTATTTTGACATTTTATCATTTGACAGTACGGTTCAACCGGAGGTGTTTTTGAAGAGGTAATTTGTGCTTGATTTTAAGAAATTTATCCTCATTCTAGACGCTGAAAACAATGTATTATTGTACTTTAATTGTTCAATGGCACTTATTTGAAAGAAGATAATAGTAACAACTCATTTCTGCATCGAAATACCGTCACTCCATTCCCTGCATTGACCTTGGGTAGCATGACAGCTGTCAAAGTGCTGGACCGTCAGCATCCCTTTTCGTACACTTTGCGAAATTCTGTCGCCGTGCCCAATACCACTCGCACAATTTGTCCGGTTAATTCTGTTTGTGCGGAATAATCGGGGGGTTTGCGTAAAGGGTCAGCCGTCCAAGGAACGTTCCTCGGTAAGCAGCTGTTCTGCCCTGCCACCGGAATCGTGGGTGCTTTGACACCGTCAAATTTCACCTTTCACTTGCTGTCAGGGAACAACGTGCAAACCGCAGTCACCCTTCGTGAGTGATGGCCGGAATTCTTTCGATATCGTCGCGAAATCTTCCCCGCGCTGCGATCCGTCTCGGTTTGCGCTCGCTAGAAGGACACACAGGACCTCAGCAGGTACGTTACATTTGGTGGAGTGTCTAAATTTGTGAAGAAACGGTGTAAAAATCGTCCGCAGACAATAGCAAGACACTCCCGAATCTTTTCGCACCGGTGAAAAGCGGATTATGTAATCTCGAAAGTGATACTGTGGACAGATGAACTTACGCGACGGTCCAAAATGGGACTGAACATGACGGGACGTGTGTGTGACGATCGATTTTTATCCTGGTTACGTGAAACTGTTTGTAATTGAATAGAGCCTTTTCTTTCTCCGCTTTGTAGGGCACTGTAACCGGTTCTCGATCCTACCACCAGGGGCGTAGATTGTTGCCGAGCATCGTCCGGTCAGCGGTCACCGACAGTGGCCGTCGCAGCGAATCCGTTCGAAAGTAAGCGAAACTGTTATGCTTTTATTTTTAGCTGCCGCAATTTCTTGCGCGGCCTTTGCTTGATCCGCTGCTGCTTGATAACAATGTAATAGCGCACTAGCGCGTAGTGTAGTGTAGTGGGGGCGTGTGATCACATGGTGGCCGTGGTACACACCTGCTCGTGGCTACACGTCTGCCCTATGTTTATGGAGCGGTTTATTGAGACATGGCACCGGATCATGGCGGATTTGTTTACCTGTTTGCAGTGAAAGAGCGTTGTTAGCGATAAGCCACTAATGAACAATCTGTTGTCCCTTTATTCGTTTGATTGATAGCTCTATCAAGGCGCAGGGATGGGCTGTGAACGAGCGCACCATCTTCACCACGGGCCGTATGCTCTCGTCCGAGATCGTTAAGGTACCCCCGTTTGCCGATTCCGTGTCGGAAGGTGATGTGAAATTCGACAAGAAAGTCGGTGATGCGGTGGCCGCCGACGAAGTGGTCATGGAGATCGAAACCGACAAGACAACCGTCGGTGTACCGGCCCCCGGCCATGGTGTTATCGAGGAGATCTTCGTTGCGGACGGCGATACGGTGAAGGCCGGTCAACAGCTGTTCAGGATGAAGATTACCGGTGAAGCACCAAAGGCGAGCGCTGCCAAACCAGCCGATGCTCCGGCACCGGCTGCAGCAGCCCCACCACCACCGCCGCCGCCACCTCCACCAGTAGCAGCGGCAGCACCTCCACCACCACCTCCGCCACCAGCGGCGGGAGGAGCTCCGCCACCCCCGCCACCGAAACCGGCGGCTCCGATTAGCCGAATGCCCGTCGCAGCCATCCGCCATGCGCAAGCCATAGAAGCGGCCACCGTTAAGGTACCGCCGGCGGACTACACGAAGGAGATCACCGGAACGCGCACCGAGCAGCGCGTTAAGATGACTCGCATGCGGTTGAAAATTGCCTCGCGCCTAAAGGAGGCGCAAAACACGAACGCAATGTTGACGACGTTCAACGAAATCGACATGAGGTAAGTATCGGCGATAATGCCGTTATCTTTCGTCGCCGCAATGTTGTGTGCCCCCGTGTCGCCGCTTCTTATCGCTGCTGGCAACAGACAGTTGAGTGGCATCTTGACACGTCTAATCCATCCATTCCATTTTGAACAGCGCAATCAGACGATGGCCAAGCCTCCAATTGGGGTTTTGGGGTTTGATAATTTTTAGTGTTTTCCATGTTGCTTTGATCATCGGGAACTAAAAGTTTAAAATTTAAATTAAGCGAGATTTAGTACCAGCATCTGATTATTTCATCGATGCGGCAAAACCCAACTGATGGTGACGCATCAACCTTGAAGCGAGCAGGTACGATGACGTATCGTGCCAGTGAATGGCGAAGGCCAGCCGACGCATGACGTAATTATGTGATAGTGTACGAAAGACGTGGGAAACAGTTACGCATGCGTGAATGGTTTTAAAAACTAGCCGCTTTGCGGCAACATTATTCTCTCGGCAGTGCTGCTCCATTGCCCATAACTTTGCACCATTATTTGGCGAATTTTGGGAGAGTAAAATGTAAAAATAACGTTAGCGCAATTATGCAGCTGGTACAAAACGATGGATAACCGCTAATCATTTGTTTGTTTCTGCCACCAATCATGCGCAAACGATTTGGTGCGAATTTTAGCTATGGAATGACGCACATTAACGCACGATTAAATAATAATTTTAGCTAATGAAATGTTAAACGATTATTAATTTTAGCTTCATCATGGATTTCCGCAAGCAACATTTGGATGCTTTCGTAAAGAAGTACGGCATGAAGCTGGGCTTCATGTCGGCCTTTTGCAAAGCAGCTGCCTACGCCCTGCAGGATCAACCCGTCGTGAACGCTGTCATTGAAGAAAACGTAAGAAACATACCCTTAAAGCTGGAATTACCCTTGTTTTCTAATGTGTCGTTTTGCGTTTTCTTTTAGGAAATTATCTATCGCGATTACGTAGATATCTCGGTAGCGGTAGCCTCGCCAAAGGGTTTGGTGGTGCCCGTGCTCAGAAATGTGGAAGGCATGAACTACGCCGATATTGAACTGTCCATCGCTGGACTGGCGGATAAGGCGAAAAAGGGAACGCTCGCGGTAGAGGATATGGACGGTGGTACCTTTACCATCTCGAACGGTGGCGTATTTGGATCCCTGTTGGGTACACCCATCATCAATCCTCCGCAGAGCGCCATTCTTGGTATGCACGGCATCTTCGAACGACCAATTGCTGTAAAGGGACAGGTGTGTTGACTACTTCAATGTGGATGGTACGATGTCTTATTACAACTTTGCGCATTTTCACATTGTCTTCTACAGGTTGTTATCCGGCCAATGATGTACGTAGCCCTGACCTACGACCATCGGTTGATTGATGGCCGTGAGGCCGTCACTTTCCTGCGCAAGGTGAAGGCCGCCGTCGAGGATCCTCGCATTGTGCTGGCCGGTCTGTAAGCGAACAGAACTCATCAACTGCCTGCGTTCACGAAGATGAAAGGATCTCCCCCTAAAAAGAATCGGCTTTTCGGACCAGCGCGAAAACATGATTACACATTTTGCCGAAACCACATCATTGCGAGGCGCTACATGAAAAATCTTAGAAGGACAACGCTTTAATACAGCACCAACATATACCAGAGATAGAAGAGATTGCAGCACAACCGTTGCCTAATTACTTGTTTCTTATGAATCTTTATCCTTTACCGCAGTTCCCACTTAAAATCCTCCCAGAGGACGGTGTACGATTAAATACGGACGAAGTTAAAGGGATTGTAGCTTTCTTAACCCGACAGTTTGAATTTCGATGTTGTAAAACATTATTACAGCAGAGAAAGATTATTAGTTTTGCCATGGAAAATCGCGATTGCTGCCAGTTTTTTTCCCTCCGCCGATTAGTCCAATTGCTCTACCATGCCCGGATTAAGTACTAGTTGTGTGTCGGATGGAATTCTTTGGCAATCGTAACGTATAATAGTAGTAGATTCCACTAAGCGAACTAACAAGCACATCTTCGGTGGGTTCGAAATGTGTATTAATGGTGCTCTATTGAAGAACGACGATATCGATACATTGACGCTTACAGCGCCCGTGAAGCGGAAGGATGGGTGATAGAACGTTGTGCTTAACNTTCTACAGGTTGTTATCCGGCCAATGATGTACGTAGCCCTGACCTACGACCATCGGTTGATTGATGGCCGTGAGGCCGTCACTTTCCTGCGCAAGGTGAAGGCCGCCGTCGAGGATCCTCGCATTGTGCTGGCCGGTCTGTAAGCGAACAGAACTCATCAACTGCCTGCGTTCACGAAGATGAAAGGATCTCCGCCTAAAAAGAATCGGCTTTTCGGACCAGCGCGAAAATATGATTACACATTTTGCCGAAACCACATCATTGCGAGGCGCTACATGAAAAATCTTAGAAGGACAACGCTTTAATACAGCACCAACATATACCGTTAGAAGAGGAGATTGCAGCACAACCGTTGCCTAATTACTTGTTTCTTATGAATCTTTATCCTTTACCGCAGTTCCCACTTTAAATCCTCCCAGAGGACGGTGTACGATTAAATACGGACGAAGTTAAAGGGATTGTAGCTTTCTTAACCCGACAGTTTGAATTTCGATGTTGTAAAACATTATTGCGGCAGAGAAAGATTATTAGTTTTGCCATGGAAAATCGCGATTGCTGCCAGTTTTTTTCCCCTCCGCCGATTAGTCCAATTGCTCTACCATGCCCGGATTATGTACTAGTTGTGTGTCGGATGGAATTCTTTGGCAATCGTAACGTATAATAGTAGTAGATTCCACTAAGCGAACTAACAAGCACATCTTCGGTGGGTTCGAAATGTGTATTAATGGTGCTCTATTGAAGAACGACGATATCGATACATTGACGCTTACAGTGCACGTGAAGCGGAAGGATGGGTGATAGAACGTTGTGCTTAACATCTTCTTAACTTGGTAACATTTCGAGACAACCTTTGAAAAAACGAAGCATGATAAACGCAGTTTAGGTAGAGAAGTATTTATTTGAGTAACTGAAAATAAAAACCAGTATGAACCATGCCCAAATCGGTTCCATTCATTTCACGTGTTGTGTAATATGATTTATAGATTACAATTATACGGATATAGCTAATATGAAAGCCAATTTTAGAACTATTCTTCAATAATTTTACCAAAGGCTCCGGAAAATCCCACAAGCTTCCCTGTGAGTGAACTTCAGAATTCAACGTTCCATACAAGAAAAAAAATTGCATGCAAGTTTCCCTGCCACTAAACGCTTAGCAATTGTCGTGATTTACCAATTCGCATGAAAAGAATTCAATTTATAAAATTTTGCTAAATTTCCCAAAAAAGCTAAGGCCTTAGGAAATTTTTAAAGTTTTTGAAGTTTTTTATTTTTTTATTATTTGTTATTCTTTTTCCTTTTTAAAGCATTATTTGAGTGAAAAGAAACTTATTTCTATCAATTCGGATGAAAAGAAATCAATTTATAAAATTTTGTTAAATTTCCCAAAAAAAAGCTAAGGCAAATTTTCAAATTTATTGAAGTTTTTTAATTTTTATTCTTTTTCTTTTTAAAGCATTATTTGAGTGAAAAGTAACTTATTTTTATCAATTCGGATGAAAAGAAATCAATTTATAAAATTTTGCTAAATTTCCCAAAAAAAAGCTAAGGCTATAGCCTTAGGAAAATTTCAAATATTTTGAAGTTTTTTATTTTTTTATTATTTTTTATTCTTTTTCTTATTTAAAGCGTTATTTCAGTGAAAAGAAAAGATGTTTGCTGTTTAACATCGTTTTGGAAGGTGTCATGCGAAACGCGGGCTTCGACATCAGGGGCCTCGTTTTCACTCGTTCTCTCCAATTTCTCGGCTCCTCGGATGACATCGACATCATCGGACGGACATTTGCGGCGGTATGCGACGCGTACACCCATCTGGAACGCGAGGCCGACAGAATTGGATTGAGGATCAATGCGGCGAAGACAAAGTACCTGCTTGCTGGGGGCTCTGACCGTG
>CM028125.1:11658945-11694657 GCA_016254315.1 Anopheles parensis | reverse complement strand
GTACCTGCTTGCTGGGGGCTCTGACCGTGATAGAGCCCGACTCGGGAGCAGAGTATCAGTTGACGGCGACGATCTCGAGGTGGTAGAGGAGTTCTGCTCCCTTGGTACGATCGTAACTTCGGACAACAACATGAGCAGAGAAATCCGAAGGCGCATTGTTCAGGGAAATCGTGCCTACTACGGGCTCCTCAAACGTCACCGATTCGTTCGGCACGAGGCGGAGAGGAGCACAGCGAGCTCGTTGGCTGGATCAGGTGGAGTCAAACCTGTCGGAGATCGGATGCAGCCGTGGATGGAGGACTGCAGCCCTGGACCGAGTTTCCTGGAAACGGATTGGCGACCGTTGTCTACGCGACGTGCTCGACCGTGAGCAGGCCAGATAAGAAGAAGAAGAAGAAGAATGAAAAGAAACTTATTTCTATCAATTCGTATGAAAATAAATAAATTTATAAAATTTTGCTAAATTTCCCAAAAAAAAGCTAAGGCTACCTCTAAGGCTACATCTAAGGCTTAAGATTTTTTTTTGGGAAATTTAGCAAAAATTTATAAATTGATGTATTTTAATGCGGCCACTTCTAACAGAGCAAAAAAAAATATTAATTTTCTTTGTTTAAATTAATGTAATTTAATTCAAGCTTATTTTCTCGCTACCGGTTCGATTAACAACGTAAACAAACCTTGCACGAAAAAAGTTAAACAACCTTGAAGTCGCGCCAGAATCGCAAAATTATTTTAGAAAATTGAGCTACTTTTGCTACGCATGTAGCGACGGGGTTAGACGCATATGTATGCACATTGGGAAATTTTCATAATACGAGCTGGACAGCTGATGTATTCTCTCATCAAGCGATCGCATTGATTAAACTTGTCGACGAATGGAACTGTGATTCTTAGTCTATAGGAAGTCTATAATTAGCCTTTGAAATAGAACAAGAAAAAGTGATGCAATATACAACAAATACGAAAGGACAAACTAAATATCAGGCTATAGTTGATGAAGAATTAAGAATAGACAGTCAAAGAGGAAAACACAAAACAAGACAGATAACAAGTTGATATACAAAATAAGAGCAAGAAGAGTGTATTATTGAAAGTAGAATCGATAGAACCATTAGCATTATCTGTTTAGGTTACTTTATGCTTTATAAAAATTGAAAACAAATTGTATTCAAACAAGATAACAATTCATTTACGGATATCGCTCTCGAATGCACTAGTCTTGATATCATTGAAACATACTATGGAATTGCACTAGAGCAACTCTACTCGCACAGCGAATTGATTGGCCAATTCTTTCGTTTTTTCTTCTACAATTTAAACATATTTTTGCCAGACAAGTAGCACAAGAAAAAATCACTACAAAAAATCGAAATAAAACAAAGACAAACCCCGGCCGAGTAAGGTAGTTCGTGGGGAAGGGCACATTAATGTCGGAAGTTTTGTCATAAACCATGAGATACGAGCGAATGATTATGTTTTATTGCCACTTTGTTCGGGCCGTTCTTTGCTGGCTGTGGAGCGCGATTCTGAGTGTGTCTGCACTCTCATGCACTTTCGCCGCCATTGGCCGGAAATCAGCCAGAAAGATGGCTTGGTTGAGTATGGGGCAGCAAATGAAAGACGCTGAAGGTTAAACACAGCACTCATTGCACTGAGCAGGAACATTTCGATGTAAAATCACTGGTGCATATTCATCATCATGGCTGCAGGACGACACGCTTAGTGGCCCCGGGTTGAAGAATTGGAGGCGATAGTAACGATCGTTATAAGTCATAATGGAGCAACCAAAAGTTCAACTGGAGAAAACTAATAGACTGTGGAGCGAATAAATAAAACACTTCCTTTTTTTATTGTTTCTCTAAATACGTTTCTTCTTTATTTGGTGCCATTTAATCATCCAAGTAAGCGCGTAGTTGTTTTGTAGTTTTTTTCATTGCTTTCTTCATTTTGTTAAAGTTTCTCTATCCTTTTGGTTTTCTACTTTCTGTATTTATGGGTTTTAGTAACAATTCCAACATTGGTACATGATTTGATTTTTGAGATTTGTTTTAAAGTACTGCATTTGTTTCACTCTACCAATTTGTAGCATTCAATTTCCACGTTGACTTTAAATGGTTTTCAGTTTTTTCTTCCTGACAATGTCTAGTAACATTAATATTTACGCTGCTAAGAAGGTGCGTGTGCCATTTTGTTCGATTTAGAAATTTGGCGCAACTTTATTCAGTTGACCGTCGCATGGTTCTGGTTGATTTTCTTCAATGTTCGACGTCATCAGCTGTGTACCTAGCAGAACTGGAACCGAACTAGAACGTAATGCTGATGTCTGTTGATATCTCTTCATTATGTATCCCCCATCTCTTTGCGTTCCTAAACAATTAAGATAAGCTCATTCAATCCCATTTGAAAGACGGTTATAGTTGGGCCATTACAATATATGCGTTTTGTGTATATGTCTCTATTGTCCATTTCACAAGAAAACGTGCGATGCCGAGACTGGACCAAAGTTGCAGCAAACGTTAGGAATGGGGACGGCTCGACACGGGTGCTTTGTGCGATAATTAATTTCTTCACGGACAGTGACACTGACCCAAGAGCCCAAGAACAATTTCTAGCAAGACAGCAACAGTGCTGCTCGTGAACGGTGCACGAAAAGTGTGCCACGGATTTAGGATGCGTAGGCCAGCATTCAGGTCCATGACCAGTTATGAGCGGGATTGGGAATTCATTCGTCTCTAGTTCTTTGTACCCTATCTTGATTTTGATGCGCGATTAAAAAAGCCGTTTGAAATTCGCTTCCCTTTGCGGAAGGGACTCAGCATTGTTGTTTCCCTACCATCCGAAACAGGCCCGTCCCATTTTCTTTGGTTCGGATTTGGTGTTTTTTTGCTGTTATTGTTGTGTCTCTCTATTCTAACTTCTTATATAGTTTCTGCGTGTACGATTCAATGATAAGCTCTTTAGCTCTTTAGGGGAGGATGTTAACAGCAGTCGTGGCGTTAATGTTAGGGGTCGTGTTTAAATGAATGTCCGTCGCCAATACTGGACCAGCTGGCAGTTATTTTTTTCTGTTCGGTGCACTATGAATAAAGGAAATTTTTTCTGCGCTTGGCCAGTATAACAGCAGTGATTGACTTTAGAGAATCGGTTGACGAATTTTTACACAACCTCGGCTTAATTTTTCTTCTGATTACTACCGCTGTCAACGCCGACCGAAACATGACTTTACATCAGCACCACTACTATTTCTGTACTTCAACTTTGAATTTTGTTTGCGAAACAAAAAGTCAGTTTTGAGGACATTCATTAGGATTTTCGTTTAACTTTGATTTAGATCTTTTGGTGCATTATAATAGTTTTGTTAAATGTTATCTGTTTTTGCACTTTAAATTACAATAATTTAATTTTTTGTTACATTTCTTTAACGCTTGTTTATCTTCAGAATGTTTCATAATGATTTATAAACCAAGTCTTTGATGCGAAACCTTAAAAGTAATTCCTTTTTGCATCTTGAGTATTGTAACATTTAACTGATCTCTTTGTTGTTTCCTGTGTATTGTGCTGCAAAGATATATGCGTTCCTTTCTGTATCCAACAGCACAGTAACAGTAACATTTGTTTCCGCTTGTATTTGTTTTTTTCCTTTTGTTATTCCTTTTTGTACAAAATTGAGCTACTTATGGGTCAGTATTGTGTTTCTTTTTGGTATTTCGTTTTCTTCTTTATATATCTTTTATTTACTAGCCTGGACGGATATGTTTGGTTTTTACTTTAGTCTGTTTTCAACATAATGTATGAATTTTCCATGTTTTCTTGATATGTTATAAGGCACTTAAAGATGTTATTTATGCATTTTTTGAATGGTTTTTGCTTTATGTCATGTTTCCTTTTTTTATTTAAATGAACTTATTTTATTTGTTTTTTTTTATTTCTTTGCTATTTTACTTCTTGATTGATCTACTCTTCACTGCTTGTATGCGTCTTTGCTATGTTATTTTCTTCTGTTTTATGTATGTTAAATGTTTCTTCTTAGTTTCTTTAAACGTTTTATATTCTTCTCTGTTTTCATTAGCTATTACCTTTAGTAAGCGATGTTTTCTTCGGGAATAATCATCAGCTCCTTAAAATCACTAGAATAGAATACTTCATCAAAAAAATATTCATTGAAAACGATCAGCTAATCGCTTAAGCTCACCCCTGTTTGTTACAGAACATTAGACTAAAATCGTTAACTCTAACTTAACCTTAACTTATCGTAACTAATCAGCCAGTCTGATGCTGGGAAATTCGTATCATGGCAAACATGCAACATGTTGCACAATTGTTAGCATGCATTATATGTTGCTAGCCATGATGCAATTGTACAAATTGAATCACTGCGAACACAAACACACACACACACACATAAGCACTTAGTGTGCTGTTTTCGTTTGTTTCGAGTTTACAGTAGCGCTTCATCGGAGAAATATTGAAAATGCGTGTCAATCAGTAGTTCAACCGTGGGGCCATTATTTAGAATGTCCGCATTCAAAATAGATCGAGTGTGTGAGTAAAAAAGAGGGATGTATTGATGATAAGAGACAGAGAAAGGATGTGTTATATTTTGATCCTTTTTGTTTTCCTGTTTTAACCCACCCGAATCGGGGGGATAATACTATTGCAGAGTTGAATTTTTGAGTTTGTTTTTTTTTAATTCTCAGTTTATTATAAGTTAGTAAATTTGGAATTTGACTTCCTTTTTAAAGGAACTTTGTTGAAGGATTGTCTGTGAATCCTACGATCGAAGCGAGTGAAAAACAAGACGAAGATAATTAAACATAAAGGAAGAAAAGAAAACAGGGAGGAAGCTAAGTAGAAGCATAAGCAAATGCAAATGATCCAATTTCACAAACAAACAAAAAACAAGCAAGACAAAACTACACTCGGTTGAATTAAATATTGTACGCACCTAGTGAATAAACTCTTCGAAGATTCGCCTTACATTTCGCCCGGGATGACGTTTTCTTATGATTTTTGTTGTATCCGATTGGAGGAGCGACTTTTTTTAGTGTTCTTCGCTCCGATTTTTTTTTTTGGGTGATTCTTTTTTCCGGGAGTGGAAAACCCTATCGAACAAGAATTTGTTCATTCGAAACGTTAAGGGAATTTGCATGCTTTATTCCAAAGAATTTGATTTCCCACTCCTTTTCTTGTTTTATTTTGCCTTGAAGAGAACTTTGACGAAAAGAGTTTGCATTTTTAGAACGTAATTTTCTTACGTCTTTTTTTCTCTAATTTGTTGTTTAGTTTGTTCGATTAAATATAAATGCTACTCGTGCAAGCAACTTGACACTGGGCGAACTTTGAACCATTTGAAAACCGATAAATGGACCTGACAAGTGGACGTGTTTTGAGGACTGATGTCTATGTTTTTTTTTGGGGAAGGGAATAATCTTCCAATTGCTAATGGGCTATATTTTGGGGCCGAACACCGAAACGGTATACCGAAGCTGTCCGGTAGTCATGGATTGCGTTATTATCGAAAATGTTCGAAACGATTTTCGGTTTGATGGGATGAAAGGAAAGATTCGTAATCAATGGCAATATTCATAACTTTAAAACGACTTTACGTACACACACACACGCATCACGAACCACACACAAGAACCTGGCACTAGAACCTGCTTACGTGGCCAAACTATGTGTACGCTACTTCTGTTTTGAAAGATGTGTCCATCCATGGGTTAAATAATCTTGGTAAAAGAAAACTTTCCGTTCGGAATCTGTGCCTGGTGAGGTGTGAGTGAGGATCTCGGACTTTCTTTTCCATTGGGTCATTTCCGTGCATCTTACGGTAAAGTTACCATGATTAGGTTTCGGTACCGTACCAGNTGTGTCCATCCATGGGTTAAATAATCTTGGTAAAAGAAAACTTTCCGTTCGGAATCTGTGCCTGGTGAGGTGTGAGTGAGGATCTCGGACTTTCTTTTCCATTGGGTCATTTCCGTGCATCTTACGGTAAAGTTACCATGATTAGGTTTCGGTACCTTACCAGTCTGTTCGGTAGTACTTTCTGTACTTTTGCTCAGTACACGACTTAAGATATGCAAATTTGTAGTTCAAAAGACCTTCCCGTTTCAACGGTAGGAGAGACAAAATAGGGCAGGTACGCTTTTGGAAATGGCTTCCAACTGCTAGCTGCCGGGATTAGACTGAACCAGATGGGGTTTTTGGCTAGGGTTGGTTAAGGGTGTGTGTTTAGCAAAAACTTTTCCATCATCTTAAGCCAGAACGGAACGAAGCAAAATCTTGCCAACTTTCTTCTTATGTGTTTGTAAACAATACCGCCTAATTGAGCATCCGGAAAATTCATATTTGCAGTGCAAGACGTACAACTTGCTTTTTACATATGTTCTTTTGAATGTTGTCGTATGAAGATTTGTTCTGGTTCTTTTGGTTTGGTTATTTTGTTTTTGTTCTGGTACAATTCATATTCTTTTCACCTCTGCTTTTTCTTTGTTTTTGAAGTGTTTTTTAATCTATTTCTGATTTTGCTATTTACTTTTATGTTTTGAAGTTTTGTTTTTATCAGAATTTGTTTGTGCATGCAAGATATTTATTGATGTTAAACCTGTTCTTTAAACTGTAAATAAAGAGTTTTTCGTGGTTTTTACTAATATGACGATTTTGCTCCCATCTCTATCTATTTTGATTTGTTCTGTTACTTAAGAAGTGTGTTCTGGCGCGGGGTTTATTTTTTTCATCGTTGTCACCAACGAAAATGGTTGTACAAACGGTATCAAGCGACAGAGAATTCAGAGCACTTTTCTCACACAAATTAAACCGAACGGAAAGGTGGGGTTGTCCTGTAACTTAAGCAAATGAAAACATAAATTGCTTTACTGCATCTTGCTTTTTTTTTTTGTTACACTTTTTTTCTTCTTCTTCGATGGTAAGAGTTTCCACCTACCACACGATCAGGGTCATACCAACATTGCCCAAACACTGCATAGTTTTGATGCATCATCACTCATGTCCCGAAACACTACTGGCGAGCTCGGACGAAAGCGCCGGTTGTTGAAATAATTTTCCGAAGGAGGAAATTTGTTTGAAGATTGGCCTAGAATGTCGTCTAGGACCTAAGTTTCTGGTGTCTTTGCCGTTCTGGAGGGATGGGTTTTTTTTCTCTTATACGTTTTTAGTATCTTTCGTATACGAGCTTTACGTTTCGTGTTGGAATGTGAGCGTGTGGGGCTACGCTTGTGACAATTCATCGCCATCGCCAAGAGGGTCGACGGGTCAACGGGTGTGCATGCATCATCAGTAGCACGCCCCGAAAACGTAGTAGTAGGTGGACCACTCCGTGGTCAGTCGTTTTGAGAGGTTAATTAACAAAATATTTCGTTCACTTTGCTATTAGGAATAATTTGATTANATGTTAAACCTGTTCTTTAAACTGTAAATAAAGAGTTTTTCGTGGTTTTTACTAAAATGACGATTTTGCTCCCATCTCTATCTATTTTGATTTGTTCTGTTACTTAAGAAGTGTGTTCTGGCGCGGGGTTTATTTTTTTCATCGTTGTCACCAACGAAAATGGTTGTACAAACGGTATCAAGCGACAGAGAATTCAGAGCACTTTTCTCACACAAATTAAACCGAACGGAAAGGTGGGGTTGTCCTGTAACTTAAGCAAATGAAAACATAAATTGCTTTACTGCATCTTGTGTTTTTTTTTGTTACACTTTTTTTCTTCTTCTTCGATGGTAAGAGTTTCCACCTACCACACGACCAGGGTCATACCAACTTTGCCCATACACTGGTAAGTTTTGATGCATCATCACTCACGTCCCGAAACACTACTTGCGAGCTCGGACGAAAGCGCCGGTTGTTGAAATAATTTTCCGAAGGAGGAAATTTGTTTGAAGATTGGCCTAGAATGTCGTCTAGGACCTAAGTTTCTGGTGTCTTTTCCGTTCTGGAGGGATGTTTTTTTTTCTCTTATACGTTTTTAGTATCTTTCGTATACGAGCTTTACGTTTCGTGTTGGAATGTGAGCGTGTGGGGCTACGCTTGTGACAATTCATCGCCATCGACGAGAGAGACGACGGGTCAACGGGTGTACATGCATCATCAGTAGCACGCCCCGAAAACGTAGTAGTAGGTGGACCACTCCGTGGTCAGTCGTTTTGAGAGGTTAATTAACAAAATATTTCGTTCACTTTGCTATTAGGAATAATTTGATTACATTTCCGTGCACACGGCACACAAGATCGACACACGCCAAGATTGCAAGCAAGTGTGGTACATGGTATGTGTTGAGGTTCTCTTTTAAAGGTGACCGGTTACACCAGCCGGTACGAAAAACGTCTTTGCCCGGAAATTGTTTCTACCGAAAGGAGTTTCACGCCGTGGTTTGTGTGCGATGGGGAAGGTTACTTTTAGGTGAGTGATTTAGTGTAATATTCAAGTGTCTTTAAGCTTTTGAATTTAATTGTAGTTTTAAGTTTTTTTTGCTTTCTTTTTGCTTTCGATGAGGCTAGACATCATACGCGCAATACTTCTCGCAGAACAAGTTTTTTGTTGACTGATTTCCTATTTTATATTTTAGTTGGAATGTTTGTTGGTCATTCTTTATCCTTTTTGTGACCTTTTTGTTCTATGTTTCTGGAATTTTAGTTTGAGATTATTATTTCTGATTTTGATGATCTTCTTGTATGTGTTTTGTTTTCACTATATTTCATTTTGTTTTAGTTATTTTTGACAAGTTATTATATTTTTGTTTTTGTTTTACTGATTAAGTTATTTGAATTTGAGTGTTCAAGATCTCATTGACTATTTTCTGAAGTTTTTCATATTTTTCATCATTTAATTTGTTTTGTTTGTATGATATGTTGTTTTGTATGATTTGAAGGTCTGGAGAGACAATTTTAGTTTTGAATTTGTTTTATGGTTTTTGTTTTTTGTAAATTTTGTAATTTTCTTATTAATTTTATTACTGATGAATGTCTGTTTTGTGGTTTTTGGTTCGCTGAAAATAATTAATTAATATATTTGACCAGTAACTAAGGCGCCGCAAAAGAGTTGGCCCGTAATTCGTTTCCAGACGTTCTCTCATTCCTTTCAGAAATTTATTCATATTCAATGAAGCGTAAAGCTTGCGGTGCAATTTGCACGACTTATCCCTTTCTTAGCCGGAATGGATACGCACCCAAAAACATTGGGCAGCGTTCCTCTTAGAATTCTGTCGAGAAGATTTGCGCGATGTAGTTTGGCCGATTTGGTTGGTAATAGATTTTGCATCAAAGAGAATTTCGCAAATCTAAACCCCAGTTCCCCTTCCGCGTTTTTTCGCCCTAAACGTTAACGATTTTCCGCACAGTTCGAGTCCTAAAACAGAACACGATAGACCGAAATTCCTTACCGTGAAATGTTGTTGCCCTGTTATGTATTATTAATTTTTGATAGACACCACGCTTGATCTGGATTGCGTCGGTTCTGTACCGTGCTTCATTTTTGGTTGTGATTTTGCTTGCTTCTGATAGTTGAAATATTGTTCGATTTTTTGTTTGCTGTATCTTTTAAATTCTTTTCCATTGTTATGTTTGGAATTTTGTGGTGATCTTGCCATTATATTGGTTTAATGAGTTTCTTAAACATTGGAAACCTAACTATCTTGCGTGCCACGTGCTTACAGGGAAGGAATGAAAAATGAAATTTTATCCCTTTCCACCATTAGCCGGCCGTTTATGCGAGAAGGAGTAAAGGGGAACGAACGACACGCAGATCGATCCCCCAAAAACAAACCCCCATCCGCTGGCTAACCGGATGGATGTATCTTCTTATGGGCTGGCAAGATGGAAAAACACTCTTCATTCCATTCTGCAGCCATTAGTGGACGTTTGATTTTTCGTGATTTTTTTCTTCGTTTTTTGGGACCGGAAAACGTACCAACGTATTAGCCCGATGTTGTATGAGTGGTTGGCATTTGGAAAAATAAGATTTTCTTCAGAGATGCACTGGAGTGAATTAAAGAAATTGATAAATAGAATGTGGTTTGTGTGAGAAATAGCTAGAACTTCTGCCTCTTGATAAGAGAGTTTTTCTTCTGATTATTTTCTGTATTAAATGTTAAAAGTAAACCCTGAAATAAATCCATTTTTTTAACGGTACTTGCTTTTGTGTTGTTTCAGTTCGTTCGCTCGGTTCGGTTCGGTTCCATGCCCGTGCCAAATAGTTCTCACAACGAGTAGCAACATTTTCGCGATTGTTTGGAAAGCTTTCACGAGCTTTTATCCCACATTTTTTATGACCCTGTCTAGAAATAGAAAGATTAAGAAAATAGCAGTTTAGTATCATTCCGCGGTTTTGAAAACGTACTCATTCCTTTCCGGAGCCGACCGTAGTCAGCTCGGAGTCACCAGTAAATACGGCGATATACTCCAAGAATCCGATCTCCTTGCGTCTGAAGAAAGGAGAAGGAACAGAAGGAGTTCTGGATGGTGGAAGAGTTTTGGGAAGTTGTAATTATGCTAGTAGTGTTAATCAGAAACAAAATCAAGAAACTAAATAGGATCGTTACAAAAACTGGATGCCTTCTTTCGCGACCAGCGGTACTTCTTCTACGACTGCCGAAGAAGCAACGGGTTTTAAACGTTTGAAAAACTTATCTTACTAAAGCGTTTGGGTGCGCAGATAATTGTTTAATTTTGTCGCACACAGAGCCTTTTTTCTTCCTGTTTTTTTTATGTCGAAACAGTACACTAAAGCAGTCCGCAAAGTTGTATCCTTTTGTTTTACCAACAGTTAGTGTGTTTTTTAGTGTTCTCGTTCTGTTGTTCAGATTAAAGTTGTGTGAATTTTCCTACGTTTCTTCATATAGTTTCGAGAGTTTGCTGTCGTGTTTTCTTAATTAACTATTTTAAAAAAACTGTTCAAACTGTTTGTCAACTGTTTTGCCCTATTTCAATGTACCAGCGGTGGGGTGTGTTAGTTTTTCGGTTCAAATCATTAATTTAAAGCTTTCAGCTTAACAAACAGTACCATTTTCCGAAAATAACCCGGTCTGGTCAGGTATATAATAAATTGGTAGCTTTTAACAATTAAAATAAATTCGCTTAAATATCAACAATAGGATTTTATGTTTCCTGTAAATGGGAGTTTTTTTTTTGCTGCTTTGTTTTCATTTCCTTTTGACTGTGCGCATTGCAGGTTGATTGATGAATGCTTTTTTTTGCAATAAATATAATCCTTTTTTGTGTTTTTTCTTCTTCTTTTGCTTAAACATTGTGTAGCGTGTGCCTTTCTTTTGGCCTCTATTACAACTAAATTAGTGTCGATTAGTTGAAACACTGCTTTTGCTTTTGTATCACGATTGTAGCTCATGTTTGAAAAATTACATCACAGACAAACAAAGAATGGTTTCTTCTTTTCAAATTCGTTTTTTGGGTTGTTTTTATATAATTATCTATTCGTTTTTTATTCTTTTGCTAAACAAACTCAACCTGCAATGTTGCTTTTTGTTTCTTTTTTTTTACTATAATTATTATGTTTGTTTGTTTCCTTTTATTTCCTATCCCACCATTATGGTACAACAATTTATTAATGATTTTTGTTTAAAAAAGAACATTTCACTATTTGGCTTTTGTGTTTTTCGTTCGATTTGCATCATTTTAGCTTAACAAAACACAGTAAGTGTGAGAGAGAGAAAGCATTATTATCACATTTTAGTTTTCAACTTGACTTTCGTGTGTGCTGGGGTTTTTTTTTGTATGATTCGTTTGTTTTTGGATTTTTTTTTCCAGATTTAGAGCTAACAAATTCCAAATGCATAATTAATTACATTATGTGGTTTTGTTTGACCAAATCATTTAGCTAGTTTGTATGTTTTTTTCTTGTTTTAGTTTTTAGTGTTAACGCGAATTGATAAACACAGATTGCCATAAACTGGGTGCTTCTTGCAATGTCCGTGTGCTTGTAATGATGGTTTTAAGAAACAAAAAAAGGGTAAGTGTTTTGTACGAGTGTGCGTTGTTTGTAAATGGAATCAACCGTTTTTTTTTTGTTCATTTTCTATAACTGTGTTAAACACGTTTTTCCGAAACAAAACATTCCAGTTTTTGTTTATTGCTATTGTTTCTTGTTTCTGGCGATTGTTGGATGGTAGTAAATTGCTATAAGAAAGGACGGGGTTTGTATGGTTTTTGTTCCATTTTCTTTTGAAGATGATAAGGTTGTGCAATTGTATGATTTTCTTATCCATTTTTGGTGGTTTGATTAATTAAGTTAAGCATGTTTACTAAAACTAAATCCTGAGTATGTTTTAATGTGTTTGTTAAAAACAACGTAAAATTAGTATGTTTGTGTGTTATTGTTTTGTGCATGCATTTTAAAGAATAAAAGGAAACTAAAACAATCCGGTAAAATCGGTCTGCTATTATTACTACTTTGGTTTTTTTTCCTCTTCTTCTTCTATCCTGTGTTGTTTTGTATGTGGTGATGTGAAGAATGTAAAGAATAATCCCTGACCAACTTAGATAGGCTTAAGCGTGTGTTTTTCTAGTTTTCTATGTATTTTTTTCTTTATCCCCCATAAATTCCCCGTTCTGTTATGTTTCTTTTGAAATATGTGTTTTTTCCCCTGCTCAATAATGTGAAAAACCACTTAAAGTAAGGTATTATTATTAAGGTAAAGTATAAAATTGGAGCGATGCATACGTTTGAGTGTAGAGTGAGTGGTTGTGGTGGTGTTTCGTATTTGTTTTAAAACATAAAATTTTGTGTTTGTGCGTTTTTTGGATTTAGTTTTACTGTGTTTTTTCTTCTTCTTCAGTATTTTGTATTAATTTAGCTTATTTTTTGGTTCTTTTTTGTTCTATCAGAATATTGTTTTGTTTTTCATTTCTTCTTTTGCAATCAAAGTAGCTATTAGAATTTCGAAGGCGTTTCATGTACTTTGTTCTGCGGTTTGAAGTTCGAATAAAGATTGGCAAAATAAGGTGGCATGTGTTCCAAAAAAACGAAATAAATACCACAATTATACTTATTTAACAAAGAGAGAGAGAGAGAAATACTGCAACCGAAAGGAAAAAATAGAAAATCTAATCGAACAGTGCAAACCGGTCAACCCGGACCCGGTTTACATGTCACGAAAACGAAACGAAAAATAAAAAAAAATCATAATACGGTTGTGTTATACTTCTCTGCAAGCCCACCGGGTACGGCGCTTTCCTTTACGCCGCGTGGAAGCTTTCTCGTAGCATGGAAGTTTTCTTCGGCCGGTCGCCGGTCGTCGGTGATGAATTGTCCCACGTTGGTATCACCCGCGGTCCGCAAAAACGCTGCAAACGTACACGCGCCATCATTTGCTGTCAGTTGTGCTGTGTGCTGAATTTTCCGATGCTCTTCGGTTCTCTGTGCCCGTTGTACCGAAGCAAATGGGGGAAAATCCGAATCCAAATTTTCCCCTCGCTGGTTGTTGTTTTAGAATTTTCTCCTCCGTACGGGCCACGTGTGGAAGCGGTTAAAAGACGCGCCGAAGAAAATAGGGGACAACATTTTCCCCGCCAAATTTTCCCAGCCGAAACTGATGAATTTTCTCCACCACCGGGAGGAGTAGGTTGGAAGAACACGCCGAAACATTAAGACATTGGTGTCTCCCGAACCGTGTTTTTCTTTTGTAGCTGAAGTACGCTTTTTGTTTCGTATATTGGTTCGATGGAAAGCAAGTGGTTTCTGGTTCTTTTTTTTCAGTATGAGTGTAGGTCGGTGAGCGCATGGATTTGGAATTTATTCGACGCGTGTTTGCGTGTGCTAGCGTATGGGTGACACGTGCTGCTGCTGCTGCTGCATGGCGTGGTCGTCGTGACCGTCTTTACGCCCAAGATGACGTTTCCTTGTGGTCGATCTGTCGACTGTCGCTGTGAAGATGGACAAGATGGCGTATCAATATTTTATTCATCGAGCGCATCATTCGCTTTATGGGGGGATTTTGTAGATGTTTCTTCTTCTGTTCTGTTTCATCTCCGGCTGGCCAGCAGGGCCGCCCAGGGGTGAGCTTTTTGTATTTTGTTTGCCTTCCTTTCACAAACTGTAGCTTATTCTCAATGAACATTCTTTTCCATCGGTCGCTGTTCTTTTTGGGTGATTTAAACGAGCTTGATTATTCGGCCTTTTTCGTTGTTGCTTTGGCATATTGTGGCGACGGTAAGGGTTGCAATCAAATGCTTCTTCAAGGTACGTCTGGTATGTTCTGTGCCAGTCATTACGCTGGTAGTTTCCGGATATCAATGTTATTAGACATTGCAATAGCATATCAGTTTTGGGCATACACCCTATGGCCTGTCATGTTTGAGCTGATTTGCGATATCTGTTCTAGAATTCTTCAGAAATGTGTTTTTTTTTCGGGAATGTTTCTTTTTTCTCCAAATGTGATACTGCAGATAGTTGTTTGTCTGGTTGATGAGTTCGTTCAATTCCTTCTATCTGTAAATGGAGAATAGTCTAACTTTAAACAACTGGGGGATTTTTTATGCCTCTTTGATATTTCGTATTTCAACATGCATAAGATGCGTATTTCGGTCGAAGTTATGCCAAGATTGTATTTTACAAGAGTAGAATTACTTTTCAGTACATATTTTTCAAAACTTTGAAAATTGGCACTCCTCTGATGAAAGTGACGAGGAATTTCTTAATGTTAATGAAAAAATATCCTTTAGCTTTACCTCTGTTTGGGTTCCTAAAAAATAATTTTTCCTTAAAACAAAACCTTCCTTAAACAAAAAAAAGGATCTTTTTCATAAAATGTTCTGCCTAATATCGACACTGCATCTTACACATGGAGAAATTCGATAAGTGAAAATCTACTCATTCTAGATTTGGAAAGATTTTCATCAGACATGTTATCAAATCAATCAATATATTCAGACTTCTCCTCACTTCTCCTTTGCTGATGTTAAAAAAGAATATTTTCATACACTTCAACCACTAAAGAAGCTTCCCATACACCAGCTATTTACCTTGTTTTCCATTGCAAAGTGTAGGTTCAACGTCACTTTATTCACTCCATTTTTGTATGTAGATTCAAACACAATTTGTTACTGCCGAAACTATTGGTTTCACCGCACGACTGTTGTCCTGTTTCGAGTTCAGAGGGTTTTTTTGTGTCTTCGGGAAAGTGTTTTCGCTATTTGCAACATAATTTAGCTATTAATGTCAGTGTACGATGCACTTTGATTTCTCTTCCACGTTCTTCTGCGTGTAATCCATTTTTGCACTTTAGTTGGCTTCACACTTGTAGTCAACATTGCACTGCTTTCACTGGTTGGAACGATCTGCACTGCACTGTTACACGCGCATGCTAACTTCACATGGCCCTGCGCACACTGGTAACCGAACCGTGCGGAACACCAAAGTCCAACGATTCCATCGGTACCGATCGAAGGCGCAGGCTTTAGAGCCACCGGAGAATAAAGTGATGTTGAACGGTAGATGGACTTGAGCGAACTGATTTTCTAGCTCAAACAGTGCTCAGCAGGAAAATGTTTTCCGTGCGTAAAATCATGGTCAAGATCACCGTTAAGTTCCAGCAGCCGGTTTTTGCTCGGCCGTTACAAAGATTAACAAAAGCCACCGCTAGGATCTCGTTTGTTCCTACGTGAGGTCCTGCACAGTATGTGCGAGGTGTGACAGAGATAGCACAGGATGGGTTCCGGTTTCTGTAGCCGGTTTTACAGCCGCCGAGGATCTCCAACACACCTGGACCATGGTGGACATGGTGGTGGTGATGCTGTTGGCGCTATCCGGGAAATGTTCTCGGACGCTTGGAGATGGGCAGGAACTAGTTTTTCCTGTTGCTTCGTAATTAGAGAGCTAGCGGATACAGAAAACACGGGGGAAAAACAGGAATTTATTTTGCCCAGATGCAGATGTGCACGTTTGCTCCCTGGTGCTGATGCTGGGAACGGATGTAAAGACCTTGCGTGTGATCACTCTAGTGATGCTGTTTCTCTGTTTGCGAGACTGAGCAGGATTATCAATTTTTGGATGATGATGTTCGTTGCATTGACGCACCAGTTTTTTTTATGCTGTTTTTGATTTTCTAGTTTATGTGATCTGGAAAAAGGGTTTCATTGTTAGCAGAATGTTTTATTCAATGCTAAAAACGGTCATTCTGGTAGTGTGAAATAATATGAGGGTTTTCGGATAAATGAAAAAAAAATCTTTAATTGCAACGGAAAATTTGCAACGCTTTGTGCAGCAGAAAGTTAAATGTTCCATAAGTGTAACGATAGTTCTTTAATAAGTAATTGCTTTATTGTTTCAATATGTGACTAAAATCATATGGTTTTGTTTGAGAATAGATAAAATTATACGAAAATATAAGAAAATTGACGCAAAACTTTCTACAGAATAATGATTTTATACAATTTTAGTGATTCACTAAAATTCACTCAGTAAAGTTCATAAACCTAAAAACCTTTTTGTTTAACTAAAAGAAAATATTAGCTTTTTCCGTAGGGGGGTGAATTACCCTACAGCAGGAAAAATAACGCTTGGTTTCCCGGAAAAACCATTGTGTGGCGTTACAATTGTGTGCAATACAAACTTGCGTACAAGCTGCTGTTACGTACAGCTTGAAAGCGCTGTTTTCCATTTCGTCCTTTTTTAGTTTTGTTGTTTTGTAAATAAAAATGAAGATTGTTAATGTGTTTTAGAACTTCACTTGTATCTGATAATGTTAAAGGGAATTTGTATATATTTTTAAACTCAAGGTAAAGTTATAAAAATGATACATGTGGTACAGTTGTAATAGAATTAAATTTGAACTTAATTTAAGAATTGTAGCTGTTGTTGGTTAGTTTTACTTTTCAGTTTTGTACATCAGAAGAGTTTGTAATAATGTATAAACACATACCACAAAATTATACTAAAAATAATATTGTTTTATATAAAAAACAACCACTACAAAAACGAATGGCCACAGAAATGAAACAATAAATAAACAAAACGAAAATTTAATTAACAGCATAATAACCCATTCCTCATTTCACAGGACCGGATCGATCGATGACGGAGTGATGTAGGTTCCGCAGAGAAAATGAAAGATTCTTGTTGAGTGGTATAATAAATTAAACTCCAATCTCCAAACCCAAGACCGTTATCGACTTTCAATCCGTACTTCTTTTGTGACCGTTTGCATTGAATTATGTTTTTTTTCCTCCCCAGTTTTTTCTTCTACATCAAACCGGAAAACTCTTTAAACTTCCCCCTAGTGCACAAGCAGGAAGGAACAATCTTGCAGACATACACAGACAAAGTATGTTTTATTTCTGCTTCAGACCACTGGAACACCATTGAACAGGTTTTTCCTTGGTTTTCCTTCCCGGTCATCCCCGGACCCTCAACCAAGCCAAGCGAATTATCCTCGCTCGTATTAGCAACTCTTGGACTTTGAGAAGCTCTTTGTGTGCCGACAACACAGACAATGTGTTTAGAGGTACGAGCTGAAGCACTGAGCACAAGTTGTTCTAAGGGATGGTGCAACATTTTCGGCAATGCTTCTCGATATCAATCCCATCACATGTGGAGTTGAAGATTGTTTGTACTCGCTGTGTACACATAGTTTAATATCTTGAGTATTATTAATTAAATCTAACGACATCTGTTTGCATGAAGAGAAATGCGCTTTGGGAATTGAAGAAGTGACGATGTGAATATTTGATTTTTTTTCTAAGAATTATCAATAAATAGAATATTACAAATATCTTACAAATAAATAAAAATAAATTAATATTTTAAAAGACACAATATTAGATAAAAAAAAGCATGTTGTCCATTTTTCCGCATCACATCATCACTGGCCACATAGTTTTCTCTGGAACAAGTCGTCAAGACGGTTGCCTCAAACTGTACACCCTGTACCGAAGGAAACACCGGGCAATTCAAGTTCGATGCGATGAGACGTTACCATGGCAACCCAGTACGATGGAAACCGACAACGACAACGACAATCTAACGACGACGACATCGTTCCAGCATGTCTTCCGAGGCGTTCACCCTCCTGTGATTCTTCTTTGTTTTTCCCTAACCGTTGCCCTGTTCCGGTTCGGTCCTTATTGCCAAGTTTTGTCCAATGCTCTGAAAAGGGAGGGGTCGGAAAATGAGTTTCTTCCCTGTTTCGATTCGTTTTATTTTCCACCCGTACAAAAAGGGGACTGGCTTGGACGACGCAAGACGCTCTCGGCTAGAGCGCAGTGGTTTGATGTGCCTTAGGGTTGTATCGTCGCATCATCCCAACTACCTTCATGCTTTGCTAAAGCGTCATTACTTCAGCACCATCATCATCTCACACAGACACACGCACACACAGGAGTAACATCGTTTGTGTCGATGGAGCGAGTTTTCCATGAACCCCCATCCCGAAGTTGGAAAACTTCGATACGCTGTGGTGCAGTAGTTTCAGTGACTGAAAGCATAATAGATGTGGTGACCCGAGCGAAATAGGAACCTTAAGGCACTTTGTTCACCCCATCAGGGTGGGTGGGAAGAACGGGGAGGGTGTTCGGGGTGGTAAGAGAAGTTTCAGAGAAAAGAAGAAACTAAATGGGAGAAAGTTTTATAAAAGGAAAACTGAACCGTTCCTGATCCGAGGAATTCGTGTTTGGAGCGGATGGGTCGAGCAGAGTGGAGAACGGTCGATCTGGAGTACAGATCCAGGCATTTTATTATGTCTTTTACTTTATGATGCTCAGTTTTTCAGCAAATTTCATGGCATCAGAACCATTTTGAGGCTCACTGCTTCTTGTGTTTCTGTGCAAAAAATGGGAGTACTGAAGATACTAGTACCAAGAGCCAAGAGAAATGACGTGACGAGACTGTGTCCAACATCCGTCCTCTTGCCTGATGGTGGCAGACAACACACGTCGCCAATTACGTCTGATTCCTTTCCGTCACTAGACATCAAACACTATCGGGGCCCGGGTCGGCTGATTACGGAACCGGAGTTGGAGAACTATCTCATCTACTCCACTGCTGTACTGCTGGCGGTTGGCGGTTGGCACATTACATGGATCATTAGAAGTTGTGCGACGCTTTACCGAAGAATGTTAACCCATGCTGAAACCAATAGAGTGTGAGCTATTTTTCTGATCTGTTCCTGTCCGTGTTTCTGCTCCGTGTACGGACATGAAGTTCATTTCTTTTCATTTCGAACTCTTGTTGGATAACATTCTTTCTTTACTTTTGTTTTGGTTTTTTTCCCCCCGTTTGGGTTTCCACAAATGGGTTGTTGGCTTTCAAATGGGAAATAACTTCGATTCGAACTTTAGCTCTGTAATGTGCACTCTGCATCCATGGTGGATGCATGGTGATGTGCAGGTCCGTACTAGATTAAAATGCATAAATTAAAATACCTTCCATTTCCAGGCACAAGACACTGTAGAGTCGATGCTATTGATATGAGATACCAGCCAATGTGAAGGCGGGAGGTTGGTATGGGCTTCCTGTTACATTCGACTTGGTAATTGGAGCATTTGCTCAAGTGCACTAAAGCACAGTGTCACAGGGGTTAACCAAGCAATGGCGCTAGTAGTGGTCCAATTGTGGTGCACGGTTGTCTTCGAAATCTAATTAAAATGCTAACCTTACTTACGCTTCCAGTAAGTACACGGCCTGGGCACATTTGCCCTACCCTCGGCTCTGTTAGGGATGGGATCTCTTCATTAGGTGTGCCATTTCTTTGCAATCAATCGAGCAAAAGAGCAATTGAGGATTTACTGATTTAATTAAACCATTAAGAAACTTTAATATTTGTCCTATCCGGTCGAACATCCGGGAACTTCAGTACGGTCGGACAATGCGGCTCGATGAGTCCAAGGTTTGGGGTTGACTTTGTCTTGGGGAGTGTCCAGTGTGGCTGCAGCATTACATATCCTATATCTGTAATTACTTTACCGTTTGTATGGTGTATTATTTGATTAAAGTGCGAGTGTAATGCGTAATGGTGGTGGTGCTTTTACTTTCTACAGATTAAAGATGGCGTAAGCTATAATGCTATCGAACGGACTAATCCAATTGCTGATAGGTGAATGAAGTTTTCTTCTAATTATGAAATGAGATTAAGCAAGTTGTTTGTCCCGTTCGCTACGGTTCAGTTCTTCGTAATATGGTTAAAAGCAAATTCGATTAACTATCTTTAATTCGTTTGCTAGATTTTTTTCAAGAGAATAGGCTCCAATGGAGTGATGGAGTACAAAAAATTATTCATCACCGTTTCCAAAACTACCATGTTGAAATTCGTATTATCGATTTTTTGGCATCGAGCATCGTTTACAATCGTTTTACCAATTCTTCGAAGGAACAGTTTCGGTTAAGGTTTTCCTTCTGGAAGGTGCTGAAGCTAAGAACGAGAGAGCTACTGGTACGATGTACTCCTTCCAAAGATGGCCACGCTACCCAACGGGCTAAGCGAACTGTGGCTGGTGTGGGGTTAAATATAAAACATGATAAAGTAAGTGGGCGTTGGGTGTTTGTGGCTTTGTGCCCGTCCGTGTTTTCTAAGAGTGTCTGCCCTTCATCAAAGATAACTCCAAAACTATGGAAAATTACTTTAACATCACGGGTACAACACCAAATCGATGGAACCGAGCACGTGCAGAAGCGAAGAAAGCGGGGTAGAAGCGGAACAGGGATTTGATGGAGCCGGGTAAGGGAGTAGTAGCTTGATGGTCCCGGTCATGACCAGTTTTTCCGGCCATTTTTGTTGCTGTTGTTGTTCAGCATAGGGCATAGATGAGGGTTTTGTTGGGTGCGGCCCGATGGTCCTACCCCCGTCTCGATCGATCCATTGCGTCCGAGAAAATGCGAACGAAGCAGCAGCACCTATTTCCATTGGATGGATCGACCGAAAGGAACCCCGCAAAGGAGAAATTGGTCTATAAACTTTATAATAGTTATATCTAACGGGCGTAAGTTTTGAGCACCGAGATTTCTAAAATCCTCCGGTGGGTTTTTCGGGGGCGGGTGTGTGTGTGTGGGTAGGAGCGTTAGGCGTCAGCCATCGTGCAAGACAGCATGGTAACCGTCCGAGCCTTCCTTCCCCCTCCTCGGGTCCACTCCTCCCATCACTCCCCAAACGCCTTAAGGGGAGAAAACCAAACAGTGCAAATCGGGGGTTGGGTTTATATATTCTTCGATCCTTCGAGCCTGGGACAGCACACTTCTCGCTTCCATCTTCACTGCTTCGATGAAACCCTTTTTTCCTATCGGGTTCTCGAGTCTCTTAAGGACCGATACAAGTCCTACTCCCACATACACACTCACACACACACAAACACACTTACCGAGAGACAGACAAAGATAGGACACTTTATCTCAATGGGTGAGCATGGCCATCCTAGGATGGGTTTGGCTGTAAAGCACGAGCCACGTATAATGCTGCTGGTGCTGGTGGTTTCCTAACATGTGTGTGTGTGTTGCTGGAGCCATCCCAAGGATCTCATGGCCAATGCTGAAAAACCCTGGTACTGGGAACAAAGCTGTTAGTGGCCTCATAAATTGACTACGGTGGAGAAACGATACGGTAAATTATTCATCATTGGTGAATTTTGTACACACAGGCAAAACTTATATTTATTCATAATATATACTTTAGGAAAACTTTCATCCTTTTTGTTACTCAAAATGAAATTCCCTTTGTAATAAAGGCTAAAAGTATTGCAAATTGCTTTGCATCCCAAAACTTTAGCGCCTGTTCTAATTGGAGATGTAAAGGAGTTCAGGAGTGGAGTCAAGAAAAGACTGCTCAATTTTTTCCAACCAGGTTAATATTTAATTAATTTTGTCGAATTTATTTGCACTTTTTTTGGTTTTTTCCTTCTTCAAAATCCTTCTTCTTAATTTCTTTTTATGAGCTCCAAATTCAATTTCGTTACCAAAAAAAAGGAAGAAGGAACAACGACCAAAATTGAACACGGAAGCCGAGAAAACGATGCCATTCCCCGGTGGTGTAGCGTGGTGCCAACCTCTCAACCACTTGCAAAGTCCAGTCACCGGATGGGAGCTTTATGCGAGCGCCTTATATTTCACACGGCCCGAGACGGTGAGATCGAGACGAAGAGATATGATCATAAAGAAAAATAATGGCCACTATTCCCAAAGTATGTATTAAAGTATTCAACGACTCACCATTTGGCTTTGCTCGGATGCTGGTTCGGTCCTGGTGTTACCTCGTGTATGCCACACACTGGTCAGTTTTGCGAGCAACATTTTATGATTAAACATAAAAGTTGTTGTGTGAACAAAAATTATGACATAACCGAGCGGCGATTAATGTTTAATATAGTTCTGTTTCCGACCGTTTCGGTATGGCCAAAAAGGTGGAATGAATATGGTGGCTGCACCAGGCAAATGACTCATGGGCGATGGGCTGGTTTCATCTTTGCGCTTTCAAATGGCACGGTTTACTTTTCGGTCCGAATGTTAAACACCAAACACTACTACCCAATGCCAAGCGGTCGCATCGGAGAAAAGGGACAAAACTAGGGAGCAATAAAGTGTGTGTTTTTACTGATAAATAAGGCACATTAACAAAAAAACAACGTGGCGAAAGTTACGACCATTTCAAGACATACATCCAATCGGTCGGTCGCTGTAATTTCATCCCATTTTGAATCGGCGCATCCGTGGGCCTATTAACAAGTTTGTAGCACTAGACCAATTAGCCTCGACCCCGACCCCGACCAACAGTTACAGGGCACCAACCAAATCGGCAAATGGCAGAAGTCATCACACGATGTAATCCACAAACGGGACACCCAAAAAACCTTAAGGCGCAATGGGTAACATGTACCGAGCGCGTTAAGTTAGGGTGATAAACGAAACCGACGAAAAAAGCAGTTCATAACCCACCACAGAAAGCCACCCCTTCAGTGAACCTCGGACGACATTGGCCCGAATTCGGGCCACGGGCGTAAAATGGCGTCCCGGCCTAGTTGCGCTATCCACCAACGGGACACACAAAACGGCCCATTCCGTGCTATTCACCCCGGAAAAAGGTTGTGCCCTGGTTGACCGCATCATGCGAATGGTCGGGCAGGAAAACGCGTACAGCTGAACTTGGTGGAAAAGAGAATGAAGCGAAACAGAGAGAAAGAAAAAACAGGCCGACCTTTCGCGCGACCCTTTCCGGATGCGTTTGTTCGACGCGAAATAGGGGTGCGTTTTTACCCGAAAGGGGGTTGGTTTTTGGGAAAATTCTAGTACGGCGTCGGTTGCGCTTGGGATTTAGGTGACGCTGCAGCTGACATTGTCTGGCTGTGTGTAATCGTTTGCATACAGCCCGAGTGGATAGAACCGAAGGGAAAGACCGGTTACACTGGAACGGGTGAATAAGGAATGAGCGTTGGTTCCTGATCCTTACGGGAAAACTGGAATGATACACGGAATGATACATGAATATTGGTGCCAAGGGATGTCGCTTTCAGTAGATGATGGATATGTGTTTTTTCGGAGAAGCAATTGAATAATGGAAAGTTTCGACATAACAAAAATATTTTTAAAAGGACATTAAGAAAAATATATTGAAGTTTAATTCTTGGCATCAATTCTATTCCGTACATTAAAATAAAACTATTAAAATACCTTATTATACGTGTTTTATAAAACAAAAGAATTACATGCTTCTAAGCTTCATGGAAACGAGGCTTCTCACTGACGAGAGTTCAATTCTAGGCACACCATTAGATAACCAGCACTAGTAGAACATACCATCGACTTGTCGACGACATGCCGATATGCAAACGATCCACTAGAGCTACATATATACTACAACAAACCCCCGATGCATTTCGCCTCTTTCATCAGCCACACGTGCTCGGTGCTCCCGATTTGGGTTGAGGATGTAGAAGCCACCACCGGTCAGCATGGTTGGCCCGGTTAAGGTATCACATGCTGCATGAAGCTATAAAATTTTAAACCCAAAAGTTAATTATATATGCAAGATTATTATAAACTATAAAAGTATACAAAAGAGACTTGCTCCTCCGATGGCCGAGGCATGCTGCATGGCGTATGACAACGCACCGACACAACACCCCCAGTCCCTGTCGGTGATAATGGGGAAGGAGGCGCCCGGTGTTGCGTTGGTGGCCGGGCGTGAGGAAAATAATTTGAAAGTTTATCTCGGCTGCCACTTCGGCATGTGTAGCGAACCGATAGCAAACGAGGCAAGATAGAAATCCCTGCATAAAAGATGGCGATGGAACGATTGGTCAGTGGAGTAAGGGGGGATGAGGTTGGGAGCCCAGCGGTGGATGGGCGTGTGGGCCGCAAAGCGAAGGATGTTCCTGTCGATTGGATATCCTGGGAGGCTATCGTCTCGAGCTTTGCACATCGTTTCCATCCATGTCAAGCGAAGCTTCACACTGTCCGTAGTCATTTTTGTGTTGGGGTGGGGGCACAAACAAAATCAAGACTTTAGTTGGGAATTTGTTTTTGTTTTGTGTTTCGCATGTACCGGCAACTACAGCAAACACACACTGCTTACAAACGGCTCGTTGTTAAATAACATGCTAACGGTTCGAAGTTTGTTATGAGAGTGAAATTTTATTTAAAAAAGCGATTTTGTGGCTTTTGTATCGAGCTATTTTCAATACTTAATTGTAAAACTATTAAACGAATATTTTTCACACAGCTAATCAAATTTTTTTAAATAATCCAATCTAATTTATGATAACAAAATAACACATTTTAATAATTCAATGTTAGTAATTTCATTTCAGTTNGGCAACTACAGCAAACACACACTGCTTACAAACGGCTCGTTGTTAAATAACATGCTAACGGTTCGAAGTTTGTTATGAGAGTGAAATTTTATTTAAAAAAGCGATTTTGTGGCTTTTGTATCGAGCTATTTTCAATACTTAAATGTAAAACTACTAAACAAATATTTTTCACACAGCTAATCACATTTGTTTAACTTAACAAGTCGAATTTATGATAACAAAATAATACATTTTAATAATTCAATGTTAGTAATTTCATTTCAGTTTTTCCGGCACGTTTGGAAGCATTTTCCATGCATTCCATTGATGTGTTTTACATGATAAATTTACATTATTAAGCCCATTACAACATTAATTGAATTTGTACAGAGTCATAAAATCATTACGCTAATACGAAATAAAGTAACTGGAGTAACACATTTTCCCATTTTCCTTAATGCGTTTTTCCTACCTCACAGATGTTACCAACAGTAATGATTATACATTGACTACTACCGAAGAACAACAGTTTCTCAATGGCAACAGATAAAAAAATGATTGATTGAATCAATTATCATTACTGAATTATTCATCAACCCGCTACGGGTGTTCCCCCGATGCCGGAACTTCATAACTGTAAGCATTAAGCGACAGGCGTCACCTGGCATCACCGGATTGGCGAAGCGAAGGTGTTTATTTGCCAGTTTTGCGGGGTTTTAGAAGCTTTTGCGAACCCGTCCTGCGCATGACTTGTAAAGTTGTACCACCACGCAAAGATACTTCCCTGTCTGTCTCCGTATCAGCAATCTTGACCGAGTTGACCGTCACCTCCAGCCCAGCTCCAGATCCGAAAATCTCTCCCCTTCCTTCCGGACGCTGTACGTTGTTCCGATCTCCAATGTCTTCGCCCGGTCGATAGTTTAATGAGATCTATAAAATTAAACCCAACCCTTTTCCAATTTCTCGGAAACGACTTAACATTGGAGGGTTTGTGTTTCTGCTGGTACGACCATTTTGCAAAAATGAAGAGAAAGCCAAAACAAAATGATCCCCAAACCAAAAGACCGGGTTTGGAAGAATATTGGCCACCTCTTCCTCCCCCCCCCAAAACCCCTCCTTCCCATCTCTTCCAACCCAGGCCGAGTTCCCGCCAGCAGATCTACTATCTATGTTCCATCTACTGGCTGGTTGTGGGCCATGTCCATGGGATGGATGGGTATCACGGCATATCAGTGCCGGGTACCGAAACCTTTTCCACTACGGGCCCGATGCGGGTAGGTAGGATACCCTTTTTAGCTATCAACCATTGCAAAAGGAAAATGTTTCTTCTGATTAAAGATTATGTAAACTCCTCCAACCCGATCGTTTTGATGGGAGTTGGGGAAGCTAGTTGCTTCGTTCGATATATGAGTCGTAAGGGGGGGCTGGTAGTAACCTGAGTGGGTTTGGTTGTGTCAGTGAAGGCTGGGGATGAAAATACTGAAATTGGCTTCCCAAGCGTCCGACCTAACCTTGCGCAGGGCCACATTACACTACCAGTCCCCGGCAAAACCTTCAACCTACCCGGCCCACTTCCTGCACACTGCCATTTCGGGTGAAATGGTATTGTTTTTATTGATGAAACGTTCACCGATTTCATATTTTCATACACACGTACATTGGGTGTTTTTTTATATTTTACTTCCCATAACTTTTTTAATTAACTTGTCATCATTCTCCGTTTGGTGCAGTGACGTGAAATTAGGAATAGTTTCCAGTTTCCACCCGCTTCAGTTTTGCTCATTTGCTCCACAGCATCTTTCCCATACTCTGGGTATGCTCGTATTTCTTTCGGGCTGTGTCAAAGTTAGGGTTAACTTTTTGGCCACCTCGACACCTCAACGGTAGCTGTCAGAAATGGTAAAGAAAGATAAAATGTTCCTGAGCCATTTATTGTTGCGATTTTTGGTGTTGCCAATGTGATCCAGATCCATGAATCTTATTGAATCTTTGAACTATGGATGAATGACCTTGAATCTCTGTTCTTTTTTAAATTTTTAAAAATTAATAAAATAATACTCGAGTAAAATAAGCTGATGTAGCAATCTGCTTCATTTTCGATATGGTTGGCTTGTTTGTTTCTTTCTTTTGCTCTTGTGCTAAAATATTGAAACAAATATTCTTTACTTACCTTTTTTGGTAACGATGAATAATGGCTAACCCGGCTCAAAACGTTTTGTGTGAGTTGTCAAAATCGATTTTTCTGTAGTACACCCTTTGTAAGTTACAGCAAGACAAGATAAACTGACACCTCTACTAGGTACATGGTGGATGACGAAGGATTCGAATATATCCATCGATTTCTTATCCTATTTTACATGACGTATCATTTTTCACTTTCGAATATAAAAGAGTTGAATCAAACTAAAACTACCCTCATGTTGACCAGTCTGGCGACGAGGAAAAATATACATATCTGACCTACTGTTCGTATCTCTTCACAGTCAGCTAATCTTTAAACCAACTTCTAGTGAGCCCTTCCAGAAGGGTTCGAAATGTTGAAAGAGATCTTCTTACGGCATTTAATACACGCAACGCTCACAAGGGATAACGAATAAATTTATCATCCTTCGAAGGAATGAGCATTACAAAATATATTCCCTTACAGCATAACTAGAACTCTCTCACCCGCTTCAACCACCCTTCAGACACACACATACACACATGTGCCTACACCCTACTATAAGAAGTCGTTTTGTACGAGATGGCCGATATTACCATCTCCCGCTAGGTTCTCCGTTGTTCCTGCAAGATGGGTTCCTGTCGGTGTGGGAGCCGGCTGACCAAAATCATCGCCATCCTTTGCTGGTACGCGTTGGTTAAGAAGAAAGTATGCAAATCAAGGGGCTTCTTTGTAGGTTTGAACCACCCCAAAAGGCACACACACACGGAGCCAAACAAGCGTGGTACGGGAAGCTGTTTAGAGGGACGTGCTGCTACGGAGATGTTTTCCTCAAGGATTCATACTTTACAACGTTCCGCAAACGAAGGAAATGTTACCCAGGATGAGTTTGTTTTTTCCGACAGGGAAGGCATTAAAACACTGGCAAGGGTTTTGCATCTTTGTTTAGCTAAAGAAACTATCGATTTTTTGAAGAGAAATATGTTGTCGAAATGGAATTTTCAACTGTAACAAAATGCATGAAATTATTTACTATTTTTAACTATGTACACTAACAAACTTTGTACATTGTCGTTGATTTCTGTACTCTAAAATATAGAAGAAACGATAACATCTTCCGTTCTATCTCTTTCCCTTCTATTGGAGTAGATAACAGGCTAACTTCAACCATATCTAATCAGCTAGCTATCAAAATATTCACCCTCTCCAAAAACGAGACAGTATGCTCGTACACACCAAATCGCCTTTCGAAACTATCCTCGAGGAGATCTCACCCAGAAGCCAGAAGCTGAACGATGGGAAGGAAAAATCAACAACTTTACTTGTGCAATTTATAAAATTATTACTTTTGTCCGAGACCCATGCCCGGCCCAGTAGCCCAACTTGGTAGCCACATCGTTGGGGATGGTTTTTGGGTGGTTCGAAAAATTGCTGCTAGATGCAATGTGCATGCGGTCAGTAAGCAATTTCGACTGCTTGTGTACGTGTGTGTGTGTGTGTGTGTGTCTATTTTCCATCAACCCCACAAGCACTTAGTTGCTGAGTAAGCGAGCAAAACAAGAGAAAAAAAAATGGAAAGGAAGCCAAAATTTCTAATCTAAATCTATTCAAGTAAAAACCCAAGGAATATTTTCGGCACAAAGGAAGAAAACGAGTTTGATTGCTTTTGGGGTGTCCGTAGTTTGATGAGGTTTTGTTTTTCCTCGCTTGCTTTCTTTCTTGTCTTCGAGTCGGCGAGTTGCGTGTCCTTTCGGTTTTTGGGCCGAATCGTGAGTGAGGCGCTTCGGTTCTCACGGAATCATCTCGGTGGTCCAGTTAGACCGTTTGCGACGAGAGCGTCTCGTAGAACCTGTTTGTTTTTTTGTCCGTTCGTTCCGGCCAACATCCTTCAGCTTGCCGGAAGATGAGCACACGTGAAAATGCTGAAGCTGGAAAGATGTGTTGAACCCGGTTTTCGGCCCGTTGCATCCTTGCGTTTGGTTGAATTCATCAGTTAAAGCAGGTTTTTGAAGCGATGTTCAACCGTTACATTTATTAAATGGACAACTGTTGGAATTTAGATTACGTTTATTGTGTTTTTTTTTGGTGTGCGTTTCTCTTATGCTTCATTTTGTACAAAAGTGTATGAGATTAAAGTGCGAAACAGGACCGAATACACGGCTAGATGTTAAAGATATTAAATCAACAGATTCTTTCTTCGCTTGGTAACGGACGTTCCATGCTGACGGAACGGTTTCCGGTATAAATATATATGATGAAATTCATATTTCGCTGGTATTTCATTTCATTTCGAAGAAAACGACCATCCACGGTGTTATCTTTCGCACAGCTAACCACACATGCAAGCCGGTATTGTATGTTAGGTTTGCGTGAAAGTATCTTACCAGACAGGACAAAGATAAAACTGGCAATGGTCAAACTTCCCAAGAGCTTGCATCGTACCGCAGCAACAAAATGGATGGCATGATAGTTTTAAAGAATTCATAGGCACAGAAGTCACTGCCATATCCGGCTCTTTATCAAACCCTTTATTTAATCGCTTTGTTTGACCAACCATGGTGCAGATAGTACACAGCAGTGCAATTCTTGTGTCTTCCATTTCTGACCGTACCCGAAAGGAAGTGTTTCCAAGATAGGCGAAGTGTTGGAAAAAAGCAGCAAAGTAGTTATCTTGCAGCACTTGCTACTTCCGGCATTATGTGTGCCGACTCTCGAGGTACAGTACCAACCAAAGACCCGCTAGAACTTTGCTGGCAAAACCACAGCCACCATGAACAAAGACGGTCGGTCGTTCGGTGTGCTTGCTATGGGCTGGCAAATCGTTTGCACTAAAACCGACAATTCGGCTAGTCAGAGACTCTAAGCCTTGCCCTCGGTTGTGGATAGCTTTTACCGGAAAATATTTTTCATTGTGTTGCACTGCATTGTACACCGGAAGATACATTTTTACAGCTTCCCGTGGAATGCAAGATTATTGTAAGTGTGGAACAATATTCATGACTGCAGCATTTTATTCGATTCGAACTATTTGCAGGTTTTTTTGTATAAGGATAATGGTTATTAAGTGAAAAAATTAAGTAATTGTATTTATTGTTAATCCGTGGTCGAAAACATTTAAGCTTTGAATAAGTAAAACTAAGACGCCAAGACTTGGAAGTGTATTAAAAAAGGAGATTTTTATTTTAGCGTTATTCAGCTATAAAATGCCGTTTCAGCGAGAGTCGTGACGAATGCATGTGATTTTGATAATACATGTTGATGAAAAACAGGAAAATAAAAGATAGTCAGTCCTTCCAACGAGGAGACGATCCGGATGGGATTTGATCCCCGGATATACTCCTTCTAATTTGCAAGGGACATCGAATATCGAATAGGTCGCAAAGACGGAAAACACTAGCGACTAATTAATCAATTTGAATCGGAGAGTTTATTCAACTGCTTACGATTGAGCGTTTGTTTGCTTTATATACAGTATCGCAGTAATCGAAATGAAAACTAAGCTGAAGTTCAAGGAAAAGTCCAAAGTCGCTGATAGTGTCACAAGCGTGATATATTAGTGATATAAAGCTTGTGTTAATATGCTCTCCGTATCACAGTTTAGATCGTAAACAGTTGTTAAATTAATACGTTACCATTCGTGGTAGAGCCATTACTTGAGGTCATCATCAAACAGAACGCTATAACATACAACTTGTATCGAGTGTTAAACCTTTCAATACCGCATGTATCTACAGATATGGCGTTGCAGACCCCCCAAACACCAGCCTATCAGCTGCGGATCACTCATGCAGAACGTTCACGTTCCAAATGCCACACCGTGAGCACGTGTTTCTTGTGGTTTGTAAAATGTTTATCAACCCATCCAGTTAGTCTGTCGCTGCTGTCCCATTCCTCAACAGTATCACCGTATCGTACGATGTAAGGGGGCTCGTTCGAGGCGTGTTGTTTGTTGGGTTTTTTTGTTTCTACTGCTACATGATATTTTTGGCACTCATTACTTTACACTCTTCGACCCTTGATGCTTTACCGTGATAGAGTTCCCGTCCATCTATCAGCGAATGTACATCGCGAGTCGTACAACACCTAGCGATGACACTTGAAAATGAAAGTTCACCGATACCTCCAGCTGAGTTGCTAAACGTTGGCCCCCAAGTGCCTCAAAACCCTCACAGAAGCATGACAGTTGGAGGTGGTGGGGAAGAAGGGTTAGGAGAGCCAGTGACAGAAAAAGGTTGGGTCTGTTTTCGGGCGCTAATGGCCTAACGGTATTGACGCGGGCAGGTGGCAATCCCGCGCACATAACACAATCGTACGTTGCTCGTTGATAATGGAGGATAACGGACGCGACACGAAATTGTGGAATATGGGAAGAAAGCGGCAGAAAGACACAGAAAACAAAACGGAAAGAAAGGTAAGAGGGAAAGAAAAGCAAAACAATCCCCCGAAAATACAATACATTCCAGAACAGGTTTGATATAAAAACGGGTGCGAGCTACAGTGGATGCATGAGAGAATTGCTCAGGTCAGTAGGTGTTGCTGGCCATCGAGAACAGTCACGGGAGCTCACTCTAATCGGCAGAATGGGACGCGTAACGATCGTTTCCTCGTTGGTGATAGTGGCGGCAGTGATCGGTTCGATCACCAGCTACCAGGTGAAACCGGCCAACTACGCCAAACTGGTTGAGCAGCAGAAGAAGTTTGACGGTAAGTGACACAATTGGGTTCGTTTTCGCTTGGGAGATTGTACGCAATTTTGGGGAACCGTCTCATACACATCGCGCGTTTCCGTTTTTGGTGAACAGAGGCATTCGAGAAAGAGTTCTACGTGGAACATACGAAGTATGTTGAGTCGGGTGAGCGATCCGAACGGCTTGAGGAGATGTTTGAGCACATGCGCCATCAGCCCGACATGTTCCGGATGGAGATGGATGACCATCCACTACCGTACCTGACCGTGGAGTGTACCGCCTGCCGGGCATTGGTTACTACTTACCTCACCTATCGCCGTGTGCTTGGCTGGGATCGTGATCGTATTGCAGCGCAGGCGGCTTCCACGTGTGAAACGCTTAACATTCTTACGCCAGCCAATTGCTTGAAGATCGTGAACAAGAACATCGATATCTTGCTGTACATCATCGATAACCGTCCATCACTAACCGCACAAACGATGTGTGGTATCATCTTCCAGTCCGGTACCTGTGTGCTGGAGGATCCGGCCTTTTTGAACTGGTCGATTAACGTAGCGGGTGGAGGTCGTCCAATTACCTCGTCTAAGAACACCCCGAATCGTGCTGCCAGTGACATCAAGATCATTCACATCACGGACGTGCACTACGATCCGCACTATCGTACCGGTTATAATGCCGTGTGTGGTGAGCCATGCTGCTGTCGCGAGGGACAAGGTATACCGACGAATCCGGCGGACGGTGCCGGTGAGTGGGGTGACTACCGCGATTGTGACTCTCCGTGGAAGGCGGTAGAAGACGCTGTACGTGCAGCCGCTCGTCAGCATCCGGATGCGACGTACGTGTACTACACTGGGGACATTATCGATCACGGTGTATGGGAGACGACCGTCGCCGGCAACATTGTCTCGATGACGCGCACCTACCAACTGTTCCGGGACGTGTTTGGATCGAAGCCGGTCTATAATGTGCTCGGTAACCACGAGAATAATCCCACGAATGTGTTCGCTCCGAGCTACATCGATCGGACGGACTTTTCTGCCAGCTGGTTGTACGATTTCTCCGCTGATCAGTGGTCTACGTGGTTGCCAGCTGCTACGCAACAAACTATCCGTCAGGGTGGTTACTACACTGCGTTGGTCCGACCCGGGTTCCGTATCATCGGCATGAACAACAACGATGCGTATACCTTCAACTGGTGGATTCTGTATGATCCGGCGTACCTTCAGGCACAGCTCCAGTGGGTGCACGATACGCTCCTGCAGGCGGAAGCTGCCGGTGAGAAGGTACACATTTTGGCCCACATTCCCATCGGTGCTGGAACTAGCTATCGCACCTGGGCTCGTCAGTATCGTCGCATTCTGGACCGGTTCTGGGACATTATCGAAGCTCACTTCCATGGGCATACGCATGCCGATGAGTTCAATGTGTTCTACTCGCTGGCTAACCCACAGCATGCTATCAATGTTGGATTCAACGCTGGTGGTACTGTACCGTTTAGTAACTACAACCCCAACTATGTGGTGTACTACGTCAACCCGCAAACATACGTAAGTGTATTGATTACAATCAGGAAGAAAGGTTTTCCAATACGCGCGTGTATGATCTTTCCCTTTTGCAGCAAGTGACGGACTATGAATCGTGGTACTTTAGCCTGAGCGCAGCCAATCAGAACCCGAACAGTGCCCCCATCTGGATGCAGCTGTACTCGTTCAGCCGGGACTTCCAGCTGTCGAACGTGAGCCCGGCATCACTCGATGGGCTTGTCCGTCGGTTTGCCTCCAACCCGACCGATCTGCACCGCTACTGGGAGATGAAGGTGAAGCGTGGTGATCCATTCCTGGCTGCGGGCTGTTCCGGAGACTGTCTGCTGAACCATCTGTGCCAGATCGTCACCAATGAGGCGAACGATGACAGCAAGTGTAATGCGCTTGCCGCCATCTTCCGCAATCTGGACGATGAGCTGTTTAACGAGGATAAATAATTGATTGATTATTGATTGCAATGTTTTCCCTTAAAGTGGAAGTGGATAAATTTTACCCAGAAATAGAAAGACTGTGCATTTGCTAACTGTTATGTTGTGGTGTTTTCGATTGATGTGAGCATTTGGTTCAACAGGTTAAAGGGGCGCCGTGTGATAAACGGCGTCCAAACACGACTTTATCAGATGAACTTCTGAAACAAATCTTCTCAAAATAGCTTAAACCAGATTATAAAAAAAATCATTTTTAAAGTATTTTACTTTCCCATCTCTATCTGGCTATCTGCTGATTAAAAACATAATTGAATTACGATAACTTAATATTTAACGCTGTAAAAGATAGTTGACAATTGACAGGATTCGAATGTCGGAAATTGTAACTTAGCATTTTTATTTGGATATTGAATCTAAATACCAAATTTAATACCAAATTAAATACCAGATTTAAAATGTAACAAACATCATTGCAGTACACAGCTCATATTATTCAACTACCCCACAGACAAATTTGTTTGGTATGCTTTGGGCTTTGAATGCTTTGAATAGATTTCTTTTCTCCAATTTTGCCCACTCATCAACACTCGCAATCCGTAATAGAAATTGCACAAGGTATGGGACGACCTTCCGTACGTACCACAACTCAATGCTTCGTCTATGAAGGATAGCTTTTCTTTCTAACGACTCCACTTGCTTCACTCTCTCCCTCAAACACTCCACACCAAAGCCATCGGACACAACCGGGCATAGTGCTTTTGCGACACTTTCAGTTTTGTGGCATCATCGTGCATCGAATGCGAAATGGACAAACTTTGAAACATTCGTCCAAATTGATGTACATCAAACATTCAAATGAAAGAAAGTTCTCAAAAGGAAAGATGCATCCGTTCTGGTATAGCTTCCGATTTTGTTTTCCGGTGTTCGTGCCTGATGCTTGAGGGAAGTGCTTGTTGCATGGCGGCCGACAGAGTGGGGTTCCGTTCCAATCCCGGCACTAGCAACAAATGCTGTAAATCGTGTAAATGTAGTTTATTTTCGGTATCACAGACACATTCTCTATTCAATACAGCTCAAAGGGGTAGCTTTTGCAGGGCATGTTCGCTGAAGAAAACCCGGTGGAAAAATCCTTCGATGCTAAAGTACACTTGCCTTGCCGCTCGGACTACCCCAGTGGGAGGGGGAGTACGGGGTCCAGGCTGAACAGTTGTCGTGCATGTTAAAACAGGACATTGAATCGAATGAATGTTCGTGTGTAGCAGCAACAGTAGCCAAATTCTCCGTGTTTTCGGTTAGCGCCAGTACCGTCATCAGCATTCGACCGACCCAGGCCCTGGATGGCTACAGGAGAAGGAGACGAAAACTTTTACCGCTCCTTCTCCACAGCACAGCTGTAGAAATTTGGTTATTCATAAAAGTTTCGTTGTTGATGTTGCTGTTGCTGATGATGATCGTGATGGTATTTATGGCTGTGATGTCCGTTTCTTGCCACACACTCAATCTTGCTCGCCATGAGCAATGGACTGCATCAACTGGCATGCACAAGATGCATCTATATTCATTCTAAAGCCAGCCCGGGACCTCCTCCAGTGCATCCAGTGTGCCGGATCCCGCCTGCCGTTCAGAATGTTGAATGGCATCCCTTTGCTTCGGGATCGTTTTATTTAATTTTTTATTACCCAGCAATGTTTTAGCAGCGCAGCACAATTCTAGAACGTTCCTTTTGCTGCTCACGGGACACGTTAGTCATCGGTTTTGTGGGCTCTTACGCAACACACCATTCGACTTCTTGTCTCAAACGCTTTGAGCATTTGTGGGGAGTTTGTTCTCGCGGCCCCATCATCATCACGATTCGCAATCGGACAGAAATGAGTATTATATTTGCATATAGCCATGTGTGAAACGAGGCCTGAATCGTTTTCATCGCTGCCCAACGTGTGGCCATTGCCGGTATGGTGTGATCATCGTTACTATCTTTTAATTTCTTGTTGATTTTCCATACTCATTTCCCGTACCCTGGTTCTGGTCGATGTTGAGTTGATAAAGAGCACCCAATCGCTCCACAAGACACAGCACGGTGCCGATGGACGAAGGTGATCTGGTTGGTCCTCTGGTGTTCGCTTCACTTTTGAAAGCAATTTAGCAAACACATACTA
>CM028125.1:11597684-11658695 GCA_016254315.1 Anopheles parensis | reverse complement strand
GTAGATAGTGCCGGACTTCTTCACCCGGCGGTTGTCTTTAAGCTATTGTTCTTTGTCATTTTTTAGCTGATCTCACCGTACAGCACCAGCACAGAAGCCTTGGTCGGGTGGCATTTTGCAAAACCTCCTTCCCCGGCACAAACCCATCCCTGTACCACCCGGCGTTTGCCTCTAATGATGGGCCGCTTCTCGCTAAAGTTTTCTCCCGAATGTGTTAGCTCTTGAAAATGTTCCTTGTTCGTGCAGTTTGGTTCCCCCTGTTTGCTCCGGCGTACTGCTTCGCTAGCCACTGTCCAAGAAGGATGCCGTACGAGACAGTACCCAATGCAAAGTAAGTTCGCTTCCTGCACAACGGGACCGTTGGCCGGTCTGTTCGAGAAAGCAATATCAACAGCATCAACCGTACTCACCCCAGCCGTGCCGTGCGAAAGGGAATAATGTATGGAAATGAAACTCGAAGCCCGAATCTGCATAATTTCGAAGTTTGAATCATCGTCGTAAACAACCAAGTTGTTCGAGGCAGCTCACCCGGTCATGGGTGTATGTGTGCATGGATGTGTGTATGTGTGTTTGTGTCGTCCTGGTAGTTGTTTTCGTCAGTCCATTTACAAGACAGTAGGTTTGATCGTTGTTTAATTTTTGTAAACATCGGCAAGAACGATAAAAACGTAAATGGACAATCGTTGGGCAGGGAAAAATGGGCCGTCCAGCATGCATTTTACTTCATACATGTGTTCAAATTTATATGGTGACATTTTCTTTATATTCTTTCAATAATTAAAAGATGTTTTGAATCGTTTACAGTTGATGTAATTAAATTTTCACTTCAAGATTTTCAGTTCGAGATGGTACGCATAAGGAGAATCAACCAGAGGTCTTTGTTTAATAAAAAGTATTTTTGTATGTTTCTTAAGTATCTTCCATAATAGAAAGAATGTTACATTATTTTTTTCAATTGTTGTTTTAACTTAGTAAACAATCATGTCTAATTGGTTGCATCATTTTCTTTCTCCATAATTTATAAATGGTAAAGTAAATGACTTGCTTGGAATATCTTAAATTTTCATCTAAGAAAGATAATATATTTTATCCACTTTACTATTAAAACATAATCATTACAATACAATCAATTTGTTTGTTCTATTTAAAGAGGCTAATTTGAAAAATTTGTTTAAAATTTGGTATGGCATGGCGATGGTTAGACTGTTGAATATACATAATGACCATTGTATTAATTTAACGATAGTTGAATTATATTTAGTAAAACATGCAAGGGTAGAGCAAAATTTTGTTTTTTTTTTGCTGAAAGATTACTAACATAACAAAGATGCTGAAAGATTACTAACTAAGATAACATACATTATTTTTCACTCTTGTATAAGAATATAAATGATCAGCATTATCTTAATACTGATAGAAGCATTGAACTACACTGCAGGGATGAATTTAAATTCAAATTAAATGACTGTCTGACATAAATCATTATATCAAATCATTTCGCATATGAAGTTCCAAAAAGCCCTTAATTATTATCAATATTATTTGTTATGATTCAAAGCATCGCCCATTTCATAATATTTAAGTAAATAGAAGCAATAATACTCATTGTCTATTTCTTAAATAATGATATTTTCCGAAGAGAAACTCTAAGGGATGAAAATAACACCCCAAAAAGACATACCATGTTGCTGCTCATACGGCGAAATCTTGAGCCTTTAAATGACGTGTTAGTGACAAAGCGCAAGAACAACTCATCCGCTACGTAAAATACGCTCATTCAATACGGACCAGTTGAAGGCATTTCAATGAAATCAGGAAGCAATGAGAACTGACCAATTTTGCAAAAGAAATCTATCGGTCGGACATATTTGAGTTACCACGATATCTTAGACATAAGGACGAGAGATAGCTACTTCATGAATCACTAAACTTATGTATAGCAAGACGATTGATAGAAGAAAGGTACAGCCTGTGCAAGGACGTTACAACACAAGCAGATCTCTTTTATATACTTTGTTTTTCCCCTCTTTTAGGCGCTAATTAAGGGTTAAAGTAGGGGAAAAAGGAAATGCCCCTTTGCTGAAATTTCCCATTTTCCAGTGCGATTTATTTCCAGTTACCAGCGCTGAGCTCAGCTATCGATTCATAGATGGCGCCACAACCAATGGAAGCTTTAAATCGGCGAAAGCCCATACCTCTCGTTATTGTCCTCGAAATACTGGGCAACAACCTGGACAAAGTTTACATGACAATTGTTTTTTCTAAATTTACTTAATCATTTCTACAACTCACATAATTATTACTTATTAAAAAAAATAATTTAAAATTTTTCATATTTATTTTTCACTAAATAAAACATTTATTCATTTGTTGTTTGGCGTTTGTTTCCCGCCTTTTTGCATCACACGCTTACTATTTTTCCATTATGCTGGGCGTAAGATTGCACGATTCGTTCAAACGAAAGGGTTGGCTCGGTTGCGTATAATTTCCATTTGCATGAAACAAGTTTAACTAGTTTTTTTCCTTAAATCGAAACCAGTTTTTGCATCCACCCTAACTGCTTTTTGCTTGCATTAATTCGCAATCGCGTTTTCTAGTTCTATTTGCAAGATTCACTACAAAAAAAGGGAATGGAAAACAAAAAATGGTGCATCTGCCTTTTTTCATTTCATTCAGTTAATGCCGGCCACACGTGGATGTGACCAATAATGCATTATAGTTTTCATACCTTCTAGCTTTAGCGTTTTTTTTTGTTGAAATCACATCTTTTCTAGTTTTCTAAACAACAACCCTATTTTCTGCAGGCATGTGAGTGTATGTATGGCCGGTTAAATACGCGAGGCGCAAGCTTATGCTTGCGGCCAGCGTCGAGCGGGTTTAGCGCATAGGTGTGATGGTAGTGATGGTGATTGTTATTTTTATCTTGAAGTGCATAAATTTATTACTGCCACATCTGGTGCTGTCATTTGGTGCACTACTCGAGCTGGTATGCGTTGAAGCCGTGCCGGCGCGATAGCGAACCCGCTTGTGTCCAGGGTTGAAGGACCAGAAAGGGAGCAAATAGTTTTTGGAGGAAATTTATTTCATACATTTTAGTGAATGATTTCGCAGCCGTTGCATGCGCCGTACGTATGTGTCCCTGTGAAAAAGGGAAATTTCTTACTGCCACCAGCTGGCGCACAACCGACGGTTTTAGCGAACGGACATTTGCCTTTGCTGGTGACGAAATGGCGTCCCTGTGTTTGTCAGCTTTGGATGGCGAATGCTCTCACCCATGATGGTATCCATGATGATACACATCGAGCATGTTTTCACGCAGGCGCTTTTTAGCCACGGTTGGGAAAATCAATAATGTTTCCCTACAACTACAACACGATGAGTACGAGAACCGTGGCATGAAGGACCATCTTGTTCTTTGCCTTAGTACCTAAACAGGGTGCCCTCGGTTGGTTTGCGTTACCGTCGTGTCCAAAATGGAATGGAAGTTCTATTACGAAATCTCCTACCCTGCATGAGTGCGTGAGCTAGATGGCTAGACGGTCGACAACTAACGGGTGCCCGAGCGGGATGAACAAAAATTTGCTTTCTTGGCGCAAATATTCACCTAAACAGAAGCGCACTGGTATGATACACTTTCTCCCTTTTTTGCGTTTGTGTGCGTGTATAAAACCGAGCACCAACAGAGAGCGCAGCCTCATAGAAGTTTTCCGAAGGGTGGCTTTTTTTTAATTCCAAATTTTATATTTATGCTAAATCATGCTAAGTGTTTTTTGTGTGGGTGTGTAAATGCGTATGTTTTTAATCTCGGCGCAGCACCAACACACGGAAGTCGGATACGAGTTTCTTCCCTAATACCCCCGGTAAGGGATCGCTTGACCGTAGCAAGAAGACAGGAAACTAAACGACGAGTTTCATTCTGGACCGGAAGAGACGAACCCCTGCGCTTTGTTAGGATACCGAAAATGCCACGAACATGGCACCCTCCGTCTAGTGAGGGGTGCAGATTTTTTTTAAATTGTTTTTTTTCCTTATACACTTACAGGGACACTGAGGTTTTTTCTTAACTCATAGACAAGCACAAACCATACTAGGTATGGGTGATTTGTTGGAAATGAGCCTAAAAAAAAGAGATTTTTTTTGTTATTCTTTTTATCCCAGACAGCAACCATGCGTCGTTAATAATTCAGTCGAGGAATTTACTAGATTACAATTTTAGCTTTTATGCTATAAATCCAAAGAGTACGATTTAAATGGAGTTTTTTTTCATTAAGAATAAATTCTCTGGATAAACTAAGATTTATAAAGGTGACAGCTCAGTGAGTAAGAAGATAAGATAAAATAATGAGAATATGTTCTAATTTCACCTAATTAATTTTTTTTAATTTTCCGTATTTCTTTCCTTCAAGATGCCACACGAAGTGCTAAATATACTAAGCAAACACTTAAAGTTTGAAGTATAGACGAACTCAACACGAAATCACTGAGACTCGAGATCTCTTTAGGACCGTAGACAGTTCGATAGTATATTTCGGGGACTACCTATTAGAATAAAACAATTTCTCAATAAAAACAAAATAAAATAACACATTTTTGCTTCCCATATCTGTACTTTTTATTAAAACGAATATGATAACTATTTACGACTGTTCATGTCCTTTGGAAAAGGACCCATAAGCCCTGACCTATGACTCTAATGATTCATTAAAATGTCACAGCAATAAATGGTGTTTTCCTGTAGGGTTAAAAAACCCGCCCGAGGTGTCCCATGCTCATCCCATCGCCATTAACNTATTTACGACTGTTCATGTCCTTTGGAAAAGGACCCATAAGCCCTGACCTATGACTCTAATGATTCATTAAAATGTCACAGCAATAAATGGTGTTTTCCTGTAGGGTTAAAAAACCCGCCCGAGGTGTCCCATGCTCATCCCATCGCCATTAACCGACTAATTGTGCATACGTTTTTGCTGACATTTCACACTTGCAAGTTATTTAATGTTCCCTAGCACAACCCCTTTTCGGTTTATTCCAGTTCTCTGCACCCCTATGCAACCTTGTGGACCTCAGTTTTTGGTGGTGTCCGTCCCATATCCTGACGCATCCTTATTGTCCGAAAGTTGGTGATGCATGTTCCCGGTTTTTTTGTGTTTATGTGTCTTCTAAATCACTCAACTGACCTGTACGGGGTCGTTCGATGCTCGCACTGACCTCTGGCATGCACTTGCGGACGATCGTTCATCGGTCAACACGGGAATGGGGAATGGCATGGTGGCAGAAATCAACGACCGCACCGGTTATCTTGTTACAAAACCGAGCAGCTTAATTGTGTAATAATGATACGTGTAATAAGGATGATAATGTTAAGCCCTATTTGTCGATGTGTTTATTTAATTTGTTTACAGCTTGTTGGAGTGTCATAATAGGTTAAACTTTGTGTCAAACCAAACCAACCTGCCGCAAATGCCACGCTTGGTGACCTTCCTCTGCCCGGACACCCTTCCCATCGTACGACGGTTCTAGCATAGGTCGGTTTTTAAGCGGTCAGCAACATACAATTTGTCACACAGTTTTCACACAGGTGTCACGGAAGTCATCCTTCTCATCGAGTACCCGTATGGTACAGCGTGCTGCACTGATCTCCAACCGGTGCAGCAGCGCAGAGGTACATGCAGTTGCTAAAGAGAGCGACTAATAAATAGAGAGAGAGACACAGAGGGAGCGAATAGAGCGAGACGGCACGAAAGAGAACGGAATTCAAAAACACTGTTGTGGTGATGCTCAATCAATTATTGCTGGTTTGCCGAGTGTTTGTTGTTCGAACTGGTCGCGGTGCAGATGTGAGGTGTGTTTCTACTTTCTTTTTTTTTTGTTAAAGCCGTCCCATAAAATATCCTAATATGAGAAAGGGATGCAGGTTTGGAAAAGGGGCACTGAAAGGTGCAAAAACCATTGCCAACCACTTGTCGGAAATTCGTTTTATACTCGAATGTTGTTCATTGATTCAATAATAGGATTGAATATTTGAAACACAAAAAAATCAATTGTTTACACCATTACGCCAGTCTTATGTAAAAATGTGCCAATTTGTGAAATCAATTGCAACACTATATCCGGCCGTTGCAAGTTCAGAATAGAAAATAATAAAGCAAATCACAACACAACATACATAATAAAAAAATTTAGTAATCCAATGTGGGATGGACTTTTCTGTATGCCATTGCGGTTCGTGACAGGTCTGAATAATATGACGTTGGAAGATGGAATAAAACTGTCAGTGAGGATGATTGACTTAAATTAAAATTAAATAAAACCCTGTCCCATGGGTGCCGGAGACGAAGCAGAACGAAGCGTGCTGGTGGAAAGGGATGAAATCTTTTTCGTGCAGGAAATCTGTAGCTCCAGCACGGTATGATTTGTTTTTAGCAAGAATTTTCCAACCATTTTCCCGTTGCTAGCTGACAGGTGACGTGCCAGGAATGGGCTAAGGCTGGGCTGAGGCTGGGCTGTGTGTAAGAAGCGTAGATGTTCGTGCTTTTTTGCTGGAAAACATGCAGAAATCATCTTTTGCGAAACCTACTTGACCATTGGCAAACGGGATAAAACCCCCGTACGGGAATTCTCCGAAGAACTGTGCTGATGATAAATGGAACGCAACGTGAGGCGCGTCTGCTGTCGCGTGACTTATACGAGCCTTTTCGCCTGTGTGGCTGCTGACGCTCGGCGGGATCCACTGACGGCATGAAGATGAGGAATGGATTTCGGGCTAAAAAAGAATGCATCAGCTCGTTTGGTCTGACGGTTGGTCTTGTCGGGTGATTTTTCTTCTCACTACCATTCCTTCATTGCAACGACATTCGTCGGAGCGGCGTGTGTGGCGAACAAAGACGGTGAACCCGTTCCGTTTCGTAAGGAACCATCTCTTCAGGATGGTGAACATTTTTCAATTCCATTCCACCTTCTTCCGGTGTGCAAAACATCCATTGTTTATGAGAATTCATTTTGATTTACGAAGGACACGGTCGTACGCTTGGGAACGCTGGACAAAGAGGCAGGATCGTGAAATGTGTCGCAAATGAGTGAACGTGAGTGAAGAAAAATTATGACAATGACTGCTTTCTCCGTCGTTTCGCCGTGGAGATGCACGGATACGGGTGGGTGCGCTCAGATTAATCTTGCTTGATTGCTGCTGCTGCTGCTGCTGTTGGGTGGTGGTGGTGGTTAGTGGTGCTTTGTGGGCAAAGTGGATTGCTACTAGTTTCGTTCGTAGACCGCATTTCAGCTCATAGTTACAATGTAATTATACTGTAACGAAGCTTCTCGGAACTGTGCGGAACCATAAATACTGGAACAACAGTGACGGAGGGCATTGGCTCTCACTGACATGCTTTATAATCCCATTTAAATGACTACCATTTGTCACAAGTGTTGCATAGTGCGAGCTAAAAAAACGGGTCATATATTATTGAGAAAAAAAATTGTTATCCTAGAAGTTTAGAGAACAAAAACACAGGAGGATATAAGGAGAGACGAATAACGTTATTGTTAATAAGTGAGTTACTTTCTATATCAAAATATATTTCATAAATTATTTACATTAAAATACTTGTTAAGATATACCAAGAAGTTTTAGCCTTTTCAACGCACTTTCAAATAAGTCCAACCAAACTCAACTCGCAATGTCGTTAGAGGTCGTTTCTGGCTTACTAGACTTATTTTTACCGCGTAGCGAGGCGGTCAATCCTTGTTACGGGGGACGGTGGGATGGGATTTGATCCCCGGTCCTGCCGTGTGGACCTGCGCCGTTTAACACATCCACCACCGGGTCGTCCCAAATATATAGAACTTATACAGTTCCAGACTGGAGTACTGGAATTAATCACATACTCCTCTGAAACATGGACTCTGTCCAAAACTGACGAATCCCTCTTAGACGCGTTCGAGGGGAAGATGCTCAGAAGGATGTTTGACCCCGTTTGTGTGGAAAGTCAATGCAGGAGGCACTATAATTACAAGATCTATGAGTTGTACATTGTAGATCCAAATTAAGATGGAGTGATGGCGAATGGTCGGGATTGAGGAATGGATGAAGACGACACTCAATCAGACGATCACTCAGAATACTTAAGAGACGCGAGGCAGTTATAAACTGGCCTGATACCTTTAGCTAACTTCAAAGACTTGTTGATATTAAATACAATCGAAATGAAAATACTCCTATAACGAACTCTACAAAATGTTTTATCATAAAATCTATCAGCTTTCTAAGAACAACCACTCCCGGGAACTGACCACATCTCATAAACATCATACAAACAATAATTGTTACCCGAAACGTGATCAAATTTGAAGCTAGTACCCAGTAGTATGCTGGAGTGTGCTGCAATGTATAAAACACCTCCCTAACGATTGTATCAAACCTTTTTGCCAGTGGTTATGGCTAAAGCTAAAACTTGTTTTAATTAAAATATTTTAATATTTAGCCATCCAAATGGGTTTGAATGCGGCTTCCGGGTGAAAGCATTATCCCACCATCCAGGGCGGTATGTGCCTTATGCGATGTCCCCGTGCGATAGGGTGGTACACTATTACGGACCCTCATCGTCAGATGGTGAGCAGCGGCATTGCACCGCATCCGCATCCGGGATATCTCTGTTATAACAACATCAGCTCAAAACTCACATGCTTGTTGGGAATTAAAAAGTTTAAACTTTTGCTGCATGCAACCAGCCATATAAAAGGATACCATCGGGGCTTTTGCGGGCTTTGGGTTCGTGTGTTTGTGGTTCTCCTAAAAAGTTCACCATTAGCACACGGACCTGTATCATAACGCAGCGGCAAGGTGGTAATGGAGGATGCAAGCAAATGTGTGGGGATGAAAATAAAATTAAACTAGCAAATGGAAAGCTTTTTTTGTCTGATCGTACTCAAACATTAGAGGAGAAGAATTGGAAAGGCTGGTCTTCGGGAGGAGAAGCAAGCAAGCGACCAGACGACGAAGGCAAATGGACATTAAATGTACTGGCGCAAAAGTTGAATTAAAATAATAACCAAAAACTGAATTTTCCACCATCGTATACCGGGGTGGGGAAAGAACAACAAAATAAAACACTGTAGCAGCAGAGTTTTCTATTCAATTGCAAATTTACTTCCCACTGCTACGATGCGCCGACTAGCTTTCCCGCATTGTGCACCTTTGAAAGTAACACGGAAATGGTTCCATTTTGCTAACGGTTGCACAAATACGAAACCATGCCAGATAGCAGACTGTGTAATGTGCGAACGTATTATAATTGAGTTAAAATTAAATGTGAAGGAAACCGACAGAAGAAAGCGACTCAACTTGCCTAATATGGAAATGAGAGAGTGTAGAACAAAACGGAACAGCATACGTCAGACGAATTTTGGTTCGCATTATGTTTGTGAGGTGAGCCAGAAAGAGTAAAGATAATATAGTGAAATAGCAAAAGTCGCCTTACCGAAACGTAGATGATGTTGTGAAACTAATGTTTTTCTTTACATTTCGAGGAATTATACAATTTAATAAAACAGTTCCATCCAGAGGGAGTAAATGCTAGACAACATTGCAAATAGCAAAAGTTGTTCATTTGCCTTACAAAAACGTAGCAATTCCTAGCACAAAAGTACAATTCAAACCAAAAAAAAGAAGGAAAAAAATATCTATACGTCGCTTCTATGGCCCAAACAAATGCTCCACACATTTCCACATGTGTTCGGTGGTGGAAAATGAATCAGATAAAAAGTTTTTTAAATGGAATAACCAGCATTTCGGAGGAAAAGCACTTTGCATGAAGCAAAGGAATTACCACATTTTAAAAAGTTAGTTTATTTTTGGCATCTCCTCAACCGGGACCTGGGAGTAAGGTTTCAGTACCAGCAGTCGAGTTTTTTGCAGCCATGTTAATGCCAACTGCACAAAACATGAAACTGCACAAAAAAGGAAAACCACCACGGAAGGAAAAGGTGCTGGAGAAGTTGCAAAGTCAGACATGAGAAACGATTAGGTAAGATAACAAAATTAAAAGTTATACTTTATCCCAGTGTGCGGTGCCCTGAAAAGGGTTGTTTTTACCATAATTTTTACTATATTTTTTCGCATCTCTGGTTCTGTGTGTTGCAGTATAAGGAACACGATAAGGAAAGATGCAATCACCATCAATGGAGGATAGCATATTATCCCTTAAATGTTGTTTGCCATGTGGTAAATCATTTTGCTCTATTAAAGTTTTTAAAATATCGTCTTATATTGCAGGAGTATCAAATCACTCGAAGAGCTAGGTTAGAGTGTAGAAATATTATTTATGTGCTCAATTTAGTGCAATTTATGATTCTTTGCTATACCAATCAAATAAAGTTACAATAAGGAATATAATATGATGTAGTGAGACAACTGGAAGAAAATTATGTTGAACGGTGGAGACGCCTGGTGCCTGGTAAAACGTGATTAAAAATTGACAGTAAGAAAAATTAAATTTATTTTATTCCAAAATTTGTTGCAGTGAAATTTTCTATCAAAATCCTCAATTTTATGCATCAAGATAAGTTAGTAATCTATAGCATTTTGCAAAACACAGAGCTTAGCGAACCTTTAAATCACCTTCAAAAGAAGCCGTTAGTGTCCACTAACTGACAATGCGTCTCTTTCGCTCATTTTAGCGAATTCCAATAAACTATCTCCCACTCGTTGGTACGCTTTGATTGGATACCCGGATACCCAGTCTTGGTACCGATACTAGACTAATACCTACAAAGTATCGAGTACATCAATATTCCAAGCTCTCGAGTGTACATCGTGATTGAGTTAACCGGTGGAGATTGGATCAACTTAATTGCACTTACCACCGCGTTCGTCTTTTGCGTACGTAACTCCATCACGGAGAGATGTTTCTTCTTCACATATCCATAGTTTCGTTGCTTCGAGATTTTTCAATTCCCCCGTTGGGGTACGTGTGTATGAGTGATTGCATGGTGTACATCGCCGGATGCATTTTTTACAAACTTCTTCTAAAGCAATGTTTTGTAATTTTCTCATCATCATCATCATCATCATACAGCTCTTATGGATGTGAATCAATGTTGTGCAGTTCAGTACATTTGCAGCCTCGAGCTAATGTGTCACCATGTTTCCAAAAAAAGGGAACATCGCGGGTATGAGGTTTGCTGGAACGGTCTCGTTGTCGTCATCCTTGTCAGCTGCAATGCAATTGCAGCATAAAAGATAATGCAATTTAGGCGTACACGTCGGATTACAAATGGAAATTAACTGCATTCAATGGATGGCATCCGTCAGGGAAGGCAGTACCGAATGCATCCATCCAAATACTCGGTTGCAACAGGGACAAAAAAAACGACGAAGACATCAGACGTCAGCTCACGGCACGGGAACGTTTCAGCACGGATTGTACATCTCAGCCGTTGCAGCAAGTGTTCATGGATCCGGACCAAAACTCCAGGCCAAGTGAAGCAGCAACGATCATATCGCTAAACTGTCCATTCAGCAAATAGTCAAAAACTCTTTCCTGTCACGCTTCGAATGATGCGATGCCTCGTTCTCGGGCGTTTCCCCCGTCTTCCATCAACCGTTGTACGTTGTATGTTTTTTGGTGGCTTTTCCTCACGGCCTTTGTTTCACTTTAATGGTGAACGGACCGGAGTTCCGCTTCCGCGCCGCACCGCACCTTTTCGGCGTACCCTTCAGCGGTGCATCGACAGAAGTTTGGTGACGAATTACGGCGTCGTCAGATGAATGCATTGCCTGTCCGTGTTTTTCGGTGTATGGGTCCTCATTTTTCACAATTTTTATTGGCGCGAGCTGACAAACTCTCAGTGACGGGAATGGGGGAAAAAGGGAGAAATGGTAGCTTTGGAGTGGTTACCTTGCTTTTAGGAAAAAGGAGAAATTTATTTTAGGACGGAAAATATGTTCATGTGATTTCTTATTTCTCATTAATGATTGTTAGAATATTTTAAAATTTTACACTAATAATGAAATTTTAATTCCCTTAGTAGTTTTGGCAGTTTATTCCTTTCAAAATACAACTCCAAAATATCACTTAAAGCGTAGAAATAAATTCTGAAAAAAATCAAATAACCAATCTACAAAACCCGCCCGATTTGCTCACGGTGGATGGTAGATTTAGCAATCCTCCAATAAGTCCCGTCAATGAGAACATAACGCAGTTGCAGGTGCATAAGCAAGCACAATGGTGCACCGAACGTTCTTTTATTACATTTACGCTTAATTCCTGCACGATACTGAGAAGCGTCAATGGTTGCGGCTGTGTGTTCCCGGTGTGTTCGAACGTTCGCCCGAAGGTTTTCCACAGAACGGCACGAAGGACCATGGTAAGAATGCTCGATTGTATCCAATTCAAGTACACCCCGCCCGAAGTGTACATCAAAATGAACTTGCGCTTCGGTTCGATAGCCGTTTTGCCGTTGTCTACCGGCGACCAGTAGACATTTTCCACCCTTTTTTCGATTGCGTTTGTCCGGAGGCCGTTCGTCCCAAGAACGTGCGAACGATGGTTTCGGCGGTTTGCATTCCTTACGGCCCGAGTTTTGATCGCATCGTTTTGGATGCAGTTTGCAGTGGAATGGGAGTAGCGGGGTATGGGGGAGGGGGATAGAGATGCACAAAGTGCACAGCATCGCAGTGCAGAACGACCACTTGACAAACTCTGAAGCCCTCACGGTCGGTGTGCCGATTGGTATTGCAGCAGCACTGTGTGTATGTGTGTTTGCTTCGACTCTTGTATTTGCCTTGTGGCAGACCGAACATTCAGATTGCTTGGGGTCTGCCACAAACGGAACCGCCCGGTGCATCCATGTGCATTCATGGCACTCTATTCTATAACTGGTCGCATCCCCACTATGAACAATAGCCCACCGGGAATGGGTGACGAATTGATCATCGAATCTTTGCTTGACACAGCGCGACCGACGTTGTTCGCGGCGCATATCCGCACATCAGTGTGTGGAGACGGTTTTTTTTTCGTTGGTAAAAGGTTTTATTTTACGTGTTTTTTTAACCTCTGGCTGGTGCACTGTTATTGTTACCAAGTCTAGTTTATATCGCTTGAAAATTGGAAATGTGTGTGCGTTTTTTTTTGGTTTCATTTCCCGCTTTTTCAAAGCCTGTTTTTACTTTATTTAGTTATTTCGTAAGCCTTTGCACTGGATGCTGCAACACGCATTCGGGTGAGGAGGCGGTTATGGCTGGAGAGCAAAATGGAGTGGGGAGTATTTCCATAGGACCACCCATTCGTTCAAGAGCCCGGCAATGTATTGCACACATTTGCCGTGGTTCCGATTGGAAATTGCATGCTTTCGCCGAAAAATCTATTTCTAGATTGATAACAAAAAAAAAGAGAACCCGATCGCGGCCCATTATCCCAAGGGCTTTAATATGTTTTTGATGATGAACATAGCGATAGTGCACCCATGCTGCGCTACGGTTGCGTGTGGTGCATCAATGTGCGAATAAAATGCACCGGCGCATTGTGTTGGGTAAGGGTAAATTGATGGATAGTTGACAAAAAGTTGAACACAACAGCACACACACACACACGCAAAAAAAACCCAGAGAGGCAAGCCATTGTACGCGGATAATAGGTGCTACTGTGAAGCGCAAAAATGGGCAAAAAAAAACGGCGACCGTTTCTCCAATTGCATCTAGCACAAAACACTCGACACGGCGTTGGGATGGTTTTTTTTCCTCTCCCCAAAACCGTTTTTCGTTTAAATATTCGCGCCTAACATGTCCGCAGCGGGAAAATGTTTCAGCAGTAAAAGTGTAGTGCCTCAAGTGTGTGCGTCACTGTTTTGATGATTCTGGAGATTACGAGTTTTACTCTTTACTTAATGCTTGCCATGGGTTTAACTGGTTTTTATGAATCGTTTCGGATGGTTATAAAATAGTAAATTTCAATTTATGAAGATATTAAGGTTATGTTAAACTTACATGTTTATTAAGGTCCTAACTAGCTTAATTAATAAGTATAAATCGAAAAAGAAAAATGATGAAACAAGATTATCCCATAATGTTAGAATTAAAAAAAGATGTGAGGTAGATATTTTGGCCTTTACATAGTTGAAAAAATTAGAATTGTTTGTTTTGTTTTGGCTTAAAAGTAAAAAGAAGCAAATCAATTGTGAATTTCCTATACATGTTCACATACTAAGCAATAACAATAGCGATTCAACTTAGTATATACGAGAATAACCTGTTATTAGAACATTTCAAACTAAAAATCAAATACTGGTTCTTTTATCGTTAAAGGTAATTAAAATTCGAGAAATTAAAATAATGTACGAAAAATACGATCTGTGTAAAAAATTCAACAATTGTTGTAATTGATTGAGTTTTCAAAAATAGTTTAAAAATATTTAATTTTTATTTTATCATAAAACCTAACAAACTACACAAATATTAGCGAGAAAAAAGACAGATTGAGATTTAAAATTGATTGAAAAAGCAAAAGCTAAATATAGAAAAGATTTTAAATTTAGCCTTCAAATGAAGAAATCATAAGTTAAAAAGGAAAACAATTGACAAAAAAAAAATCAAATTTCAAGTTTATGAATACACAAATACGAGAAAAATTTAACGATAAAATAAGCCCCAAAAATTAATTGAACAGTAAAAATATATAACTAAACTAATAAATGTAACAACAAATGGTATTAGAAAGAAAAAGCAAACTAATATTCAAGCGTAACGAAATTTATCAATATTCTTCACCTATAATGAACTCTTACTTTTTAGTTAAATATAACAATTTAAATATTAAAATAAAAAAATCAATTCGTAATTTTATTTATATCAAGTTTGTATCAAAAAAGAAAAGAATGAAATTAAAGAAATTGAATTTGGAAATAAAATAAACAAATAAAAGAATAAGATAAGACAAAGAAATAGTATAAAGAAGTGAAATCGAAAGAATAAAATTAGAAGATAAAACAATTGTTGCTTATGAGCCAAAAATTAATGCAAAAAATAATAAAAAAAAAAGTGTTTAGAGGAACCTTAAATTCTAAAAACGTCGAATTTTCGATGCTTTGAACGAAATGCTTGATGTAATGTTTGTCTGCTGCGTCTCCTTGCCTCTTCTTCCCACTTGTAATTAGCTGCAGTCCACCAAACAGCTATGTTTCGTCCAGAAATACCAAGGGGTTAAAGGTGAGTAAACGGTAGTAAAATTTCATACTTTCTTCAGCACGCATCAAATTGCCACACATATCATGATGACCAATGCCTGCAAGGAAAAACAAATTTAATAAAATATAAAACTCTATTGCAAAACTCATTGCACGATTACAGCGGTCAGTGAAACACTCTGTCCCGAGCACCGAATCCATTCCATTGTTGGAAAGCAGCAAGCAAAAGCATCTAACAAACGATTACCCAAAAGGGATTTGAGACATGCACACGGCACCCTAACGGTTGCGTAGACGAACGGCCACGTACCTTCCGAAATGGTCACCGGCCATTCACCCGCCCCCAACGGTTCTTGCCGCGAACGGTTGGGCGGGTTGGACGGTGGTTTTTTTTTTGTTTGAGGGAGGGAGAGAAAATCAGCATGCAAAGGATGTGAAGTTGAGAAATTGCACCGAGGGTTGAAAGATGGCCGTTCTAAGCGCCAATGGTAACGGAAATGGTGGCGGTGTGGCTTGCGAGGTGAGTCTGAAACAGAAAATGGTGAAGTAAATGAAAGCGCCCACCCATCAGCAGCGGTCGGAAAGGTTGAGGATGGCACAAGGTACAGCGATTAAAACAGATAGCGAACAGGGAAGCGAGAGATAGACTGAAGGATAATCATCCCTTACGCGTGGGTGACCGCGTGGGTGGAAACGTTCGGAACAACTGGCACACGGGTGAAAGTTTTTAAAAAAGGGGGAAGATTTTTTGGTCCCTTTTCTTTTTGTTCCGTCCATGTTCCCTACTCGGAATTCCTCTTTCCGTGCATTCCGTTGACTTCGAGTTCCCTGCTACGGTGCAACCGAAAGGGAAAAATACGGAGGAGTTTTAGCATACCTTTCAGCTTGGCCCCTTTTTAGCCCGCGTTGTCCCTTTTCGCAAGTAGTAGTTATGTAAAAGACAGTGAAAAAAGCGGGGGGAGAGAAAGAGAGAAATTACGACGAGATTTTATATTGCAATGGCCTAAGGCACGGTAGATCGTTTGGCGTTTTTTTGCCTTCTTCTGTTTGCTTTTTTTGTTGTTGTGTGATAAATAAGTGTAAAAGGTATGCTGCCGATTCCCTTATCTTCGGTGCGGCACGAGGCCAGTCGTAATTTATTTCAGAATATAATGCTATATCAAAGGAAAAGATTGCTGCCCGAGGTTATACAATCTAGGATGAAATACAAGGCCAAAAGCAGTAGGAAACCAAAGCAAGGGTTGATGTAAATAAAATGTATGTACATAATCTAAAAAAGCAACGGGAAATGTTGCATAACACAAAGAAATAGAATTGAAATGAAGGGAACTAAACTGATTTGGGTTTTATAAACACACTTTACATCTGAAGCAACATTTAGCAAAAGTCTGTTAGAAAGAGCAAAATTTAAATCCAAAAGTGTCTTATATTTATGCTACTAAACAAAGCTATTTATACATATAAATGAAAGAGAATTTGTTTCTACAAATAAAATTGTATTCGGAGATAAAATTCCAAAATACTGCAATTAAATTCCAGATTTTTTGTTGTATATTTACTAAAACCGTTTCAAATATAAATCTGTTGTCTAACACAAGCTTGGTTTTTAGATTAACATTCCATACGCCATATTACATTTCCCCATCGCATTGAAGTATTCAGTGCACGGAAACGAAAACTAACTGAAGCGTAAGATGGAAGAAATAATTAAATATGGCGTCGCTTTCACTAACAGAACGGTCGTTACTTCTACCGAGTGGGAAGCATACAGCACCTCGGACTCGGAGTCTTGACCAGACGCGGTAACTAGCTGTAGTTAGCCTATCTTTTCTTGCACCAACGCTGTACACTATCCCGATGGGTTCCGGCCCCCGGAGGTGGTGGTAAACAGTCGAGCTCATGCATTAAACATGCTAGATATAATCCCCAACACTTTTCTCCGAAGTTTTCTGTATCCTTTCTATCGTGTCGCTCTCTGCGCAGAGTCTGATGTTTCTCTCACACCCTGCTGCATGTATCTACCAGTCGAATCGAGATGTTTGCAAGGGTTGAGTTTGGTAGTATTGGGTGTACAAGTAAGTTTTGAGCGATTTGAAAAAGTTGGCAAAATTCAAATTTGATTTTTAATATAAACAAGTGCGTTTAATGATTGTCGTTTCGAGGAAGCTTATAGAATGTATGAAAATCCTTAATGAATGGGTCAGAAATGGTCAGACTTGTCAGAGGTTTCCCGAGATCCCAAAGGAGAAAAAGATTAGAGTGGTAAAATCAAGGATGAAGATACGGCATTAAACTAAGCTAATTCGTTTGAAGTGATCGCTGAAGAAAAAAATATCAATCAGTAATTGTTTGCTGTTACCAGAATTCGCTTCTTGTTAATCTAGATTTTCCATTGGCTATTCAGCTTACAAGACTAGCATTAGTTTTGCTTCGAAGTTCTAAGCAATATGCCTTTGAATTTACACTTTATAAAATTTGTGCGCAATAAAGACTTAAATTTCGAGGAAAAAAATTGCTGGAAACTCGTTTGTCTACCTAATAAAATCGAAGAAAGAATTGAATCTGTGACAAATCATGTCATGTAAAAGTGCACCGAAGCGTTAAGCAATATACTAAAAATATTGAAACTTATAGTCTGGTTTAGGTTTGTTAAACTCAACATCAATTTAATAAGCAAACATTTCAATCCGAACGTATTAAAGTTAGGTTAAATTCTATGTGACCGGCAGATTACATTCCGGTGGTACATTTAGTAGCTCTCTGCCATTTCCACAATGCCGATGTTCTGCATTCATAATCAAGAACGCCTTTTTCTATCACTAAAGAGTTCTATTATATTCAGATCTTTCTCGTTACAAGCGCACTGGAAGGACATTTGTACCGACCGTACCAAAACGGCTCAGTACAACCGGAGTTCCGGTTCATTCAAAGCGGCAAGGGGGTTTGAGGGGAGTGCAAAAGCCCTCGTCCACCCCTTTTGTCTTCCACCTGGTGCGTCTACATCCCGCTGACTCCACAGCTTCATTCTCCGGGCAACGAAATCTCTGGCAAAGGCTAACCTCAACGCCTGGACGCATCTTACGCACACTAGCACAATATATTAGTCCTAGAATCTCATCTTTCTATTCCGACATCAGCCCCATCACGAAACCGGTGGGAGCAACATTCGTATTAAGTCACAGTGTCCGCAGTAAACTGCGTCGTCACCATCGTCGCCGTGGACATTTGCTCGAAATCATGCACCATCTTAATTTCACCCCTTTTTTAACTGGTACCGTAGCAGCCATGTTGGAATTAACATGCCCGCACACAAACACACACACACACGCCCACACTATGCTTCCCATTTCCTTACCATCGGAGAAGGAACGTATTTCCATTTGAGCTTCTTCCCATTCCAACGACCGGCGAACGAATTCCAAGCAAACGTACTGGCCGAGCGCATACGAGGTAGATGCCAGATAAGGGATCTTCGTCCGAAATAATGTGCTGCAATTAAATGGAATGAGCTTTGAAACATCCGCCCCTTCTGCGTGGTAAGGTTTTGAGCGCACGAGGGTTGAAGTTCCTGAGGGAGTTTCACGAGGTTTGGGGACGACAACGGAGAGGGGAAAAAGAAAAGAAAACATAGCAGAATCAGCTACGGCAAAGGGCAGTACAGCAAAGGGAAGTGTATGCGAAATGCTTGAGGCTAAGCTACGCCTGAGCTGCTTGCCCTCTGCCCCTCGTTCTTCCCACCTCCAGAACCCGTCGCCTAGCATCCAGCCAAGTATGGAACATTTCCAAGCCCTCTCAACCAATGAGCATGGGTTAGGAAAAACGGAAAGCCGAAAATTTATATTCTAGAAATGTTTTTATTCCTTTTTCTTCCTTCACCCTCTCGGACCCCTCATACTCCTTCTACCCCCAAAAAAGGGTGGCGAGAATTGGCAAAGCTAGACTGGCCGGTTCTAGCTCAGATTTTATCCCCTACTTTTGTTGGAGCGAAGATGGGTCCACACAGACGGGTCGGGGCACAGGGTTGGATACAGGGTTGGTTTTATTTTTCCTATCTTTTTAGCAGGCGCTGCATATTTTAGAAGCAGATAAGCGTACCGGTCACAGAGAAAACCCTTATCCGTTTGCAAAACCGACCCCCGGTTGGTGTGGTGGGGCTGGTGGAAAAATGGCGGAGATGGATAAAAGTAAAGGGATATATCTTCCATCCGATGGTTCCAGCAAAACTCGATCTCGAGTCCGCTCCCTCCTCAAACCTCCTTTGGACAGATGCTCCCTCTCGTTGTGTTGTCATTGCACGTCTCTGGACGTCCTTTCCCCTTCATCATCCCTCTTTCCTATTTTTCCACCCCCAGCAAACATCTCCGGACGTTTCAGGCGCTGTGCAGTCGAGCGAGAGCATCTCTTGCTAGGGTGGCCTAGAAGCAAGTGGCAAGTGGAATGGGTCACGGAAAGGGGGACAGGGAAAATGAAAAGGAAAGAATTCTCCAAGCTTTGCAGTATAGTTAAAGGGGATTAAGGGTAGTACGGGTTGTCCGTTACGGCACCTGTCATCTCTGGCCGGAGACAGGATACGTGGATTCGTTTTCCTTTTGCATGCGCAGCAAAAATGTAATTCTATTTGAAATGATATAGAATTTGCTAGAAAAGTCCCTCGTCCCAACTGTCGGACGATTTTCTCAGGCACCGAGTAAGAATTTTGAAGCTACGTCGTTAGAAAAATGTGAAGTGGTCAGATTTCGCTGGAAATGTAGTAAAGAAAGTAATTAAAAAGAACTTTAGTTGGATGCCAAATATGGAAACGATTTAAAATGGAGTTTATGCAAAGGTTTTATAAATTCGACGCAAGCAATGAAGATGTTCTCTTTCAAGGGTTTTTTCCCTAATTCAAGTAGCTTGTATGTATATGACATGACGAATTTTGAAGCTCATTAGATTTCAATTCAAAGCATGTCCCACCGAAGGCATTAGGTTGTGATGGACAACAGGAACGGAGCATACAGTTCGTTTAAACAAAAGAAGCACACAAACACACTCATTCCGTCAACATGGCGGCGTTTCGTTATCCGCTGTGTCCATCCATCATCCCTGTCAGTACGCGATCTTTTATCATCTTTTTTTATGCCTTCAAACCGGTCAACACGGAAAACATCTACAATGCATTAGATATGAACATAATTACCCTTCTATAAATATAAAATCGAGCCGCTCGGTACCGGGGGCCAATGGGTCGCACGGAGGGCGGGTTGGGTTGATGTCCACGGCAACAGGATCGCTTTTCATCATCCAGCCCGGCCCAAAATTCTTCCCATTCAAATTAGAAAAGGGGGTACTCGTTTGAAGTGTATTAAGCACGCTTCTTTCCACCCGCTCAAATACCTCCCATGACCACCTCCAGCCATGAACAAACATCGTGTGTGTGTGTGGATGCTGAGTTGAATGATGCCTCTGCCAGCCCTCAGCAATGCTATGGAGTTTTGATGCCAAGGGTTTATTGGGAACATTTTCCATTGCTTGGGAAAATGAGTTTTCAAAAACAGGCCAAAGTAGACGCGGTACCCGCCATCTTGTGCGCCGTACGGTTTTGCCTGCAAGACGCATCGTATTGTTGCGAGCGCTTGTGGAATAATATTTAAATATTCATCCTTCGCTTGAGCTGGATTCGACAGCGTTGCGAGTGCCGGGAAATGGGAAACTCGTTAGGCCGGTACGTTTCAGAACGCCGGAAAATCGTGGAAACGATGGTGAGGGTTTTGAAGGCAAATAAGTTGGGCGTATATATATTTGCACAACAGTGGCAAATGAAATATTCTTATGGGTCACCTGACCCGAGCAAAACGGATGCGAACGAATTCTTTCGGTTACTCCAGAACTCCCTTTCGAGCGATTGATGTTTTAGAAAAGGAATATTTGACGGTCGCATGCTTACGATGTTTGTGAGGAGAACCTTCTTCTAATATTTAAATTAAGTTATCGTTGTGGTGCAAAATAGATTTGATAAATATGACTGAGAAATGTTTAAATTTCCAGTTCAAAATAACATCCTAAACTCTCTTTTCATTTACTTAAGTGGTTATGATAAAATGTAATCTGCCTTTACCAACTCCTAGCAAATAAAGTCACTCCATTCACTCTGGTGATTTATTTAATTTAAAAGTTACCCGAAGCGGTAACGTAAAAGTATAATGAAAAATTAAAATGCTTACTTCAACTCCATAAATAAGGCAGTACTCCATTTGCTGGTGAAACTTCCCAACCCCCCGGGGCAGAACCATCGCGCCACGACTCCGGGGAAATCAGGCTTCCTTCGTGCGGAGGTCTTTTCCTATCTTCTTCAGCTTTGCAATACTGCATAGTGCAGAGTTCACTTCCACGAAAGTGGTTAACGAAAATGAAGAACATAAAAAAACAACGACGTAAAATACTAAGATAAATGGTTTCGTTTCTGTCAGATAGTTTCATTCTCGTTTTATTTTTTCTCCCATTTTCCTGGTACCTTCTTCACCCTACACCTTGAGACCACCAAACGAGATAACAGTCGCTACCGGATGTGATCACTTTCTGGAGAAGTTTTTCTGTTTCCCCATCCAAAGGAAGGAATGGGCACAAGTGTTTTTACCTTTCATTCGATCTCCAGACACTCGGGTTGGAAATATATGTACATGTATCTATGTATTTGTAACTAAAAAAACCGTCCGTTTCCTTCAAGCACACGTGCCCATGTTTTTGCTACGTGAAACCATCGATTGTGAAAGTTTAAATTATAAAAGTGCCGTTTCCTTCCTGTAGTGCCGTTGAGAATACTGCGACTGGCAGCCAGTTTTCTTCAGAGTGGAACTCCACCCTTAAGGCCCCTTTAGCTACCGTACACTTTGACCACACATCAGCCCGGTGGTAACGTGAAACTTTATCGGGATATGTCGTGCTTTTTTTTGTTGCTGTTGCTTCTGTTGCACTTTCTGTTCATTAGAATTTTAAACATAATTTATTTCCAACCATTCAGCCATCGGAAACCTTCATTAGACATTCTAGACAAAGATCGTCAAGCAGCACTTTTCGCAACACAAGGCGACCGGTTCAGTTTTGTCATTGTCCGAGATACAGTGAGAGAAAAAGAGAAACGTAGAGAAAGAGTTGGAACTGATGCGGGAATGGTAGAAGACATAAAATCCCTCAAGCGCTCGGCAGGTCTTTCCAATTTCCTCGACAACGATGTCGGTTCGATCATTCGGTTTCGGGTTGAGCAGGGATAAACTTTCACACGGCGATGCACTGGCACCAAGGCACCAGGCAAAAAAGGGCTCCCGGGCGAAGCTTATTCACTGGAAAAACAGACTCCCTCAAGATAAAACGAATCTTTGCCTCATTCAAACCCGCCAACCCCTTCCCGATTGGGGATGGCTGGATATAACTACATCCTACCGGAAACGTATCGGTGCGGTCAAACCAAGATAAAGTGGTGTTCTCTTGCAACTTGTAGAGCGAACGGTGTGATACGATTGAACTGATGATAGCATTAGTTTGCATTTGCCGGGAAGCGACAAAAACACTAGAGAAGCTCAATTCTTGGCGAGTATCTTTGTGTCGACCAATGGAAGAGAGAAATACAAAGACAAAACGAAAAAAAAAAACAAATCCAGACTATTCACAGCAAGCAGCAAATAAGTTGAATAGGGGATGGAAAATCGATTTTTTTTAAATTAAAAACAACATGGCGTTTTACAATAAGGTTAATTGTAAGAGGTGCAGGATGTATGCAAATGATTTCTAACAGTGATCACGGATTTAAAAAAAATCTTCAATAATTTTTATTGTGAATGAAAATAAGGTTAATAAAACAACAATTAAAAATGCACAAATAAAGCTACTTTTTAGAATATTAAATTAAACCTTCTTCCAACCATCACTTAAATAATATTACTTCCTCAATCAACTCCTTAACCATTCCCAGGCAAACATAAAATTAAAAAAATCCCACCCCTAATTTAAGCGGAAACAGTAATAACTCTAATTAAAATTAAAATTAAACAAAACGCACCAAAAACCGTCCGAAAAACAACAACGCCCGCTTAGAGCTGTCGCATTATCCCAGTGAGTTCGCAAACAATGCGAATATCTGTATCATTTATCATAATTACGCTAAATCGTGTGGATTTAAAAATTGCTGTTTTCCAACAACCGTCCAATGTGGCTTCCTTGGTGTACTGCTGTTTTCCACCTAAAACCTTATCCACTGCCGCTGATGCCGTGGAATGGCGTGAGGCCAGGGTTAGGACGAAAGAGACGAACAAAACTCGCCCACAACACGATGCACGGAGAGCAGCAACAGCAAAAAAAAAGAAGTACGCAAATAATTAAGGAAAATAAATGGAAATTTCTCTGACATGTTTCTGATACCCGTTGCTCATCTTCGTCTCTCCCAAGCGGACATCCTTTCCCTTCCTTCCTTCCTCTCGGACGTTGTCCCACGTGTACTAACAATTTCCGTACGCCCGGAGAGACTTTCTTTACCAGCGCGCAAAACCCCTTTTCGCAGCAAAAGGGGGATGATGTGTCGGCAGAATTTGTAGCATAAAAGAACTCATCCTCAGGCCGTCGGGGACCCCACGGTAACGTTGGTTGGTTGCGAAATAATCCTCCCTCCTTTTGTATGGGTGATGGGAGAGTAAAGGAGGGTTTGGGTGCGGAATGGTGGTGTATGTTTGAATGGAATGGGCGGGTCGATATGCGGACACCGGGATGCGGCTGTGGCCATAATAAGGATCCTAAAACTTTTACTGCCGCGGTCATTCCGAAAGGCGAATGTAGTTTGAGTTCTTTTAGTTATTTTTTTTTCTCTCCCCGCCCCAGGTCCCCTTCGTACCGATCGTGTGGGAGAGGTAGATTTGTTTCACGGATTTTTCCTCGGTTGCGTATTTTTTGGAGGGAAAAACCTTCAAGCATTAGGGCGCAGCAAAAGGCGATATGTTGTCGAGTTTTGGTTGAGGCACGTTCCAACGTACCAGCCTACAAAACCCCACAAAACACATCGCCCTGAGCATTACCGCTGTTGCTGTTGCTGGGGCCATTTGCTTCGTGTTTATGTTGTTTGCGAAACCTTTTTGGAGGTTTTTTTGTTTCCTGGAGGGGTTCCTAAATCCTTCCACACGACGAACGGTTGCGTTGCCTTTTCTACCAGAAGTCCCCCATGTTTCTGGCAGCTCAAGCAAAAGAGGCCCCGCAATGACTGTCGGACGGGATGTGTGTGTGCCCCGATGTTACTGCAAATTATCCAAACGATATAAAAGAAACTTTTTTGATCCTTCTTTTTGTGTTATTTTTATGGACCTCGGGCCTATGTATACGTTCGTTTGGTGCAGAATTCAGTTAAACGCCACCGCCACCTTCTGGAGCTGAGATCTGAAGCACTAAACTCGCATCAAACCAGGGGGAGCAGATGGAATGTGGTCGGAAGGATGTTTTTTTGTTGCTTTCAAATTGTATGTTTTCCTAAAATCCTACCCTTTACAACGGCATTACCAAGCCGGGGTGTGGGATTCCGACAGAACGGGGTAATATCATGAGCGAAGTAAGATTGGCACAGCTTTCGCTTGGTTCGCATTTGAATGAGCCCGGTTGTAAAGGGAGGAAAAATGGTGAGCCAACCACCACCAACTGATGCCAACTATCGACATCTTTTGCTGTAGCAGCGATACTCCGCCCGATGGTGGTTGGCTCATTTTCTAAGCACAAACAATGGTGGCCAACATGGCAGCGCAGCGCAGTACTGATAGCGGACAATTTATGCAAATCATTTCGTGGCCGATCTGCTTCCGTGGCTGAAGGCAAAATAATAACGTGGCTTCTCTACCGTTTTCCGCCTTAATGTAAAAATAATTAAAGTTGATTTATTCCATAACGAAGGGAAATTTCAACGTAAATTATTAAATAATCTTTTTTTTTATCCTCATTATTACTGCATGAGAAAATTAAGGAAAATAAAAGTCTTGCTAATATTTTCAATAATTCGGAACCAGTACAAGCTACTAATGTGTATATTGTTAATTAAAAGTTGTTCGCAAAAGTGATAAAATATTATTTGAATGCACATTAAACTAGAAATTGCCGCACACTACAATGAATCAGGAAAAGAACTAAAAAAAGGAACATAAATTCCATCGCAAGGCGACAGTTCTTGGCTTGGGTTTTGTTTCGCTTTTCCAACGGAAAGCTCTCGCTACCATCCAGCGAAATCCCTTTCCCTCCATTGCGTTAGTGTCGCGCTTGTTTGTGTGTTTATTTTCCGAATGATCGGGTGTCCATCGTTGAGCCTGCTGCATCGGCTGCACACGGCTGCACATCTACTCTGTGCATCGTGCTGGGTCCCGGTCGTGAAACGCTCAATTAAAAAGCATCACAAAACCACTCTAGGTGAAGGACACAAACCGTTCCGTGGGAGCAACGGCTGCATTTGTTTGCATAGTGTTTTATTTTTTTTATTTTTTATTCATTTATGTCCTTTATTTATGTTACGCTCGTTCGACGTTTTCCGACGGTGGGGTCATTATTTAATGGCTTCTCGCTCATTTGCGGCACGGTTGAATAATAATTTTTCCCGTTCAAATTCTCGACTCTCGCGGGTACGAAAACCATCACCGGTAATAAGCAAATTAAAGTTGTGCAATGTTGAAAATTGAGTAGTCGATTGTTAATTGATCGTTGAAAAATGTTGAGTTAGTACCCTAACACAGTGTTATTGAATTACTTTTCTTTTTTTTCCTTAGTTTTTGAATGAGCTCCGAACCCTGGGACGTTGTTGAAATTAGAGCTACACAGCTAAAAGGAGGAATTTCTCTGACTTAAATTACCCAAAGCCAAACAGTTTTCCCGGCCTGTTGGAGGCATCGGGAAGTAAAGAATTGATCCCAACACGAGTATTACAGGGTTTTCGAGTTCAAGCGATCAAGTCGGTGTCATTTCTGGTATCGGTGAAATTTGAATTTGATGTGTCGAAATTTGGAGAAATTTGATGTGTCGAAACTGGGGATATCTAGAGCCTTTATAATTCCAACAGTCACATAAGTCTCTGACAGATGGACTCTGTCCAAAGATTATGCAACGCAGCTTTTACTGATCTTATTGAGCATAAGATGCAAAGAAGGATCTTTGCCTCCATATGTGAGGAAGCTCTATAGAGGAACTCCTATAACGACGCGAACTCTATGAATTATAGAATGAACTCGTAAGTATTCAGATAAATTTAGAGAACTCCTGCACCAAACCATGACTTCAAAGAGATAAAAAAAGTATTCCAGAATTACCTCTACATATTTTAGGCTTCAACTTTTCTTCTTGAACCCAAGAACCCTGTAGAGCTATTATTAATTTGAATCGCAAATTAAAAAATAATATCCAGAGATATGTTATCCCTATAAACGTTATGTTGGTATGTTTACACACAATTAAAATTAATTTCTTTTTAATTAATTAATTATTTAAAATTAATTTAAAATTTTAATAACATAGATAGAATATAATACAGTATTAAATCGTGTAATATCTCAAAAATAGTATCCTTTTTTAAATAACAGCAAGACCCAAAAAAATGCTTCAAATGGACGTATGTTATATTCATCTTAAAATGTTGTTTTTCCCCGAAAAAACATTCCTTCGCTGCTATCGACAACAAGCAAATCTACTTCGAAACCGGGTATTATTCATCTCTAGCCTGTAGGTACGCACGCAAAGCAAGCAAAGCGGTAACGCGATGCAATCCCATATGGTTGAATGATAGACGGTGCCATTAGTTACGCGAGCTGTATCGCGGAAATCGCGATATCCTGTACCCGCACCAAACTCACTCAAAATGGATACTTTTCTTTTGCTTCACATCGTCCACTGTCGTACGTCGATGGTCCGTCTGTACTAATAAAAGAGAAAAGCCTTCGGGGAGCCATATCGGAACTCCTCCGTTTCACCGCTAGCGCAAAAGGGTTATCGTTTTCTTTCTCTGTCCCAGCTTATCACCCCAAAAACTGCAAAGACTCAAAAGGCGAAACGAAAAAAAACCCAGCGAATAAAGTGCATTTTTTCGAGTACACCTGCTCCCAATAGCATTCGCAGTGTCTTGCAGCGAGTGCACCTTAGTACGGAACTTCACTGATGCATCTACATACTACTTCAAGTGCACGGTACCATTTTTTATGCTCACTCGCAATGCCACAAAAAAGAGGTGCTTGCCAAAGGGATCGGCAACTGCACAACACGAGCACTCGAACTAGCGCCCGGCAGAGGATGCGAAAGAACATCACGGACAAACAATATCCACCTTTCAATGTCGCTGCCAATGTATGCACCCAATCAGGCCTTCATTCTTGCCTTCGACGAGATGCAATGAACGAATATATGCCCCCTTTTAGATTAATGCCTCCAAAAGAGTGGGGTGTTCTTTTTTTTGCACGTTGCTCGATGAGTTTCTTCCTTTCTGGGGGTTACAAGGCATGGACAGCATACGTGCGCGGTAAGAGGGCAATCTAAACATCGCGAATTCGATTAAAAGTGAACGCGAATCCTCGCCAGGAAAGAAAGGACATTGGGTTTTGCAAATCCCGTTGCTAGAGCATTTGTGCATTCCCTTTTCGCGGATGCTCTTGAACCATTCCGGTGCTGTACAGACAGTTGTTGGGTGTTTTTTATCTCTTTCAATTTTTTTGGAGAGTTTCACAAGACATGCACGCGAGTTGACTGTTTTGTGCAGCATCAATGCATCTAACCAATGCACGCTGCAAGTGTGAAGGTTGCACTTATCGTTGGGATTTCCTTGAAAATGTTTGTAATTTTTGGTGTTAAAAACATTGAAAATTTTATATCTATAAAGCTGTTGCTGGAGGAGTTCAAAAAGTTATTCCTAGAATACTATTTTCCAAGTCACTAATGAAAAGGGGTTTGTTAAATGATTCTTAAAGGAATTAAAATTAAATGTAAATTACATCCAAAATTTCGAAATATATTGCATCAAACTAATATTAAAATTAATTAAAATAATTTAGCGCAACACTTTCTAAAATTTCAGCACTTCCGGGTGGATAGAACTAAGGCTGCTTTTATTTCCTTTCTGTTGCCATCGTGCTGGTCATTCATTTTGAAGAAAAAATCGCATCATACAAAGAAGACTTAACAAAACTTCTGCCTCGGGCACGATGTGCAGCTTCATAAAAGGGGGGCATTAGAAGGATGAAAATTACGGTAAAAAAACGTGAATCTCCCAAACCAGTCCCCGTGGTCCCCGCCCCGGGTGTCAATTTCCTACCGTTGAGTGCATTCTTGCATTCGCGATTTGCATTGAAAAATAGAAAACGCGAACATCACTGTCTCGCGTGATTCTGGCCAGAGAAACGGGTAAGCCCTGCAAGAGAATAATGGATGGACGGTGCAGTGTGAAGATAAAAGCCTGCCTAACGATCGGACACGCAAAACGTGTGCGTGCGGGGTTCGTACACAGGGATACAGATGCTTAGGCTCGAATGGACGGAGCATTTGGAACGAGTGGCATAAAATCAGGCCTTGCCACTGATGGCCGTTTCATCACCACCTGCACCATGGCGTACCTGGCGACGAGTTTTCCCTGCTCTCACTCCCCACCATGTTGTGTTGGTTGCAATGCACCATACTTTGCACACGTACCGTATTGCACTTTTGTATGTGTACGCCTGTAGTCTTAGCGCGTCGCGAACATATTCCACCGAAAAAAAAGGGAGAAAATGTCGGAAAATGTCGGGGTGAAGGAAAAATACAGACACACACTCTCGCGAAACGAAACTCGCTGGCCATCGTGAAACCGTGAACACATCCGNTTATGCTCACTCGCTATGCCACAAAAAAGAGGTGCTTGCCAAAGGGATCGGCAACTGCACAACACGAGCACTCGAACTAGCGCCCGGCAGAGGATGCGAAAGAACATCACGGACAAACAATATCCACCTTTCAATGTCGCTGCCAATGTATGCACCCAATCAGGCCTTCATTCTTGCCTTCGACGAGATGCAATGAACGAATATATGCCCCCTTTTAGATTAATGTCTCCAAAAGAGTGGGGTGTTCTTTTTTTTGTACGTTGCTCGATGAGTTTCTTCCTTTCTGGGAGGGGGTTGGGTTACAAGGCATGGACAGCATACGTGCGCGGTAAGAGGGCAATCTAAACATCGCGAATTCGATTAAAAGTGAACGCGAATCCTCGCCAGGAAAGAAAGGACATTGGGTTTTGCAAATCCCGGTGCTAGAGCATTTGTGCATTCCCTTTTCGCGGATGCTCTTGAACCATTCCGGTGCTGTACAGACAGTTGTTGGGTGTTTTTTATCTCTTTCAATTTTTTTGGAGAGTTTCACAAGACATGCACACGGGTTGACTGTTTTGTGCAGCATCAATGCATCTAACCAATGCACGCTGCAAGTGTGAAGGTTGCAGTTATCGTTGGGATTTCCTTGAAAATGTTTGTAATTTTTGGTTTTAAAAACATTGAAAATTTTATATTTTCTAGCTGTTGCTGGAGGACTTCTAAAAGTTGTTCCTGGAATATTATTTTCCAAGTCACTAATGAAAAGTGGTTTGTTAAATGATTCTTAAAGGAATTAAAATTAAATGTAAATTACATTCAGAATATCGAAATATATTGCATCAAACTAATATTAAAATTAATTAAAATAATTTAGCACAACACTTTCTAAAATTTCAGCACTTCCGGGTGGATAGAACTAAGGCTGCTTTTATTTCCTTTCTGTTGCCATCGTGCTGGTCATTCATTTTGAAGAAAAAATCGCATCATACAAAGAAGGCTCAACAAAACTTCTGCCTCGGGCACGATGTGCAGCTTCATAAAAGGGGGGGGCATTAGAAGGATGAAAATTAGGGTAAAAAAACGTGAATCTCCCAAACCTGTCCCCCGCCCTGGGTGTCATTTTCCTACCGTTGAGTGCATTCTTGCATTCGCGATTTGCATTGAAAAATAGAAAACGCGAACATCACTGTCTCGCGTGATTCTGGCCAGAGAAACGGGTAAGCCCTGCAAGAGAATAATGGATGGACGGTGCAGTGTGAAGATAAAAGCCTGCCTAACGATCGGACACGCAAAACGTGTGCGTGCGGGGTTCGTACACAGGGATACAGATGCTTAGGCTCGACTGGACGGAGCATTTGGAACGAGTGGCATAAAATCAGGCCTTGCCACTGATGGCCGTTTCATCACCACCTGCACCATGGCGTACCTGGCGACGAGTTTTCCCTCCTCTCACTCCCCACCATGTTGTGTTGGTTGCAATGCACCATACTTTGCACACGTACCGTATTGCACTTTTGTATGTGTACGCCTGTAGTCTTAGCGCGTCGCGAACATATTCCACCGAAAAAAAAGGGAGAAAATGTCGGAAAATGTCGGGGTGAAGGAAAAATACAGACACACACTCTCGCGAAACGAAACTCGCTGGCCATCGTGAAACCGTGAACACATCCGCACGCGTTGCTCGCTTTAATCGAGGGATGGATTATGTTCCCTCCAGAGGTTAGAAGTTTCAGGTTTTCAGCGTATCTTCATTTTCCTTCTGACACGGCCAACTCTTTTGGCGGTACTTTCTTGCACAGCTGCATGTGCCAGTGTGGAAGGGATGCACATGCTTTGCATGCACTTTTGGGCGCTGACCAAACGATTGCCTACATTCACCCTGGCACTACCCAGCAGCTAGTGGTCGTGACTTGCACTGATTCTAGATGGTTCTGGTTCTGAAACGTTATCCTATGATAGCGTCAACTTGGTTTGGGGGCTAAATTATTCCAATTGAACATTTGCGTTTTGGAGTATTTACGGCGTGAAGTGTGCATTACAGACAATTTATCAAAAATTACAGGAATTCTTCATCCTTCTGTTGTTATCTTTGTTTTGTTTCCCAATATTTTAATGCTTCGACAAAACTCTTTCAGAAATGATGATATACTATTTCTTCCCTTTCAATACAAAACAAATTCAAATCAAATATACTTTAAATCACTGAAACGCATACTCCACAAAATGGTCACGTAATACAAAAGCAACTGCTGACCATGTTAAAGCTGTTTCAACAATACACATTTGTCTTTCGGAACAGTTTTCCGTCCCAACCCCCCTTTTCCATGTAAGGAAGGTGGAAAAAGATAAGAATAACTAATTACTTCAATTATCTGTAACTATTTGCCACCGCATACACATTTGACCCCCCCGGCAGGATAACTGGTTTTGCCCTTGTTTTGACACGGCGTTACGGTGCCAGCTTGAACGGATGCTACTCTATAGCACTGCAGCACTGCCCGCAGATATTTTTCGAGAATTTAACGTTCGAGTGGCTTTTGTCTGTCGTCGTTTTTCGCTGACTCGTGCCATTACTTAGGGGCGAAGGAATGTTAGTAAAGCGGATAGAAAAGAAGAAAGAAAAGGTAGAACGCGATAAGCGGACGACATGGTTAGTTGGGTTGGTTTATGTTTATAGTTTCAGGGAACAAGATTAGGGTCACGGTAGCATTTTACGGGAGATTAAAGTAAAATATAGTACCTATATAACTGTTTATTTTACATGACGTAATATTAGCATATTCGAATTGGGTAGTGGAAATGAGTTTCGTTCTAGTATGGTTTAATCAAGTCTAAGTGAGTTCTCTTTTATATCCGTTTCTGAAGAAAAAATGACCGATAAACCAATAATCCAGCCACAAATATTAAAAGACTTCAACATACGCTTAATTTGAATAAAATGGAGTTTGGAGTTTAAGTGACGAACTTCGAGTAATTTTTGGATTATTTTTCTCGATTTAGATCTGGAATTCTTCGCTATTTCTGGAACATTTTCGAGCTGAAAATGATCTTGTTGAAGCTTGAACGATTAACACAAAGCTATTAAAAAAGGTATTAACAAATTTGAAATCAGTCTGTAAAAGTTCCAGAAATTGGGGAGTATTCTGGTTCAGACAGCAGACTTTATATTTGTCTATCTATCTACAAAAAGCATAGTACAAAAATTACTCGAAATTTTTCACTTCAAGTCCAAATTTGTGTAAGATCTTAAATTGCCAGAGCTACTCAAAATAACTCAAACTCAATTTTTACTGTCAAGTCTCAAGCAAGACGATCTTCATGAATGAATAAATTGGCAATAATTCTGTTCGACTGGTAGATCAGTGAAAACAACGTTTTCCTTAGCACTAATACTTTACATACAACATACAAGTGATACTTCCCATAGCTGAAAGCATACTCCGATGCGCCATTATTTAAAGCTTATTGCGATACTTCCGTTTTACCCGCTAATGTGACTGTTATGTTAAATCACATTTGTACCGATTAAAGCGGTTTGCTATTGATTTTCAATCGACAACGGCACGGCTGTACATGTACCTTTCCCCCATCTTCCGTAACAACATCCGCGCCGGCCAAACGAAGCCATGTTTCATCTTTTACTAAAAAATAAGAAAAGTGTACATTTATCAGGTGATTCAACTCGTTGTTTCTTTGTACTTCTTTTTTTCTCCAGCACGCCAGTTTCCGGCACGGGCCACGGCAATGAATAAATATTTGTCATCAATAAAATCAATAATTATACCCTTTTTGCCCGGTGTCCTTATGCTTTGGCGACCGTGAGCGAAAACCCCGTGTAGAGTCGCACCACTGTATATATACACGCAAAAAGGTGTGCACGTGTGCTGGTGGTCAACACTGGCAGTGTGCCCACCACTATATACTGTTGCGATGCATTTTTCGTACAGCTTTCCATTTGCATCTCTTTGTGCGGCCTGTCGTGGCAGTAAGAAACAGAAGTGAAAATAATCGAACCTAACCTATAGAAAACACAAGTTATCGACACACTTGACACAAAAGAACCATTGGCAAGGAATGGAAAAAAAGGAAGCAAAAAAGCGGATAGACAAAGGGTGGGCAAGGGTTCTTTTAACCAGAAATAATGAGTTCCCCAGAATTGTTGCCGCTCACCCACACCCACGCCTGCGTTATGTTTTTCGTGGCAATTTTCCTCAACTCTCCAAAAGGGCAGGAGATAATGTCCCTCGTCCTTAGGCGCCATTCTTCGGGTGCTACACTATACATACGGCCTTACCGGGTGTGAGTTAACGCTAAATGCAGCGCACACACAAAAATGGTTGCCATGGCTCATGAAAGCAGTGCGAGAGCGTGTGCGCGCGCACACCCAATCCTTCCGAATGTATGTGGCATCATCACCAACACACTGGAATCCATTTTCCTTTGTGGCGTTGTGTTGGTGATTGCGCAAGCAAAACACGCCAAGTAGTGAATAAAAACCGGGGTGGATTTTGTTTTTTTTTTCTCCCCGGAACAGGGAAGGGAAATCGGTGGTGGAAAATGAGTACCTTTGCGAGCAATAAGGTGGCATTGGCAGGACGACGCATCGAGGGATGCAAATAACGAACAGCTCCCATTATTCGGGCAAGGTGAGGAAAAATAAAAATATAACCCTCTCTAAATGTTCACCACCCTCGGTGCGCACCAACATGATGGCAGTTATGGCCGGCTGCTTTGCTACAGATACAATTACACAGGCGTACACATACACGCGCATTTTTCACGGCATGGGGAAATGGCCATAGCAGCCTTACAGTGATACAGTCTTTGGTCTTTGGTAGCTACTGCTGGTGGACACAACTGTGGCGCAACTACAGATACAGATACGGCCGCTTTTCCACCATTACCATTCCTTTCTGTCGTGATGGTGCCGTGAGCTCTTTCGCGCTAGTAATAAAACCGGCAAAACGAACAGGGGAAAAACCAGCGGCCACCAATTTCCCTTCCATACACCAACCCCCGCCTCTGGTCCCCGCTGTTCTGGTTTGGATTTTTCCGTCGGTCTTTTTTCTAACCAATCCAGCGGACGCAATGTAGGTGGAGCTTAAAAATTCTCTTTTTTTTACTCACATTCCGGGTGTCGTTGTTTTTCTAACGCGTATTCGGCCATATTTCTTTTTTCACTGTGTTTTTCGTTCGTTCTTTTGTTCCGTTCGGAGGTTTTTTTTTTTCGTTTGGTCCACCTTTGGCCAGCGGGTGAGTTTCCTTTTTGATTCCATGCTCCATGATGGCAGGATCTCGCTGTTTTGTTGCCGCTTTGTCGTGTCTTCCATGTCCCTGTATATCATGGAGCATTGGATGGCGAGGAAGTCAGCCCGTGAGGATATGTTTCACCCCATCTTTATTCGTGTGCACCGTCTCTTGGGAGCCAGGAGGTATTGGAAGGGTTTGCTCCCCAGTTTTGTGTTATGTTTTAAACATTTTTCAAAAAGATTACTATACTCAACAACAAAAAAATCATATATGCAAGTTTCACCCTTGCTCTCAATGCTCTAGACACACACACGCACTGGGTGGTGGAGATCGGTGATAAATGATCCTCATACATCGAAGCTGTTTGTTTGTTTGTGTCGGTGTTTTATGTTTAGGCATGTTGTACATAGTATGGTAAGAAAGGTTTTTCTATTCTTTAGTTTTAACGTTTTACCCGATACACATACACGAGTAATCGAAGTCTGTATGCCGTGGCATAGTATTCTATAGCGAATGAGGTAGTTGGAACTTTATTCTAAAGAATATGGCTATGAATTTCAAGCAACTACCGTAGGGTAAACAACTAATTATGGATTGCTAAGGTCTTTTGCTCTTCACATTACTGGTGAATGTTGAAGACCCCCCCCCACGCCATGAACGAACATTTTAGAAACATCTAATAAGTATGAAAAAGTAGGGAAAAATGCTCTAAACCTAAGGGAACCTGATTTTTCGAAAGAACTCCCAAAATTGAAGTTATCGAAGACAATCTTGAAGAATGCAATAAAAGTCTCAAAAACTTTTAGTCGATTTTGATCTTTTAAATTCATTGTTTGAACAATAAATAGAAGAACCAGAAAATCTTCTATATTCGAAATTTTAAAATGATCGGAAGTAAAAGAAGCACATGATCACCACATGGTGGTAAAAAAAACAATTCTTAGCGATGCGAAAATGAATGTATTGATGTTAGAGCCGCTTCAATAAAAGTAAATCAAATTCGCTGAACATTGTTTGAAGTTTCGCCACTTTATTGCCAGTAACAGACAGTTCATCATGGGCCAAGTATTAAAATAGGAGTTGCTGGCGTTGCAACAAAGGCCGCTCCTTAATTGATGGTGATCTGCGATAGAAGATACTTCCATTACCACGCACTAAGGGTATGTTTTGAGCATATTGATTGTATTTCATTGAAAGTGTTCCTTTCATGCAAACAAATATGCTACCGGTGCTCGAGATGCACTTACAAAAGTGCACATATTGACGAGGTGGTGTTCGGTTACAGGTGCACGCAAGATTTGTTCACTTCATCGTGTTCGTACGCAGGCGAACGTGGAAGGTTGTGTGTTTTCTGTTGCAAGTGAAATTAGTTGCAAAGTTTGTTTAATGAAATTGATGCGTAGAATGTCGTACGCGCTTTATTAAAATGTCGTTGTGACATTTTATGAATGGAATATGCATATAGCATATTTGCTTTTTAACAACTTGTTTGATGGAGAAGCTTAATATTAGACTTCTGGATATTGTATCAGTATAATCCTCTTAACAAATTTAGCGATTTAANGTCGTACGCGCTTTATTAAAATGTCGTTGTGACATTTTATGAATGGAATATGCATATAGCATATTTGCTTTTTAACAACTTGTTTGATGGAGAAGCTTAATATTAGACTTCTGGATATTGTATCAGTATAATCCTCTTAACAAATTTAGCGATTTAAGGTTGTATTAATACTTTAATTTCTGTTTTTATTATATTGCAGTTCTTCAATTTTAGGTAAGGGTAAGTTTTGTATAACTATAACTTGTTTTCTATTGAAATAAATTGGTAATTCATGAAGAAATTTCAACCATCGTTGGGATTGTAGTACTCTACTCAACTTTCAATTCAAAAGACGTAAACTTTCCTTAATTCCAAATCTTATTGGAGTACAAATATTTTAGGACAACTTTGGAATGTCTAATTATCAAGATGCATCAAAGACCATGCACACAAAAACAATGTTTAAAGAGTATTCTATTTCCATCGTTGTGAAATATTCGTCGTTTACTTATAATTGACAAAATTATTTTTAATGCCAAAATAAGTATTAAAATGTTGGGCAAAATACTCTTCATTTCCCTTTCGAATGCCCGTCCCATAATAACCGAAAGCCAATATGCTCATCAGTTGCTTTCGCTGCTGCCCACCAGAGTGCGCTCGCTTCCATCGACTATTCGTACCGTATTCGAGGCAAGTCGATGAAAAGTCTCGAGACCAAACACACACTCCACACAGAAAAAGCGCACCATAGCACGAGCGCGCGTCACCCCAGCGAGACTAACGGCGATTCCGCTTTTCAGGGATGTCGTTTTTTTCCTCTCTCGATCGTTTCTTCACCACCAAAAACCCCTCCCGAAGGCATGCAGCAGACCCCACATCGTTTCGTTCGCCCAGGGTAGCAACAATGTACTGCGAAGAGTCGCACAGCATCCTGTAAGGACGAGTGCCTACTATCTGGCCTGGCCATGTTGCCAGCCATAGGCCTGCTACCGTGTGCCAATCGTTACGCACATGAAAACATATGTATGTGAGGACCCACACTTGTGTGTGGGTTGTTGTCCGGCTCTCCCCTCATGTCGCGCGGCACTCGTCCTTTCGGAAAGGAAAAATGGAAAACCAAAAACAAAAAAACTCTTTACCCACCCAAGCGCGCCTTTGTGCGGGATGATTTCCAGCAAATGGAATAACAGAAAAAAATCACACCAAAAATGTGTCGGTATTCTATACGGCCGTTGTGCACAGTATATAAGCGAAAAAATTGACCAACGAAGGGAAGGAAGGACGCGTTCGGTACTTGGGCCTTTGGAACTCGCACGCATACACAATAAAAACGACCGACCAACGCACCACTGTACGATGGAGTGAGGGATGGAGGGAAGGAAAGTAGGCAGGATGCTAAACGGTGGGAGGACATGGGGAACACATATACGGAATGAGCGGAAAAAGTGCCGCGTTTGGCCGTGTGTTGGTGAGCGCGAAAACCCGCGGCAACTTTTCGGCGGTTCGCATCGATGATGCGCTGTGTGATGCTCCTGTGTTCGCGATCCCAAGAAAGCACCGAATGCGCGACGCGTCACGAAAATCGAAACGCGTCCATAGAACCCTGTGGAGTTGATTACTGCATTTCATTTTTATAAGTTTTTACGGTGCAAATTTTTTCCTCCTGCTGTGGTGTTTTTGTTAAAATAATCATAACTAACCAATGTGTGAAACGAGTGAAAAATTCTATGGGAAATAATAAAAACGCGCCCGGTTGATAAAGGTAAGTAAGTGGAAGAAAATTGTGCTCTCGCGTCACTATTCAAGGTGGTTTCGGTGCTCGGAAAGTTTGCGAAAAGCGAAACGCTCCAGGCAGGCCCGAGGTTTAGAAGATTAGAGCAGACCCGTCCGTACCTTAATCTTAACTCACTTGAGCGTCACTGTGTGCATTGAACGATGGTTTGTCTTTGTGTGCAAGGTGCACCGTGTTTAACGTGTTGCTTGATACATTTTCCACACGCGTATTAACCGTACCGATGACGTGTTGCACGTGCTCGCCGATGTGTTTCACCGTCCACCGTCGTTGGAGGGAGTGAAAATGAATAAAATTTCGGAAAAATATATCATTATAAAAACGCATCCCGCTGCAGCAAAGTGTTGCACCCTTCCCTTTCGGTTGCGTCCAATTTGGGAAGCGTTTGCGAAAGCGAGACAGCTCCGCGGCGAAAGGAGGACCGGGCGCCACCATCGGCGAATGCAGCCGGAGAGAATGTGTCGTATTATTTTTTTAATTATACATAATAATGTACGGAAGAAGAAAAAACGACCAAAGTAAGCAAAATACTATGCGGCCCATGCTTGGACTGAGAGTTGATTTTTTGGCAATATGTGACCTCCTCCTTCTTGCATGTCCCTTTACCCCCTGTTTTCCTACCATCCTCATACTGGTCCCTCACGTGGTGACCTTTTTTAACTTTAGTGATTCGTTTTTTACTGTCTGATGGTTTATCAATGTGCTGTTTAAATTTTCACTCTCACCTACATTTGGGCAATTTTTTCGGGTTGTTTTACCTCCCCGGTTGCACATGCACTTGTGTCTGGTTTGCTGATAATGAGCAGCAACATTTTTATTGTACTTTTTTTACTCATTCCTCGTTTTTTTGTTTGTTGGAGGGCTGGTGTATTCCAACCATCCTGTTGATTGAACAGTGGCGATTTGTTTTGGACTTTTTATGGCAATATAATTTTCATCGCTTTGTCTGCACCGATCAGCTGTACGGTTAATGGTGTTATGGCNTTTTTTACTCATTCCTCGTTTTTTTGTTTGTTGGAGGGCTGGTGTATTCCAACCATCCTGTTGATTGAACAGTGGCGATTTGTTTTGGACTTTTTATGGCAATATAATTTTCATCGCTTTGTCTGCACCGATCAGCTGTACGGTTAATGGTGTTATGGCGTTATGATGTAAACAAATGATAATATGGCGATGGCAAAGCCAGTGATGTTTGCTGGATTGCTGGATTTGATTTAAAAGCATAAAGGATTTGCCTTTAAATAGATTAGTTTCTCGTGCATTAAGCTTAGAAGAATGAAATATCTCTGAAACTGTAAAACATAAACTATATTTCTTCCTGTTTAACTTTTTTAAAATTTCTAAACGAAATGAAAAAAAGGAAAAAAAGGAAGTTTGAAAAACAAACAATTTAGAACCTCGATTTTTTCCGCACGCTCATAGTTTCCCACAGAAAATGCTTATTTATCATCAATTTCATGATGAGAAAATGTTTTCCCATCTCTCATCATCATCATGGTACAAATCAAACAAATCTTGCAAAACCAACCACCTCCCGCCCCTCCGATAGCCGATAATCGATCATCAAAACTCAACCTGCAATCATCCTAATCCTTTTTCCGCACTAATGACAACAGAAACACACATGGCACACGTGGCTGTTGCCGCTTGTCAGGGCCCCAAAACCCAAAACTCGATTCAATTACCGGAAAGAGCCGAGTTCAAATATTAATTCTCTACTTCCGCTACCTCCTGAAGAGCGGGGGTCGATATCGCGGACCTCGCCTATTCACCGCACAACCCTCGATGCCAATGTCTGGCGATTTCGAATATTCAATATCCACCAATTTATCGATCATCACTCTTCATAATTATGATTGTCATTATAAACTGGCACGGGTGACCGTCGGTGCAACCTGGTGGCAAGTGATACCGGAACGTACTGCCGGAATGCGTTATTGAGCCACGCACACAACACTGTGCACACTGTGCAGCTCACGCATCCCGAACCAGTATTGGGGACCAGCGTAGGCCAAAAAAATAAAACAAATATGTGCAAAAAACACACGAGAGAAAATAAAATTTCTTTCCAGCTGATAAAACGGCACAGGCTCAATCACCAGACCGGAACTTTCCTAGCCAACAAAGCTGCTGGTAGAACGGGCGATTGAATGTGTATAGGCGAAATTTAATTAATATTTTGTGCCCCTTCGCTCCCGAACGTGTCCCGCACGAAGTTTGATGATTTGTTAGATTGTAGTGTAGAATCGCTCCAAACGAATAGAAATAGAGGAGCAAAACTCTATGTATTATACAGTACTAAACATGTCCATAAATACGCCTTAGACTACGGAAAATGCGGACTATTCTAAAGGGGTTTTATTTTTTTTTCGGACATTAGCTCAGCGTCTTAGCTTATTCCTCCAAAAAATCAACACAAACCTTCGCATTAAGTTACCAGATTTATCATGCATTTCAGCACTACGTCAGCGGTTCAATCTAAGAAGCGATGTAAATGAAAAAGCGTTTTCTAATTTCGGTTTTCTACAACACAAAAGCTGTTTTATTGACGTTCATTCATCACCTTTTGCTGAATAGAGAGGAGAGCAGAGGAGAAGAAGAAAAATTCCCGTCTAAGACCAGTACACTGGTCTGTTACTTCTTCTGTTGTGTCTTTTTCTTTACTGCCTTTGTTGGTACTTTTATTCTGGAAAAAAGAAATATTGAAATAATATGTTAAATATAGTAATAAGCTTTATTTATTGACATATGGTCTTAGTTATCAGTCTAGAGATGCTTGAAGCGATTTGGTCCAGGAAACCAGGATTCCCGTACCTCATCACCAAAGTCACCGGAGTGTCTCTCAGATATAAGAAGTTTATTCTAGTTAAAAACACAATTTGTTACACATAATTCTTAATTCGCACACATTTCCTTTTCGTGTGACAGATTCATTGCTTGCGTCCATTTTACGCATCCGACAGTGTGTGCGTTTAGTAGAGTCTCTTAAAGATAAAATCCTCGACACCCAATGATTCTACTCACACTGAACCACACCACAGATACATAGTGCTCACTGCGTACAGATAATGTTTCCTTCACCCAAACAATCCTCTGTCCCCCCCACACAATCTTGTTCCGATGAGTGGAAATAGACGTTGAGGCTCGGGGTGAATAAAAAACGATGACACTGGTCTTCGATCAGGGTAACCGCTTATGATACGGTCACTTTGACTCCCCCGAGAAAAATCACCCCACTCACAAATACACATCTACTCACGCACGCATGTACGAGGTGGTGTGAGGTTTTTTCCTCTTTTACCTTTTTTTTGTTGATGTTAATACTATTTCCCAATCCCCGTTATATCCTTTTTGGAAAAACGCACACACACGCATACGAAAGCACGCATGCGCAGTACGGCTCTATTAACGCACGCACGCACGCACGCACTAGGGTGCTTCGGTGGTAACAAAAAAAAACGATGAAAATTTTCCTCGAAAAGCAATAGAAATGAGGCTGTTTTTTAAATACATTTTTAAACCTCATTAATTTCCTAAAGCTAATCGAAATCATTTTGCAAATTCTCACTCGACTCCTTTATGATTTCCCATCATTTAGAGCGTAGAAGAAAATCCATTTCCTTACATTGACATACATTTCCAATTGGTCAATACTTCATTGTTTGCTTACCGTGTCGTGCGTGCATGTGTGTCTGTTTTTTGGTGGTAAAAAAGTTTAACAGTTTTATTTTAATTCGAATTATCAATCAGCTGTAGTATGCAGAACCTCCCAACGTGTCATCATTCCCATTCTTCCTCCGCAGGGAGTGCACCGGCATCGCCCATATTGCACACCACTTGGCCACTTGGTACAAAAAACCAAGGCAAAAACAAAAAGACAACAACCAAACAAACCACCCTGGCTGCTTTCGCTTTTCATGAGCACATTACGGGCCGCGTTTTGCTCGTTAACATTTATTTTTCGGCAACCAATAAATCGCCAAAAAATGTCATTATAATGATACATGAACACACACACACACACACACACACCAACTCGCAAGGGCTGGAAAATTGTGATGGCAATGCCGGTTTTGGTCGCATTCGGGCCGTATGTAAAGTAAGCTTTCCTGCATACACACGACTTTCAGAATCTGGATGATGGTTTTGTGTATCAATTTAAAGTCATCACCATTATGTAGGACTTGTTGTTTTAGAGTTGTTATGCTGATAATATTTATCATTATCAATTCCTTTAACTCATCCTTGTTTATTGTACCACAAAACAATAATTAAAGTTGTTCCAGGTGCTTCTTTAAAAGCTTTTCGGTTTTTTCCATCCAAACGTGTTATCGTTGGTCTATCGTTTGACTTCATCCCAGTCGGTAAAAGATGTTTCCTGGCGAGATACGTACGATCATAGCTTTTACGTAGGTTGTTTAATGAATCGTTCACCGCTTCGATGGTACACATATATGTGAGCAAAACATATTCTTCACTATCTTTGCTCGCTCATTTAAACATACTCCCTCACCCACACACTCATGGACATGCACTTGTTGCAACGAAAGCGCACGAGTGTATGCCGACCAATGCTGCAGCATAATTTGTTGGTAGCAAAATACGTAAATAGAACAACCATTTTTTCCACTAATCATCTCTTCATTTGTTCACACATTTTAATGGAATTAAATGCTTTCTAATTTAATAGATACTTTACGACGATAAATTTAAACATATAAATACACTACGATAAGTATCTCATCTATCGGCAAACGTACGGTATAATCAAGATTTATCCCCTGAATGGACAATGGCGATGAAAGGAAAAAAATGCTTTAAGTCAGTTAGGAAATAAATTGCAAAATCTGTCAACCGATGTGTCCTTTTGAAAAAAGATCCCCTGCTGCCCGGGGATATCGACATGGGTAAAATGGTAATTAATTTAAATGCTGTCTTCAAGTGCATGATTTCAAGAACGAAAAACTTGGGGCAGACACGGTTTTGTACCCTTCCCAGTCGCACGTACAATAGCATGAACAATTTGCTGAATTAAAATCTATGTAGATACAAATATGTATTTGTTGGTGGTTGCTTTTTCTTTCCTGTCTTTGTCCCTTAGTCAGGAGTTGTAAGGCTTTGGAGTTGAACAAAACTGTGGACCTTTGGAACGAATGTCACATTCGGATGAACGGATGAGACCGAGATGAATTGCTTCGAGTAAAAGACGACAGTACAGGAGTACAAACACATGTGCAAATGTTACATCATTGCTACAGTAAAACATTTAATTCAAATTTCCATTCCGGTTTGGGGACGAAAGCACTGCCACAAGAAAAGAAAGTTGTGGTGTGTTTTTATTCACAAACCGAATTGAATTGATTCAGCTCTCGGTGTGGTATGCTTCATATTTGAATACACATTAAAAAAAAACAATGACACACCAACTTGAGAAGGGTTTGAGTTTGTCCGGTTTCCGATACGTTCAATCGTAACAATGGCGTTTGCATAAAATGCACAAATATTCATTGTACCGTACAGCAGTGGTTGAACCTTGAACGAACCACAGGACAGACCGACCGAACCAAAGTCAGTCCGTCAACTCGTTCGAATGGAAATCCGAATATAAATGTCTTGCATAGTTGCACAATTTGATCCAATCTTTTCTGCACCGTCCCGCTTCTATTGGGAAAGGGAGGGAGGTTTGCGCAGACCACATCTGTCTCCACTTTCATCATCACGCTACCCACAAGGATCCCGGCTCTGTCCTCCGAATTTGAGATATTACAAGGATTTCAAGATCCGCTTCCAACATACCGTTCGGTTGCCCACCTCGGTTCGATGGTAACATTGGCAACAATGGGCCGAAAGGGATATAAAACAAGTTTCACAATCGAATGGAGCGGTTTGGGGTTCCGAGTTCCCGAGATCCTGAGCTCCTTCCACATGTCCTGGGCTCTTCTGTTCCGATAGTTGGTCGGTCGGATGGGTGCACCATTGTTGTAATATTTAAATGAGATTCTTTTTTTTCCTTGCTTTGCTCATTTCTTTGGAATGGACGAGTTCGTCTCGTTTGAGGGGGGCTGGATATCCTTTGGCTAGAGTAAAAGCTTACCCGGTGCAGTGGAATTTCTATACGAGCAACACTTCCGCCCAAACATACAGCCTCTTTGTCCCTACAAACAAACCATGGCCACAATCGTTGGACTCTTCTTGGAGAAGCATAGAAGCATTGGAACGTACACAGACACGCGCGCACCATTGCTTGCTCCATGGAATGCATTTTATCTTTTCTGTTTTGTTGCAAAACAAAAGAAACCTCTTCATAATCATAGTGAATGGAACGGGGCGCGGATGCTGAAACCCGGATGTGGAATCGGTTGGGAAAGAAATATAAAATACTTCTGCAAAAGCGAACGAATGGGTGTGTATGGACACTATCCAATCCGCCCAAGCCCGTGCATTCCTTGTCCGACTTCGGAGGTCTTTCTCTTGCAGCTTCTTCACCGGAATCGTTTCGGACCATCATTGTCGAGTACGGCCACCAGACATGTGTCAGTGGTGTGTACCCACACGGAAGGTCCACAAAAGTGTGTATGTGTGTGTGTGTGGGTTGATGTATGTATGCACCACATTTCTATCTGTTATCGCTCGAAGCAATGCCCAACCCTTTGCCTGAGTACAAACGAAACGTAACTCTCCCTTATGCAAAAGCTACTACCCTCCCATTCCCCTACTTCGCCGCCGGTGGATTGTTCATTGGTTCAACAATTGATATGAAAAGCGACAAGATGATGCCGAATGGGACGAACGATGCATAATGCGGAGAAAACGTTACCATCTTTCATCTTCGAGTTCGAGTTGCATGTGAACGTTTCAAATGTGGCAAAAAACCCAAACGAAGGATACTGAGCGGTCCGGCAATCACAATGGTGAATGAGATAACATTATTTGAAATGAAATTAATTGAATGTATGTTCTAAATTTGTACCACACGGGAACACCACTATCCAACTATCTGTTTTAATTAATCAAAAAAGTTTACATGAATGGGAAGAAAACATTTTCCCGAGTTTTGTTATTGAACTCCTGGAAAGGCTCAATTTCCCATTCCAAGTTTGGAGGAGGTTTATTAATTCTTTTGATCCATTCTATCACAATTCTTGATGTTCAATTTCCTTCAACAAGTCTATATATGCTTTAGGAATTGTCAATAAAACTACTTCGACTCATTTACCGTGGCATGTCCATTTTCACCAACTGTATATTCTTGTGGACAGTCTTTCCTTTTGGATGCATCCAGGGAATAACAAACCGTTAGGATATTAAAAAGAATTTCACCCAAACCTTTCCAAAAATTTTCGATGCATCGGTGTAAAAGTATGTAAATATAAAACTTTTATGGTTACAGTATTACCGGTGATGGCGCCGGCTGAAAAGCCATCATTAAACTACGAAACCATTAAACCGTCGTCCGTTCGCAGCGGTCCCGCATTCGGCTATCGTCGACTTCGGTGCTGTACGTCTAGGAAATTGCGTACAAAACTGTTAGCCTTCGCACACAAGCGTATCTAATTTTCAATGAAAATTCCTAGCGTTTTGGCCTGTCGACGAGTGGAGTCTACTTGTGGAGTGCCCCAGGTCACTGCGTAGTGTGGGCCGTATTCTGACTTTACGCCGTACCGCTGTCCAACATTGCGCTAAACGTTCGACCAACCGACCGGAGCTGGGAATAACCCCTTGACTGGTGCTCAAATCTTTACGACCCATAAACTTCTCTTCATCCGAGCATTAATGGCGAGCGTGTGTGTCCTGCGCGACACTCCACATGCCAATGTTTGTTTAAGCTCTTCCATCGAGGCGATTGCCTGAAGCCAGTTCGTTGAACGAATTGTAAATAACAAAAATTAATGGAAAACAGTTCCAGCTCATACTGTCCACTATTGGGCAGAAGAATAAAGTCACAAAGTTTGTAGCATCGTTAAGTCAGTTGAATCTAATTTTTATATCAACTAATATTGCAAATATTTGCACGGTTTTGGCTTACATAAACTAGAACCATTCGCTTGGAAATGGTTTCGTGTAAAGGTTGTCATAAAACTTTACGTCTATTTGTGCGCTTGTGAACTCAGAGGCATTTAGATATTGGAGTGAGTTTTACGAAGGAGTTTCATTAAAAAGCGTCGTCCATTCCCCAACCCCCATCGGTCTTATCTTACCGCTTCTTCATAAAACTTTCATACCATTGAATCATCCTCAAAATGGTGATGTCTTTGGGTAGCCCTCATGACCACACAGTGTATGGAAGCGGTACCGACTGCCGGACAGCCACATGACACATGGCAAGAAGAAATGCTTTGCATAAAGAAAAGTTAGTTTTCTCCAATATCCCAAACCAAACATACACCACACTGATGACCACTCATCGCTTCTTCTATCTTTCACTTCCTCCACTCGGTTGTCTACACCTTCATCAGTTACCGGTCATCGTGGCCGATGGAAAAACAAACTCTTTAGTAATCGTACACACAGAAACTTCATCATTTCAGCCGTCCTCGGTCAATACTTTGTGCTCGTCCCCCTTTTTCCTTCTTCCCAACACACTCTCTCCCGTACCGTGCACGTCCATCGAATGGAAACTCATCGGTGTAAGCCTGGACCCGCATTCGGTTATACCGTTGAAAAGGTCCATAAAAAGTATTACATTTTCCTTTGCATTTTTTTTGCTCTCCCTCCGTTTTCTGCTTTTCCTCCATCCCTCCACAAACACCCGACCCGATGTCCATGTCTACGTGCGCAAATAGTTTTCCCATCGGCCCCAAACCTCGTTTTGCTGCGACGGCAGCAGGGTAGAACACAATTTACACAAAAGTGAACTAAAACGAACGACTGTCCCTCCCAACCTTACGTCCCCCCTCACCACCCATTCCACAAGATCTGCCGGAACCCTTTGGACACCTTGGTGCGGTGTAAGTCTTTGGTGGCAGCTGGCAAACCCGTTCGGAAGATGGAATTGCTTGACCTGTAGCGATGGAGGATTCTCTTTTTATATTTATCTTCGGATAGAATAATTAAACATTTCGCAATCAACCGGCACTCCGGTGTGGTGAGCTTTTCACTCGTATGAAGATAGCGTTTACCGTCGCTACGAAGCTGCCCTCATGCAACTTTCATTTCGCCCGCAGTATCCCACATTCTTGTAAATCAAACGGATCTCGGATGGTCGGGCTTTCCTTTCCAGACTTTTCTCTTTGGTAATATAGAATCTTTTTTTTTATTTCTGTTTCACTGCTTTGTAAAAAATGTTTTTTTGAAGCTGACTGCCATAAGCATACTGTATGCATGATCTACCCTTTGTGAGAGGGTTTCATGGCGAACGTGAAGAAGATGGAAGTGAATTTACATTTTCTTCGAATGATGTGAATGCAAAGCAAACAAATCAAATGTACGATTTTGTTTGCGTTTTGTTTTTTGTTACTGCAAACTCCTTTGCACATGATTAATGTTTATGCTTGGGTCCATTTCAATACAGTTGGTCTGTGTTATTGTTGATTTGCACAGTTTTAACAACAAAACAATAAACTTGTGTACAAATGCATAGGAAAAAGCATGTACCGGTATTTGTTTCCCATTGGTAAAAAAATTCTCATCCACGCATAATACAGTTGCAAAATGCGATTGTGACGCTGATTAAAAGCAGTCGACTAAACAAGGATTATGCGTCCACATCCACAACACATGGCAGATCTCCGTAGCTTCAGTGACTCATTACGGCAAAATAGTCAATCATTGGGGCAACACCCGCAGTTGATCCGATTCGCTTTGTTTTTCCATCTTTCACACAGCGTAAAATGCCAGATGTGTTTCTGTATTGGCCACTCTTTTTGTGATACACTTGCACGATAAATTGCAAAACACTGCGCAAAGAATTTCAGGGTTTCAGTGAAATTCTAATTTCGAGTGAATCATTAATTTTCTGACTTTTCACCGTACCATGAAAGGGCCATTTTTCTCATACCTTAACCTTTTTTTCTCGCAGCATGATTTATTATTGGAGGAACCCATGTCCGAGTAGTGGTTGAATCCTGGCGGGTGGATACTAAAGGGAAGTTGTGGCTTTGTTTTTTCCAACTCCCCCAAATGATCGTTCATCGTTTTCCATCGCAAGCATCTTAATCATTATCTTACTTTTAAGCGTACGTTAGCGTTAGTCGTAGTTAAACATTTGCATTTGTTAATATATTTTAAAACGGATCTCATCCATGATCCTTGTTCAGGTGCCGGTGTTGATATAGCCGCAAATAGAGCCAAACAAATCCTCACAACTGAAGTCTTGCCCACAAACCGTTGCCAAGGTAGCAAATGACCTGCAAATGGGTAGTGACGGGATGTGTTGGATGCGGTACAACATTCACCCGGTAACCACCGAACACCCCAACAACCCTGTGCCACTTCACCCCATTTAAAAACCGGGACCAAGTTCTCGTTTACCCACCCTTCGTTTAGTACGTTTAAGAAGCAGAAAGCTGGTAGCAGCCGTTAGAGAGGTACGATGGTGTACACTTTCATCCATTGCTTGACGATGCAATCATACCAAGCACAGAACCATAATGTGTTGTAGAGAAAACTATTAGAAAATGAAGGGTTCCAACACTCCGCCTTTCGCTGTTGGTTTCGGCAGGTTTTTGCTGTCGGAACAATACGAACCACCCTGTGCGGGAACGGGGATTGGACCGTGCGGATCCGTACAAAGGGGTTGATACTCACACCCCTTTTCGGCAAACTGAATCTGAAGCCCAGCCCAAAGGCCAAAGGCAGTAGGGGACCCTATAAGCACGGGTTCGGAAACTGCCAACGCTACGGAAGCTGACCGGTGTACCGGTGTTGTGGCCTTCGTTCTACTTCTGCCTTGCCCGTGTCCGTTGAATGTTTGTGGTACCGTTTTTGGGGAGCTACTGTCAAGAAGGGTTTTGTTGTTAGTTTTAGGTTAAAAGTGCTCCACTGCTTTCGTCGTCACAAGACTTGCCCAAACTACAAGCACCAGACCAGGGTTTGGTGGGATGGGTACCTTTTCCTCCATATCTTTTTCTTCTACCGGTTGTGCTCATTCAGAAGGAACTGACTCACAAAACTCTCACCAACATTGACCATATAGACGAGCATGCCTGGGTAGAAAATGAAACGTAAGCGTGCTAAGGTTCGAATTGCTTTGTACTTCCCGGCCTCCCCCTGTCAAAAACCCAATCCACCCGTTTTTCTTCCCATGGCATGGTTCTTCATCTCCTAGGGTCACCTCCCAAATTCGGAACACCCGAAAAACCCCAGAACCACTGAGGAGTTGGGAAAGCAGGAGGTCGCCACGAGGAGTGCGATTTTGGGAACATTTTCGACTAGTTGGATCGTTTGTTCGCATTCAACGTACGGGATAATGTGACCGTGCCGGGCGGGTGTTCGCATTGGGGTTCAGGTTAGCGAAGAAGCGGTTCGAGATAGTTGCGATAGGGTACGGGGCCAACCGTTGGCCTCAGAACGATAGTTTTCACCGAGTATGCCCGGTTTAGGTGAGTGCGGTTAGGTACCAACTTCTCCGTACAGGAGAAGTTAGCCATCCCGCTGCCCACCGGACCGAAGGAGTTTTCCCTCCCAAAAAAAAGAAAAAAAAAACGCAAAGGGTTGGGTACCATAAGAACGAAACGAGATTGGTACGATATTTTGTGCTGAAATTACTAATTTATAGTTTTAAAAAGTGGTCACTGGATCTGGTGCAATGACTGGTGCTTTTGACCTGCCGGCCGTACACCAAAATGGGAGATGGGTAGCATAGGGGGGAGGGGGGAGGGTGATAGTCACACGGCACTAACTGTTGTAAGGCAATATATTTTCACCGAAGAATCATCTGGACAAAGGTTGGGAAGGTTGTAGTGGGTGAATCACACGGCATAAGGGAGAGGCAGCTTCTCGGACTGCTTACCGGTGTGTGGGTGGCCGTTGTTGAATCGGGAATATTAGAAAATGTTGAACCATAAAAGTTAAACCGCTTCGAGTAACGAGCTGTCCGTAAGGTTTCCAAGCAAAAAGGAACGTTGTTTAATAGCAGAGTAAAAGCGTTATTCTAAAACTCCTACCCAGGGATATGCTTCATCCTAAATAGGTCTCGTGCAGTATAGCTGTGAGGTGTGTATTTTTTATTTTTTCAAAAATAAATTAATAACTTTCAGGAAGTATTAGAACGATGCAATATTAACCTTTGCGAAATGTAAGGCATTCTTGCTTATGGAAAAATAATATACATGGTACAAATAGTTTCAGTTGAGCGCACTGAACAAAACGCTCGTTGAATAGTTGTATAACATCGGCTAATGATGTTCCTTTTACTGAACGTCAACAAACTTCATCCTTATTTCACTGTTGTATGATTTATCGAAAGTTCTGATAAAACTCCATAACGAGAACCCGGCGTAACTGACAACTGACAACAAGAAATAGTAGAACCATAAACCATCAGCCCAACGGCACAATCCCATTCAGCTTTACGCATAAATAATACTAATGCATTTTAGTACGCACCGGCACGGATTACCCTCCCGAAGGTGTAATGCACCGAAGCACTACAGGTCTGCAAATCATATCAAATGTCATCGCAATCATCATTGCCATGTGATGGCAGCACACCATCACTACGCCATCTCCATCACAAAGAGAAACCTTCACACAAACACCCTCTATTCNNNTTGCTGCACTTTTTGTTTATCTATTAATCTTCTTTTCCGGGTTTCTAGATATGCGTTTTCCAAAATGGCGGTAAAATTTACACTTACTTTGTGGACTAACTGCATCGTAATTGAATTTGATGATTTGAGGATGCTTTTTTCTGTAATAATAAATTTCAATTTACCGATGCATCCTATGGGAGTATACAAAAATGATAAAAGAGAAAAAATCGGCCCTTGCGAAGCTAAAAAAAGTGTTTTCTTTTAAACTATTTTAAATCTTTTGGTTTACTAATCGTTATTTGCGCCTAAATGTAGGCAAACCTTGAACCGAAAAATTAGCAAACTAAAAACTAAAAACTTGCAAAAAATGTCATTTTTCTTGATTAATATTACACCTTTAGCTTTATACAAAGTTTTGTATTTTTAAAGCGTTAATCTTTTACAACCCATTGGAAAGCACGGGACGGTGACTTGTCAACTTCAACTGTAAGATCGCATTTCATCCTGTGGCTCCGAGTGGAAAATCAATCCTTCTTCTCTTCATCCAATCCCAATCCTCGTTCCATGGGCACTCATTAATTTATGTTGTGAAACCTACTGGACGCAAAATCCAAAAGCAGAACCGAGTAAACGTTTTGCTGGTTTACGACGGCAAACAGTGACCTGCACCGATGGATTCTGTGTTCTTCGCGGAAAAAGGATCGTCCATCCGTCCGTACCGTCGCTGTGCAAAAAGCAGGCAAAGCCACGGAATGGTACATTATCGCGCGATGCAAAACCGTTAGATGCAGTTCCTTGCACATCACCGTTGCACCGGTGCAGGGCCATTTTCCATCAAACCGGATGCAACGCATTAGTGCTCGCGCGGGACTGGTTGCGTGTGAGCATTTGTGCAGCATTTTTTTCGCCGTGTCATCGTTATTCTTTTCCATTTCCCCGTTTTTTGTTTGCTGCTTTTCCCACTACCATTCGCTTGCATTTCGTTTCCACGCCCGTGGGCCACATCATCGTCAAGAATGCTATCGCAGATCTGTGCTGGATGGAGGTTTTTTTTGGCTTCTTCTCCCGCGCCTAGTTCTCACCCTGCAGAATTCCCAACAGCACGGTTTTTGGTACTGTGCGCCTACAGCTTTCGATCTCCGCATATCACAACGTAGCCACATTGATCCCTTTTTGGTGGGTGTACTAAAATCGACGCATCGTACGTGTGTTTTGTACGTTTGGGAAAAATGAGATCGAGCTGAAATGCTCTGTCGCCGGGAGATGCCTTTGTTGCTGGGATCTTTCCCGGACGGTTAACGGGGGGCGGAAGATGGGGGAAGGGTTGCACCGGCGTTGATAATACTTGATTACATACCGGGGAACCGACATGCGAGCAAAACCTCCTTTGCCTCTAACCTGGTGGCTAACGGCAACGTATGAATCGAGCTGAAATCAACCAAACTTCAACCGTCAGCATCCAACCCACCGGCCCGCCGTCATCGTGCTCATCATCATCAGCTTAGCTTCGTCCGTATTCGGCCAACTACGCACGCAAGCATCGCTTGCCATGTGCATCTCGATGGTTGCACAAATGCAGTTGCACACCAAAATGCACGATGCACTGCATCTAACACAGGCCCAATCCCGGTACAGTGCACATCTCTGGATAGTGTGTATGCAATGTGTTAGAAAACAGTGTGTACCGAAGGCAGGTCGGCATATCGACAAAAGCATTTGCAGGTCGGGCGGATTACAGGGTGTAGGAGTAGTGGGTGGAACACAGCAGGAGATCGCTATGGGCTCCCCGGGTTTTTGGAGCCGGTTTTGCAAAACTAGCAAAATGGAACCCATAAAGCAAAACGGGTAATATATAACGGACAGCTTTCAGTCGGAAAACCCCACCCGATGTCAAATATTGTACCTGGATTACGACCCCGACAGGAGCCCTGGACTGCAGTCTGCAGAAATAAACCGAAGGACCCAAACCAAACCAGACGTACGCACACACACACACAATCACGCACAAACGCATGCACGCAACAGAGGTCCGGAAAGGCGAGTCCGAACGAATCAAGAGTGGAATTTGGAATCCCTTTTGAATTGAATTTTTCACGTCCGTTTGCAAGCGCACGGGAGGATATCCGGGTGGGAAATGCAGCTCAAACGGACGGATGGGTCGACCGGATGTGAGGTTGCTATTTGCACCAGAAACCTCGAGAACGCACGCACAAACGAATGCAGTCCGTGATGGAGGCGCGAAATGGGTGGTGGGAAGGTGTGCGGGTTGGTAGATCCCACTACATCACACTTGATGGCTATCCCATACAAACACACACACACACACACACCGGTACGCGTGTAGTGAGAGACAGGCTGTTTCACCACCACCACCAACATCCCTCATCATCCCTCAACCACCCTCAACACGAGCTCATCAAAGATGGCGGGATAGAGGCGATAGATGCACTAGTCCGTTGCACTGGGCAAAGTAAGACCGGTGCAACCGGTGCATACAACAAGGGGCACCCAGGAAAACATTGCCGATGCAAACCGAACGCACATCGAAGCAAAGTGCATCGTCAGGGAAACGCATCCGAGCGGAAAGCTGGCAGGAATGGTCCTGGCAGCAGCACTAGATGAATGAAGATGAAAAGTGCATGAAAATTATTTCCACAGTCCCGTTTCCCGTTGTTCGAGTAGAAGCACACACACGCACGCACACACACACACACGCAGGGTACACATTTGTGTAAGCGCACATATACACATACCCACACTGCGATACAATGACGCACAAACAAATGTGACCGTACCATAAATATGCATCTGAGACTTGGGAAATTTACAGGCTTTTTCAATTTCCACTCCCACGAACTCACTCCCAGGGTTTTGTTTTCGATGGGGCTAAAGGGGAGGGAGACCGTGAATCCCATCGTTACGAGATGATCGTGGACGGGCAAAATGGGTACCGACAGCATCCCGGCAATGGCCGGGGATCCACCAAAAACCTGGCGGCACTGCAGCTGGAAGTGCACTCTGTCAAATACATCAAAACGCATAAATTTTTCCCAGGAGAAATGGGATAAAAGTTCCAAAAATTTCTCCACCTTACATGCACCCACCAACCACGCCATGCCGGCAGGTAATGGTGGTCTTTCAGGAGGTTCGGTTTTTAACGGTTAGATGAGTGCAATCTAAAAATTTACTACACAACCCGCAGCTGCGCATTGACCTTTTTTTTTGCTAAGCTAATGGATGCTTTCAATTTGTGCAATTTAAAGTAAAGATTTTTAATGGCGATATGACCATCTGTATGACAAGCATACATCAGTATTTACTGTTTTACGTACACGTATGTGTGATACGTTTGCTTACCTTTTTCGGGTGTCGGTAAACACGAAGATGTTCACGTCAGGTCTAGGTCTCGACAGACTCCTTTAACAACTTGGGCACAGAAAAGATTTGTTTTTGCTTGAGACTTTGCTTCGGTCACCGATCCGATCTACGCTCGGCGTAAGACTGATCATCGCACACGGTTTTTGGGTGTTTCGACTGCCTGGTACCCGACATACCCTTACATCTTCAACAAGATCCACAGACAATACCGGTGTAACCATCAACCGGTTTGTTTGGCTCGAGAAAGGGTCATCCGTAAGCCAAAAAGAATTCTTATTTCTCACAAAAATTCTCACGAGATGATGTCTTCTCGTGCCCTGAACTTGGGTGACCACTTTTCCACAAAACCTGTCCAGGGAGCAACGGGGCCATGAACGTAGCATCCTAATGCACGCTGAATGTCCTCATTATATGCGACTCGTGAGGGAAAAACGAGGGACTTTCAGGGAGAAATGGAAAACAGTTATCCTTGTCTCATGTTTCATGTTTGCTTTGCATTTTAAGATTTTATTTTGTTTGATTTTATGCGTTCGCCTTCTTGGCCTTGTTGGAAGGAGGTTTTTGTTGGGTTTCGAAGACGAACAGAATGCTCTTGATGCGTTAATGCGCTCGGTATACACCAGAACAGCTCATCTTTATGTTTCGTTTAACTTCTTCAATTTTGTAGTTTAAAATACATTAGACTTATTTCAGCTATTGCTAATAACCATAGTAACTACTATTAAAGGATTTCATTTTCCCCATAATTCCCAGGCTATCGGGAGAATACTTTCATTTCTGCAGTTAGTATAACCGATTCCAAGTAATGTTTCATTTTCCATGATGACAGCAACGAACGAAGAGTGAAGGCGATATATAAAGCATTTGATGCTCGTACAGTATCGTGTAAGCTTAGACTGCAAAAACCGGTCGAGAAATAATACGCTCTAATGAGTTTCGGTGTAGCGTGTTAAGGAAACTTTTCTAAACTACCTCCAGTTTCTTTGCTACCACACGCCACATCCCGCCCATTTCACTGTGTGATCCAGATCTAACGCATCTCCGCATCTTGCACATCGTAAGCACTCGGCTGCCATGGATGTGATATTCAAGACTCAAAGCATCATCATGCTACATGACAGAATCCACCCGGGAATTCCACCCTGTAGGGCGGGTCAAAGCTCTTGTACTATTATCTATCGTGGGGAGCCAAGTTTCCGGTTACTACTACTGCTACTAGAAAAAAAGAAGAATATTAAAATAATAAAACTTCCCAGTGCTTCTGTGCCGTTGGAGTTGTACGCTGCATCCCTGAGGTTCGCGTGCTGAGACCGAGAGAACAGTGGAGGCGTATGCTGCAACATCACAACGCTACACGCCAACGGTAATTTCAAACTTTTCCTTTCGCCGGCGCTTAAGCTCTGGGACCCTTTTTTGGGATCGTGCAAGCGTGGGCTGCGGTTCAGATTGACCGTGTTCAACAGCTTCGGTGCAGAAACTTTCCTTGTCCGCTAGTTTGGCGTGAATTGAATTATTTATTCAGACAATTTGCCCTTCAGCTAGGGTAGTTGGTTGGCGCTTTAGTTGAAACTTTATCAAAGCTTCTGTACCAACGAAGTGGATTCAATGGTGGGCAAGGTGATCGCCACCCTTTCGGACGACTGATTGGCGATTAACAAAACGGATGGAATGGAATCGTGCCTTGGAACACACCGGTCACCGAGAATAAACATAGCAACAACAATATTTCCTTCCATTTTCCAAGTTCCATTTTCCAACCAAAGCTCGTAATACGATCGAGCCCTATTGAGTGTGCCACTCGCCATCGATTGCCAAGGATTTCCACCAGCAAAAAAAGCGCTTTAATGAATAGCTAACGCCACATGGCGTACATTCCTCCATGCAGCTAGATCAATAAGCCGATGAAATGCTTTGCCGAACCGCAAAAGGGTTCAACACTATCGAAGGGAGTGTACATGGCGTGCGCCCCTATCTGTAGTGGTGCGTCTCACCAGTAAGTGTGGCGCACACCCGCATCCGTACACACACGAGCACGCACGGAACGCACCACTAACGGGGTAGTGTGCCGAGCCGTAGGAAGCAGGAGCGAATTTTTAAACAACTTTCGCCCCCATTTAAAACAACTACCGTTTTTTCATCTAATTCCTAAAAAAAGAGGAAATAAATTTAATACTCTCACTCGCACACCCGGTCAGCCCGGACCAAAAACCCGAACCCGGTGCGGAATTGAAGGAGTCCGCCCGCTATGGTTCGGGCACCCTTTCTCATGCCAGCCAGCATCCTATCCTATCTCCTTCACCGAGTGGAACTTCTTTCCGGGGCGCTCATCTTGCTGCTCTTCTCTGTTGGAAAAGTACGAAAATCTCCGACCGGCCATCTCCGTAGGTGACGATGATGGTTGGTTATGGGTGATGATGATGACGGTGATGCGCACAGCAGAGCCGAGAGCCATTTCTTACAATGTGCCCCTTGCAGCTTGTCGATTACCATCCCTTATCCTACGGTTCATTCGCCACCCCTTCGGTTCGGTGGTTTGGTTTTTGGTTGATTTTGTAAAAAAGAGAGAAAGAAGAAAAATGTTCAAACATGACTTTCCACCTCGAAAGCAAAAGCGTAGTTGCCTTTTGGTGGTTTGATATGCTGGGGGAATGGTTCTGGTAATGGCAGCATAGTTCGCAGCTTTCAAGCTTTGTCCGATGAGCGATTCCTTCGTGCTCATCATCCGATTAAAGAATGGTTGGATCGGTTAGCAATTCTGAGTCCACCTTCATCATGATTATTGTAGGAAAGTGTCCAGAACAAGAGAAGATTCATGGCATTGTTTTACTGATGTATTTTCCTATATGTATTACTACTATTTTTTTCTTGTCATTGATTTAAATTTTTTAATGTTTGCTTAAAGATTATTTTAAGCAATTCCACTAATAGGAAAGTAGTAAAACACTTATATTTAATTTAATACATTTTTGACAAAAAATTAAAAATCATGTGAGTTCTACCTTAATAGTTGAAATCATCTTTTCAGAGCAAGTTTAAACATTAAAGCATTAAAAGTTCAATCCAAACAGTACATCACCGTACCTCGGAATCACCAAAAACAAAAATGAAAAACGAGACAGCGTTCACTTGTGGACGACAAAAGGAAAGCGTTAATCCTTCCCCGCCTGACGGAAGCATTCAACCGAAAGGGAAACGGCCTTAAATCCGGACGCCCGTTAATAAAATTCCCATATTAAAACAATGCATATTTCATGCATTTAACATTCCATTACCCGGACGAAACTCACCTGAATGCTGAATGTGAACTGGCGCGATCCACGCGACATGTGTGACGCATTCTGTACGTCATCTACGTCCAGTTGGGTCACTCGTACGGTGGGACTACTCCCCAACACTTGGCGTTTGCTTTCTCTTGGGAAAAATGCAACGAATGGTTGTTTAGAAAACGGAAGCATAAAATCGTACACGGCTTAGCAATACGCGCTGCTCCAAATGCCTAATGCCTGAACATGGCACGTACAAACCCACGGGACATTTCTCCGGACAAAAAAGGGACTCCACCGAATCTTAACGGTAATGCCGGAGCGTATCTTTTGTGGCATTTCAGGGTGTACAGAACCACAGCACTTCAGCACGAGTTCGCCCAGTGTGCTCCCAAGTGTACGGGGGTTTTTGTGTTCGGACGGCATAGTAATAATCCGTAAATAAATTATTGTAATAAAATACTTTCAACCCAAAAGCGTCGAGAAGCGGCGGGGAAGGGTTTTCGGTGAATGCGCGTGGGCTTTACGGTCACTAAGAACAAGATGAGCTGTCCGGAACGGATCATCCCGGGGACTTGCTTCGGACAGAAGTGTGTTGTCCTTATTGTGTATGAAAAAAAACAAACACACCCCAAAGCACACTCATCCCTGTTTACGGTAGCGACATAAAATCTCACTGCTTAGGTTCTTTGCCTCAAAAGGGTTATTCCCCGGTTGGTTCACTTAAGGACGCGTCCCAATGGTTTAAAGTTTGTACATGCTTCTCACACACACACACGGACATACGTGGGGTCGTGGGTCCGTGTCGAGTTCCAACAGAAGTCTTCCTTCGGTCCCGTTTATGCCCCGCATGTACTTCCCGCAGCCAGAGTCTTCTCGATGGGACGGCTTTTGACCTGAGATGGGTTTACGTGTTTCCGGTGATTTTGGGACAACGGACGGCGATCCCTTGTGTGACCCTTATTGATGGTGCTGACGATGGTTGGTGATGGTTTTCATACACACTCTAAAAAGAGTAAGATAAAACCCCTCTTTTCCCATTCGGTAAGGAAGTGCGACGAAAGTGACGCGTGCGACGACGCAGCCGCTTCCCTACCGGTTCGCAAAAACAGCCCGAACAAAGATGTTATGAGCCTAATGGACTGTTATGGGACGAAAGTACGAATGGGAATAGTTTTTACGTACTTTAATGCGTGCCACGCTCGCTGTCTCATTGGTTCAGAGGTGGAAATGAAGATGGCTCGTACCGCTGGGGATTTAAACGGGGTTAAAGGGGTTTCACGACGCGTCCGCATTTGGCTGACGGGCGTAATGCAGGAAAGGCATTTTGGTTTGTTGCGAACACTGCGGTACTTTCTACGGTTAATAGCTTATCGTTTTTTTTTGCAAAACGCCACGCCCGATTCTTCGGTTGATTGTGTTTGGTGGTGTTTTCTCGATTCGATTTAGAAATGTTGTTGGGGTTGGAAATCTTTGCGCAACTCTTTCTATTTCTAAGGAGTAAATATTTAATTTAGAAATATTTTCTCCAAACAAATATTACAAACAATCCATTAAATGGCATTGTGGGTGAATCTTTTCAAAAAATAAGATTAAATTTATTACTCCCTAAGTTATTGTACCGTTCGAAATCATCCGACTGCTTTCATTGTTTGAATAGTAATGAAAATCTCCCTTCTTTCTTACCATCTTGATCTACACCTCAGCAGCAGCAGCAGCAGCAGCAGCAGCAGCAGAGGAAAACCCCTTCGTCACAGTGGGGTTTTCGAGGAATTGACCCATTCCTCGATCCGCAACCTGACACACGCATCTTCTTGATTACACACGCCCTGTCCGGCGGTCAGGATAAGGAATAAATTATCCCCCTCGTGCTACGTCCCAAATGTTCTTTCTGGGTGTCCCGAGGTGAAGAAAATCGACCCCGAACGGTCACACGAGACAAGTGTGTTTACTCATCGACGACGAACGGAGGCCGGGGCAATTTCTGGCAATTCCGTTAAGGAAAGGGCACACCAGAAAAAAAGGGACCGGTGACTATTTACATAAAATTTGATAGTCCACCGGCCATCATCCCGTTTCTAGGACGGGCCGGTTTTAGAAATGCAAACCGGCCAAAAAGGTCCCATGTGTGAAGAGATTCTGGCCATATTTAATTGAGTGTCCCTCTCGACCGGCACGCGTCCCCATTGTTTGTGCTAAGGAACAAAAAAAAGGCCGGACGATTCGTGACTTTTTATTTGCTTGAGTTGCCTTGAGTCGCGTAAAGCCCGGAGTCTATTAAGCAAATTAGGTTTGGTGGTTCGATGCTTAATGCGCGTGCGCGCGCGAGCGAGCACTTTAATTAGAAAAAAATAATTAGTCCGTTTGAATGGTTGTTGCCGATCGTCTCAAAAATCTCGCTAGATGAACCATTTGACCGTTGACGATCGTTGACGATGCGAAAGATTCAACGGAAAAGTTGCACCGTGAGAAACTTAGTCTAGAAAAGCCTTTTTTACGCTCAAAAACGCTCGTTGTTGCTCATCACAGAGCAGGGGACAACAGGTTTTCTTTTTATTTTCTTAAGGTCAGTTTTAAGAACGCAACCTCGAAGGGATACTGCTGACAAGATTACACAAAACAAGAAAAAAGGGTTATCAAACGAGCGTTACGCTGGACCGGTTTTCGTGAAAATGTTTAAACTGGACCCAGCTGCTACACGTTCACACGAAGACGAGAGTCGTTTTCAAAATTGCGACATTTTTTTAGAATGCGTTTCGTTGTTTTGTCTTTCCCAAAACTGAGTGCATCCAGTAATATGCTTTGATTTGTTCTTTTAAAAAAAGCCCGCCATCTCCATCTCGCGCTTCTGTGAATGTACCGGAAATGCATCTGAAAGCATTGTCTGAAACGTGCTTCAACTTTTTTTCCCGTATTTTATTGCTTTTATGAACGAGAAGTTGCAAATGTACAAAAAACAAAATAACTCCATCCATCCAGTGTCCACAATTCGTGCAAAATTCCTGCAAATGCCTGTAGCATCAATGGCAAAAAAACCAGAAGCTAAAATAGCATTGAACGTGCATTTAGGTTCGCACGGAGAACGAGACGTGAAATAATTTGCTGTAATTGTTCGCTATCGTTCCGTACGATTGCGAAAACCGTACGGGAAATTGCTTTCCCGAAAGGACACGTGAAGTTAATTTGGGCAGCCACCGGTTTATCGTTTGCGATCGGTTTATTCCCTCCCGTTTCCTCTTCTGCAAGCGAAAAGCCATGTATCCGTGGTTGATGGTCGCGGCTTGGTCGCGGATTTGGAAATGCAAGTTGCGAGCTGGGAAAAGAATGAAGCAAACAAAAGAAGAGCAAAAAAAACAAAGCAAAAGCCAGACAAGAAGCGAAAATCCGTCCACCTAAAGTGCACAAACGCGCGCACTTTTACGGATTTGCTACCATGCGACGATGAATGGTTTCGCGTGAAGCACAAGCGTAATCGCGCACCGCACTATTTTGCAATTCAATTGCATTTGCATTGACGATGCACTCGGCAAAGACCTTTTGCCGATGGATTCCGACAGATCGACCGGACAACCACACGCTGCCTGCGGTTCGGTGGACGATACCAGGATTTTAGACGAGGCGGTCGCAGTCAAACTCGCTAAGTAGACAATAATGTATCTGTTTCGCGCGTTCGGTTAGGTCTGACGGGTTCGAATGGATGCTCATACCGTGAGGGGAAGAGGTGTCTTTCCGCAGCATAAGCTTTCGTTTAAATCTGCTCGTCAAAAGACCGAGGTGGGATAGATTTTGTTTAATTACTAAAGTACTGTAAGAAGTATGGAGTATGAAGCATGTAAAAAATCATTAAATAGCTTTGATGATGATTGGTAGATAAAGTAAAAAGAATATTTTGAAACTATAATTCGTTCAACATCTGAAGTCCTCGAAAATCTAAATCTTTCGCAACCCATTTAGTTCCAGTATTGACGTATCCGTCTGAAACGTGAACTTTATCCAAAACTAACGAAATCCTCTGAGGTAACTTCAAGAGAAAGATGCTCAGAAGGATTTTTCTATGCGTGTAAGGACAATGTAAGATACGCTATAGGGCGAGCTCTATGAGTCT
>CM028125.1:11583296-11597194 GCA_016254315.1 Anopheles parensis | reverse complement strand
TTTCCTGCTACGCACCTATATCACTACAACAAATGTCCATGCCAAGAACACCAATCTATTCAGCGTGTCGTCAAAATTCTACAAATAAAATTATGCTGCAACCAACCGCAGCGGGGCACCCAAAAACCATCTATCCGGCTGGACGGCCTGTGACGGAGCAACATAATTAAAACCTTTCGTCAAATTATGACCCTTTTTGCCGCTGGGTTTCGGTTTTTGGGCAACTTTTATTAACCAACCTCGCACACCGTACAGCTTCTTCGACAGAACACCTCCGTTCTCTTGCCACCGATTTAATGTAATAAAGCACTGGTTTTGCTCCAAGCCAGGCTCGTCGTCATTGTCGTCGTCACATGCCAAGCCACGCAAATGAAAGGAGCCAAATCGTCGCCATCGGAGCTGGGTTTTCCACGTACCGATGGTAAATGGGGATCCATCGATCGATTTTTCATCCATCCTTCATAATGAGTGTAAGTCAGTTGATCGGTTTCGTGTCATGGTCTGGGGTGAAAATAGGTCTTTTCAGCATCGGTCCCGTTCGCTAACCGTGCATAGAAACAGACACCAAGCGCTGGTTCGGTTACGGTGCCAAAGATTCAAGAAAAAGGAGTGGTTTGAAATTTCAATTTCAGTGGAGCGAGACAAATTTTAATCAAGCGTAATGAATAGTATCCACCTATTACTACAGCACCCTCGGCATCCTGATAAGTAGCAATAACCGAAACCGTTGGATCAAAGTATCTTATAATATCAGCACATAAACACAAAACCCCGTAACATGGTGACTGGGGATCGGGAAATGGTTGGGTTGCCTTTTGGATTTATCCTATCAACGATAGGAGACTTTTATACGCTTCCTTACAACCAGACACATGGCAGAGCATAGAAGTAATACGAAATTAAAATTAGTTTCCATCCGAGCTGTGGTAAGGGAAATAATTTATAAAGGACCAAATAATTGGTCATAGGATCACTACATTCCGAGTGCTTGACGAATAGTAGTAGAGAGATACAAGTAAACTGCTACAGTGTGGACACACACACAACACCGGGGACAAGTTTTCTCCCTTTTTTAATTTATTGCTTTCAATTGGACTACCATTTCCTCTGGATAGCGAAAAGCGGACAATCTATCTTAGAAGAATTAGAGCTAATGAATATGTATAAGCTGTCTCACGCGAACGGAAGCAGTATTCCCCCGAGGTGGGCAAAATTGGAGAGGTTTTATGGACAACTTCGGTTTGGATTGGTTCGCAAAGTCGCATCGGGAATGAGCAATAGGATGTTGTAATTATTTTTACCAATCCAACCCAACGCTTGTGATGGAGTATGCATTGCGATAAGAAATAGCAAGGTCCTCCAATCAACCGAGTGGTGAGTGTGAAGAAACCGTACCCGTAGATTTGAAAAATAAATTGCCCACACATTTCTGAAAACCACTTTTGGAGAGTTTCGTCGCAACGATAAGGGCTACGAGCAACTCTTGTCATGTGAGTTGTGATCGAAATTAATAATGCTTCCAACTAAGGATATCTCACGTTGACTTCCTCCAGTTTGTTGGAAATGGTACGACATACAAACACTCCCACTTTCGATCGCTTGGATAGGGGGTTTCTAATTTTTCCGGAAGGTTTTCTAATGAACCCGCTTTTCGAGGAAACCTCTTTCCCGCATCCGCATCACACCCGCTCAAGTCAATAAGCGTAACGTGGGCATTTTTCGGGGGAAGCTTTCTACGACGCGTTTGCGTGTCCATGCCTTTGAAGAAAACCGTACCCGAATCCGGGAATTACCATTTTCATCGGCCCTTTTTCCTCGGCGAAAGGTTCTAAAACACCCGAAACCACCACCCTCGGCTTCCGGTCAAGCAAGAATTGCGCACGGGCAAAATGGAAGACACCAGCATGGATTTATTTATGGAGAAATTATTGTTAGTTTTCTCAATTTTTATTCAAATTAAGGGTTCGTGTCCTTCTGGGGTGGTCAAAAGGGGCAAAACCCTTTGCGATATTGTGAAAGATGCAAATGCGTAGGCTTACAAGTGCTTTTTGGCAGAAAACTGGTTCGGAAGCCCTTTAGCCGGACGGACACGTGTCGCGTTGGTGGTTGCGCAAAGAGGGTGCAGGACACTGTGGTGAAGGGTTACGGTACCCCGAAGAAGGTTCTTTCAAAATGGCCGACAAAACCTTTTTCTCGAACCGCTGGAGGGTGGTGGCACTGGGTTTTTTTGCTGTAATGAGTTGCTGGCCAAGAAGTATCACGCTTCGAGGTGTTCGAGGATATAGTGAAACGGCGCGTCTGTTGTGGTATTAAGATAAATGAGGCGATTGTATGATGGCCAAATTGTGTACGATGCCGAGAGAGAAAAAAAAAACGAAAAGAAATGGGTTGAATGTTGGGTTGTGTCATTTCGAGGAAAGCCACCCTTTATTTGAAGGATATTAAAAGGCGCAAAACTGAGCCTAAAATCGATCCTTAACGAGGTTTAGAAAGTTTGGCTTGTATGCTGTATAGCATTTTATACCTAATAACTAACATTAGTACAACATTGACAGGGCTTATGGTACAATGGTGCTCTCATTGCTCAATCACCTTCAGGCAACGGGCAACGAATTTCCTTAAATTTGAAAATAAATCTGACAACTAAGCGGGAAGCGGGAAAAAAGAAAACATACAACAAAGGAAACCACGCAAAGATACACAAGCACCACGGTGTTATTACGTATCGGAACCACCGGTGGAAAATTTGGCCCGAATCCACCACACCCAATACGGGCAATACGGATCGTTCTGGTGAACATTTCAATAAATCACCTGCTGTCCGTTCTGTTTAGGCCCTACATCCGGACCCGTCCGCTGGGACCTGTCCACGTTTCATGCTCCGTAGCCCCAAATGACTTCCCCACATTTTGCTAAACCCCCAGCCCCCTTCCCCTAACCACCCCCTCCGCGCACAATCGATGTCATTCTCGAAACATCAGCGACGTCACCCATCACACACGAAGGCGCGAAGGCACAGGCACATCGGACGAATCCGTCGCTCCATAAATTGCATCCATCCATTTATCAAAGCTCGCGCTGTCAGTTGCCCGCGAGTGGCGAGCGAAACAAGCGCACGGCCTGCACTGCTGCAGTTTGATGCAACGCCAAAGGCACCAATGGCCGAGCCGAGAGTAGCAGATTCCGTGGAGAAGAATGAAAAAGACGAACAAAAAAAACGAAACCGTGTGCATGTTGTATCCCGGGGACATGCCAAACCGACCGACCTGGTGCATCTGCAGCTGTGGGGAAATGCAAGAAATGGGAGGTTTGATGGCTGGTGAGGGTGATGCAAGTGCATGCATTCTAACTATTGCACTGCGGCGAAGCCAGAAGGGGATCCCCATTGGAGCCCTTGTTCACTCTAATCGCAAAACTTTTTTTGTGTGTGTGATGCCCTCCTTACACCCTTTTCCCCCTTCCGTCGCACATAAAACACGCACACACACAAGCGCTTTTGCTGACTGCGTGAATAGCGTTCCTTGGAATCAGGAACAAAATGGACCCCTCGCTCCGATGATGATCCTTTTCGGGGTAGTTGTTGGTGCCCCCACGCCCATCCTCCTGTACATTTCCTCATATGGCCGCTTCTGCACGCTTCCATGCCCCAATCGAAGCTGCTGGCAATGCAATTTCGCGAAAGGATAGAAATTTGCCAACATGCATTTCGAAACACAGCAAATACCCCGCACAGTCGCGTTCATTTGTGGGAAAGTGCATCCGGTGGAAAGTCGACAGCGATTGCATATACCTGCGTGTGTGTGGATGTTTGTGCTCCCATTCAATCCTCCCTCCCTCCCCCCTTCCATCACAACACGCATAGGCCTCAATCTACCGAGCATTTCCTACTTTTTTTTAGCTGTTGGTTTCTCCACCGTGATGCATTTGACGTGCAAAGCCAAACGTAAAAAAAACGCGAACAAAAATGTACACACGTGAACGTGAAATGCATCAAACGCATTCGGCGCTGAATGCAGGCTAGAGTGTAGAAAACGCGCGGATCAAAATTTATCATCCCGCTGATGAGTCGCTGAAAATTTGCCGTCCGGTAGATTTCCCGGTTTGTCCGATTTTCTGTCGTTTGGAAGGCATCCCCCATTGCCAAGCCATCCATACCCAGGCGGGGAAATTTCCGTTTCGTTCGGTCCAGCCCGAACGGCGCGGTTTTCATTTCTATAGCACATAATTAATCCCACACCCAGCCAGGGAGAGCGGGCGCATTGTCGCAAGGACGTGTCCAAGAGTCCGATTGCAAGTAGTAGAACAACTCCAAAAAACGTAACCACACGCAAGCGCCTCATCGTTTGGTCGCACGGACTGCAGCGTGCTCGATTACAGTACGCGCGGACCCTGCTCAGGCATCGTACGCAAAGTTTTTCCTGCTGGAAAATCAGTCAACAACAGACGCTCCTACGAATCGGTCGTACATTCTTAGTGTTCCGCTGCCCGCCGGTTTCGCTTGCCGCTCTACCACAAGGGTTAAGGGTCGACATAAGGCGACAAAAAAGCTCCCGGACCCGGGCAGGGCGAATAGAACTGACAGCATCGCTTCCGGCTTGCCCTTCGCTACCACTCAATAGATGCCGTTGATGTTGATGAAAAGTCGCGAAAGCCCGTTTCCCGACTTCCAGCGCATTTCCATTGCATCCCCTCCACTGAAGATATCCTTTCGCATTACGATTCCCTTTCTTAAATTTTTACTCGGTCGGTTCGTTCCAGCGAGGGTAAAGTGTTTACCCCCTCGAAAACGGGTTTGCCAGCGAAGGGGGAATTAGAAATAAAGCGTTTTTTTACTCGGAAGGAGAAATAGTTCCCCTAGCTTTGATAGAGTTTAGATTTTAGAGCTCATGAAGTTGAATGAAAATACGAACCATTCAATATCCTCGGAATGCCGCATGTTTGACAGTATTTCGGTTGGAGCTGCTTTCCCAACTTGATTCGTAGAAATATTTGTTAAACACATAAGAAACGCTTAGACATAAATTTTCACCATTGATCATCTACAAATTTGGTATAAGAATATATAAAGGTAACTCGAATGCAGACTTTAACGTATGATCTAACAACTTGTAGACCAGACCACTCATGGGCTGGATAGACTGAGTGGTAAATCCTCACTTAGTTGACAGATCAGTAAAGCCATGCGCAGATCTGGATGTTACACAGAAATTTAGTAATCCATCAATTAGTAATATATGGTAAGGAAAAGATATTTAAAATGTAGATAATTAGCGATTAGCTATCATATGGACGACTTTACGCACTTCGTCCTTGAAATATTTCATGAAAAGATTCATACGTTGAATTCCTCACATTTCTGACTAGAATAAAAACAAAAGAATTAGATATTAAACTAGTTCTACGAAAAAATAAGATATGTAATATGAATATGTGGAATTGATTAATGTTACAAGCATTAAGTAAAGCAAATTTTGAAATAAAATATTATCATTAGATGAAAGTCTGTGTAAACGAAGAAAGGGAATAGAAAAATATATTATTAAATCTTCAAAAGTTCTTGATTTTTCAGCTGTTTTTCTGTTTGTATGTACTTTTTATGTAACTCGTTACTTAATGGACTACCTTGAGCCCCAAAAATTTGCTCATCCATATGTTACCCTTTAAGCAAATTGCCTTCAAATACGCACACCTGCATATGACCACAGTTCAAAGGCGCATACACGCCTGACGAGTAACGTAACAGTTCTCTTGGGATGGGGAGTAGCGATCAAAACTCACCCTCGTACAACCATTTACCCCCTATCGTAGACGTGTGCAGACCTAAACGCAAGTACACATGTCCTCCCAATGCTATCCTTTCACCACAACCAAACAAGCACCGCACCGAAGGTTTTACGCCGATACACCTTGCGATCCCTTTGGCGGGCTGACGCCAAACCGGGTGACTTCACGCCAACGGCACACTGCACTGTGTAATCACTTAAGTATGGGAAATGGCCGCACGGAGAGATAAGATAAAAATCTTTTTATGGTAGAGGAAAAACGCAACACGTTGCACGCGCTTTGGCGGCGGAAAATGCGACGAAGAAACTACCGCTAATGACAGCTGCCGCTCGATATTGTGTGCTGGCTTTCCGTGGCGGTAATCGTTGCCTCCGGTATTGCCGGTGATAGTAGGATGGGGACTGAAAAAACAACATTAAGCTTGATTTCTTATCGCTGATAGTGGTGCTTCGTATGTGACTCCGTATGGATCGAAGGAGGAGACACAGCGGGCACAGTGATGTTACCTGTACCGGCGGTGTAATAAAACGTCCGTGTACCACGCAATCCACGACACCCGGGCCGGGTGATGGTGACAGGGCCTGCAGATCACTTCCGGCGTCAGTTTTCTTTCGCCCGAGTGTGGACATATGGGTTGTTTCCACGCCGTCGACTAATCGATCGATTGTGTCAATATGCGAGCGATAAGAACCGTTGTTCGGTGGGCGAACTGGTGAACAAATTACAAGTGCAAGATGGTCCCACTTTTCTTTGTCTGCTTTCGAATGGTTCCCTGGCCAATACCGGGTCATGTGATGGCTAGTTTAACCCATTTTACGCTTGACTATTATGAGTTGTTTTTTTATTGGCGAAAAATATAGACTTTTCTTAACCTTCGATCCTTATTGCTGCTACAGTGTTTGAACACCATCGTTGAGTCTTCCTATCAATAATACTCACAACGGCACGGACGGTGAAGACTGTAATTGATTTGCTCAAGTGGTAAAGTTTCATTTTTACGACCATCCGTTGTCTTCTGCGCCTTTATTGGATTCCACTTGATTGACTTGAGTGTGAACGAACGGTTTTCGATACACGGCAACATAAACTGTTCTCAATTGGTTACAAGATTTTTATGAAGATAATGAAACCAACTTTATCGACGCCATCGGGGTGATTAATTGCGACCAGTTTGTCCACTGGCAACATGTTTAATTGGTGGAAGAATTAACAACCTCAATAAGTTCATCTTCAACAGCCTTCGAGTTTGGAACGTTTTTTTTTTTTTGGGCAGGTGAGTTCCAAGGATTCCAAGGTTTTGGAGATACGAAATGAGTCTTCATGAGGTACAGCCTCGGAGGTGTTTGGCTTTGAAACATTATCGCACTAGTCCCGTTTCAACAAGTTGGCCACGGATGGTAACGAAGCTAATGGGATATTACAAACCTACATATAGCTTGATATCTACCTGTTTTTTTCATCTCTCTTTCTACCACCAACATTCCATACCGAAAAGGCCCTAGCCTTGCATACGTTTGATGTTGGCAATCGATTTGCAAAAACCGATGCTTCAATCGTAAACACACCATCGCCCGTAACCACGGTGAGAACATTCAAATTCCACCACATTTTATGGTCACTTGAGACTACATTTCCATGGTAAATTGCAACCTCATCTCGTGTTTTATTTTCCTACATATTACCACCGGGCCGTGTTTCAGTTTTTTGTTTTGCTTTCATTTCGTGCCACCGTGCAACCGAAATCATAGGTTACGATCACCAACAAAAGCCTTCGCGCATTCGGTAACGATTACATATTTATGGTTGGACTCACTGGCTGGACGCATAATCACACAATTAATAGTCCGTTTTCGATTACATTCATCATCGCATCCGTGGAACGCATCCTGGGCGCTGTGCAGCACCCTACGTCGAAACGGCGTTTTGCCGAATGTTTGTTCGGCAGTAAAAGCAATATTGAGAAGGGTACTGCTAACAGCCAGAAGACGTTAAGCGTGGTGCAACTTTATTGCCATCATAACTACGATTGTGCTGGGATGTGGAATCAAAAAGTGTGCGAACGAATTGTAATAATGTTGTATCCTGGATGCAGGCAATGCGATGGGGATGGTCAAGATAAGCTATCTATATCGAGGATTAAATAAGAAAAAAGATCAAAGACACATACATTTTTCGTTCAAGTAACAAGATACTTGAACAATGATTTATATTTTTAAAATCTGACTTGACAGGTCGTAGTTCTTGCTTTATAAAACAAAAACGAATAACAAATTTCGTAAATAAGTATTGATAAGTATTGAATGTTTGTCGTTTATTTACGAACGTTAAACCTTTATTTTACAATGACTGTTAACAAAATGTACAAATAACTGTAAGTAAATAACACAGTTTTCAAATTGATAATTGATAGCAAATGATTCCAGGAAAAGTAAAATTTGCTTGATACGGCCAGGCCGTTCTAACCGAGTAAGAAGACAAGTAAAATTGGTTTGACATATGTTAAACTTGGGCGCTGTGAGAAAACCAGCGTGAGGGAAGTAGAAAAAGAAGAAGAAATATAAAAAAATTATACAAAAATCAAACGCGGCTTAAGTAACATCAGTGAAAACTATTTGTTTTTAAATAAAATAAAATGTAGTAAAGTTTTATTTTTCAAAAATATCAAGCACGCTATTCATTTGTTAAATTGCGGAAATATTTCTACCATATCTACTAAACGCACTCCGGCCTAAGCTTGAGGCATGATCTCGCATCTGTCGATACACGGATAAGTGTCTCACTAATGTACGGAGTCTGTACACGCATACTCTAAGGCCTTTCGCTTTCTTAACACAGCGCAGTGTCTTCGTGTGAGAAATACACCGTACACTTCTTATCGCAACGAGACATCTCGCAAGCGATCATATCCTTGTATTATCGTTGTAGTAGTGATTTCTATGCCCGATCATCCGTATAGTCTAACGGTATTCTAATGGGTCAACGCATTGCTCCACATTGTTCAGTTTTAGCTTCATCGTACTCGAAAGAGGATCGTAGATCGAGCTCGTGTTTTCAACACATTCTTCAATTTATATTCGAAAGTAGTGATTTTTTCTTTCTCTTTCTTAAATTTTTGCACATTCTAGTTGAAAGCGCAATAACTTACAAGATGTAACGAAGAACAAATCCTACTGGTGGTGTTGTGTTTGATTAGGATCAACCTACGGCACAATGCTGGATGATGAAGTGCGGAGAAAGAAGCATTCGCATTAAAGGTAAGTCAATTTATAAATGTCGCTTTTTTTCGTAGTTCTTTCGATCAATTCTCTTGCAATCATATGCGACCGACATGTGTCATTAGTGGTGGGACAATTTCTTGAACAGTAGCAGTAGCAGAGGTAGTGGTGTTTCGCTCTTATCGGCTAATGTACATCAACATCAGGCGTTCGTTCGGCGTTTTTTTGTTTTTAGTTGCTATTGGTGGTTTTGTTTTTACCACCCAATTGTCGAAGTGACCGAAAGCCTTTCTAAGGCTTAGTGTATGCTGTTGCCCTTTAATTTATTCATAAATCACGTAAAGACAATTACGCTCACTAGGCACCAGGCATTCCGTGCAAGGCATCAATTCATGCCACACGGACACATTCCGTGCAGCGTTCAAAAGACAGCTTCAACCACGTGTGGTGCGCGGCTAGAAGTAGCGGTACCCATGGAAGAAGAAAAAAGAAGCACACACAGAGACATCCTACATCCTACTGACGAAACGCATTATGGGCATGGAATGGAAAGCACACGGGAAATCGCACTTTACTTTACCGCTTCCGGACCTGACATGAACGCGCGCGCGAGAAAGCCTCCCCAATACGTGTATGATAAATTTAATAACAATTTTCCATCCAGATTTCCGGAAACTGATAAGCACGGTCACCCCACCGAATGTGGCGGCAGGCCACATAAAATGCTTTCTTCGGTGTTTCTGTACGGTGAGGTGTTATTAGAACCCCAACACCGTATGTACTCTCTGGTGTCTGTTCGTGACCCTCTTCTCCTAATGACTGCGGGTAACGGAACACTCCGGCACCATACAATCCGGGTATCTGTGTGTGTGTGTGTTTAAGGTGACTTGGCGTACAATCCGGGGACGGAAACGAAAGTGTCGTCCCGGTGAAGCATCCGTCTCTGCAACACTTCGACCCCCCAATCATCGTATGGAACCGGAATTAGCGCATTAGGGGCCTAATGTTTGTCTTCGAAGCTATTTCTACACCGTGCAAGCAATTCGACAAACCTTATCCTTCTACCGTACGTGGAGCACATTGTGGTCAGATGATTTCAAAATGAATAACTTACACGCACACCAACGTTCCTGTGGCGAGAGTGCGAGAGTGAGCAATCGAGGTGAATTATTGATGTTGCTTTCTCGCGCTTGTGTACCGCTCGTGTCCTTGGAGCGATAGGACATTCGTCACTCATATTAGTTTGAAGAAAGTACGCTTAATAATTCAACTACTAAAGCTAAAAGGACAGTCAAATATATGGCAATTTGTGTTTAAGAGCTATTAGAAGCATTTTTTGAGAAGGTTTTTTTTATAAGGTGTGAAATGAAGGCACGTCTCAGTGCTAATATCGTGACAAAAAATACATGTTCCTTACGAACTGAAACAACATACATTCATCACATTAATCTAGCGTGTTGATTAATCCGCATGATTCTTAAAGAAAATTAATTTTCCACAATATGTTACCCACCTTTTTAACGAAAACGTTCGTCATGCTAACGATCTTAGATGCAGGGAGTGGTCAGTTGCTTGTGACGCTAAATTAAATAAATGACCACACGTCATCAGTCCCCTCTCCACATGTCTTTGGCCGCTATCGTGGGCATACCTTGAGAAATACAAGCTCGTGGTGCGAATGTCCAATGATGAGAAAAGGTTTTAAAGTTTCGCGTTACACACGCGCGCTGTGAAACATTCGCTCTTATCTACCGAAGCCAGCACTTAGCCGGTGGACGCTCATTTCCATAAATAAAAACCCAACCCAACGACTTGGTTGGCCCCCGTTACGATACGTCGACATATAGCCGTAACACCGGACATCGGACACCGCGAGCGATGCGTCTTAGGTGCGGCTCCGACTAGAGGCTTCGGGCTGGAGGCTCTATCTTCATCAGCCGTCCCCGAGGGGAATCTTACGATGGGACTGCATTGGGACAGCACAACGCTACTTGCTAGGCTGCGAAGCGACCGAAGAGGGACCGATTAGCAAATTAGTTTAGCACACGACTGATCTGGTGCGAATCCTATCGCGAGTGTGTGTACCAGCGTGGAAGTCTACTAACCTTGCCTATAGGTGTGCGTACACGCAAGACTCGCAACAGGAGTTGCTTACCTGTGCGTGTCAGACATGTGGGTCGTAACGTTACGCCCCAGGGAACCTCTTGGTGTTGGCCTCACCAAACGTGTAGCCAAGTGTAACGAGAACAAACGGTCTCGGCTTACCGAACCGAACCGTCTTCATACGCATACCGGAATCAATCACGGTGTTGCCGATGCGAAGATTCATCAAAGGCTATCGGTGGCGTGTGTTTTCTACTCAATTGGTCAAAAGAATGAAGACCGGCTAAGGTGAAGGATTTCCCACCTTCTTCTGTTCAGATGTTGGCCGGAAGATGGGGGAGATGCTAGGGTATATTTTTAGCAATTCCCTTCACTCTACCAAACGGTTATGATAGTTGTGCTGAAGCCTTTTCTTCCGGTAGAAAAGAATCGAATGATGCGTATATACCATCATCATCTTCATCACTCAACACCCTGCCCCTTAACTATTTGCTCAATCTGCTTTGGTTTTGTTACGGTTTATTACCCATTTTGGTGTTTCATTAGAAAGGTGTTTACGATTAACTTCTTCCGTAGTGAGATATCACATCCCTCAGTGCTCTTGTGGTGCTAGAGAACTTACTGAAGCGACATAATTTGCTTTCATGCACCTTTCACGCTCAATTGCCCAAACCTCATCCCTTCTTATCCTGCCGCTGACAAGCATTGACGGAGAGTGTGGTGCGTGTTTAAGCTAAACGCTTGTGCGAAATTACTGTCTCCCGAATGGTAGTGAGAGGTATACGCTGAGCTGTTAGTGTTTAATGTTTACTGTTCATTATTGTTCTTAGTAAAATACAATATGGAACCGACTGGTTCCGAACTGGCCCATCACACGTTTTAATCCGTTGCACTGATGTAATAACTAGGCTAAGAGTTTCGAGACAAACGACATCCTTTGAATTCTCAACTGTATCTGCTTTGGCAAGAAAAATAATCAAGACAAATTTGCCTTTAACACGTACAGTCAGTTCTCTGCAGGACGCAGTTATATTTTCTTTCCAATTCCTATGCCCCACACTCCACTACGTCGAGTAAGAAAAGCATGTGGATTACTTCTGTTTGTACCTACACTCTTCTACGGCATCTGTTTAAAATTTTCCCAAACAAAATGTGCCCATATGCACATTCGTTCCCAAGGCATTCTAAGGCATTCCCAGAGCGGAGTGTTGCTTGCTAGCACAAAACCGGCAATAGCCACGTTTCACGTAAAGCTCTTCTAAACTACTCACATATGCTAAATAACAGTATACAATACGGAGTAGGACTACCAGTGTGGCTGAAAGTTCTTTTCACCACCGTCCACAAATGTCTCTATCCGGCTACTGTTGATGGTGACGGGCTTCGGGGTTTAATAAGACAATAGGGCGAAAGGTACCGGTCTCGTACACGAACCATCTTCTGGCTCAGGCGTTTGGCACACTGAAGCAATTTACCATAAGATCTTATCGTCTGTATAGCCAAAGTATTTAATGGTGCTCCGTGGCCCAAGACAAGGGTGTCACTAAAATCGTCTTTAGCAAAGAGCAGTGCTAGCGAATCACTTTCATGTGATCTAAAGGTTAAACAGAGCTGCTAAAACAAAGACATCGACCTCATTAATGCTTATAGTCCATATGTGTTTAAAAATGAAGAATACAACATCAAAAACTTCTATGGAAAATGAATCCCGGTACGGTTATCGATTGAATGGACACAATTTCTTTCTAATGAAAACCCATTCTGTGGTTGAAGCTAGCAAAAGGATTGCGATAAATTAAACTGTATCTACGAAAGCAGTATTACACCAGGTCTCATATGCGTTCTTTACGAAGGGTTTTCTTTGAAATCCATTTGTGGGAATCGAATTCCCAGCGTGTAAGGCATATGTAACCGAAACACCCATATGTCTCACAGCTGTGAAATGTTTCTGCCAGAAGTACAAGAATAGAAAACTGAACACTGCACTTCTTATTGCTGTCCTAATACGATAGCATAAGAACAGCCTGTCCAATTCAATATGGTTCACTATCTAATTACTTTACGTGGGGTGTTCCATTGGACATTGGGGCTTTCAATTATTCAAGCACCATAAATACCACGGCACAGGTACCAACAACACTGCCGATGTAGGTGGCATTTCCAGCAGGTATATTAAGAAATTAAGGTACCTTCCTTTTGCTGGAGATCGATAATTGGTCCTTAATTGCGTCGTTAATGAAGCTACGCCGCGGCCCATATGTGCTTGTCATCAAATATTTTCCAACCCTTTACGCAACCCTTAACGCTTTGCACGGGGCACGATAAACATGTGTTTGAGGGAATGTACCCAAAACATGGCAGGCGTAAGAGATGGGGGCACATTTCCTTATGCCTATGGTTTGATGGATTGTCAATCTTGCCCTGAGGGAGTGGGAAGTTACTGTAACTTATTCATAAGTAAAGGAAGCATTTGGTGTAATAGTGTACCGCGCCAGGTAAGCCTTTGGTGACTTCATTCCTAGGTCTGTTCCAATTTGTCCCTGACAAAGATTATTGTAATATTTACATACCATGTTAACCCTTTTCGGTTTTGTTTCTCCCCTTTGCCGGAAGGTTAAGATATGCAGCTTAAATCAGGGTGTGGTAATTGGTGGACTGATGCATACCACATCATTATTGCTCAGTGTTCAATCCATCCTAACCTGAAAAAAAGAAGATGATAAAGGAGATTACTAAAGTGATTGTGATGTAAATTATTTTCAAGTATTTATTTAAGTTACATTGAGGTTATATTTT
>CM028125.1:11554064-11582793 GCA_016254315.1 Anopheles parensis | reverse complement strand
AAGCACAAAACCTCTTCTTAAAATGAACTACAAATTGTGCTGCAATTGCGTGTGTTTGTGTATGGTGACTAGCGTCAATCATTAACATCTGGTGAACCAATTATGAAATCTGCACTCATAATCGAATTATCTGTCGATTGCATCGGTCCTGCCTCTTGCATCGTTACTTGCAATTATAGAATACGGGACAGTACTCGATGCCCGCAAAATTAGAATTAACTCCCGTCCGTGCCTTTTGCTTGCACGCTGGCACAACTCTCCCACGTCTCAATCCGCTTGGTTCAGTTGATTCAAATATTTGTTCGACTTTTTTTCCTGTTATTAGAAATTTATTTTTTTTCCCCACTCATCCAGGGAGCGCGGACCGCTGCACTCAGCGGGTAGATGCTCAAGAGCCAACTTGAAGCAAATGCAATCAGAGATGCACCGGATGGTGCGTAGCGCATTCCTACCAAACGCATTAGACATCCTTTTTGTGGGAAACAGGTTGGTGGTGGGGGGGGGGGGGGGTTCAGGGGTGGAAGGGTGCAAATATAATTTGATTATGTGGTGTGGTGTGCACTATTGTTCCGGGTAGGACGGTGCAATTTTTCCGTCTCTCGATGCACTTTTATGCCTTTATTTTTCTATTGCTGTTCATGCGTGCATTTCCCGACCTTCCGCCCTGTTTCTCCTCCCCCTCCCTTCCCTGCCCTTTTTAAGGACTATCGGGCAACTAACGGGCAAACAGTTTTCATGTGTAGTGCGTATGCCAACGATGCCATTGCCCCTAGTGTGTGCGTGTGTGGGATGGGTGGGTTTGGTTGTTTTTCTTTCCTTTTTTTTCGCTACCATTCCCGTTTGTTTTATTTTGGGGACCGTGGCTTTTTCTGTGCCATGTGGAATTTGCACTATCCGATGCAAATTTACGGCATGCATTCTTTGCGCGATGCACCAGCAGCGCCCCCACCCTCCCCCACAACGTGGGAGGGTTTTGGGCGAGAGTAACAACAACAACAAAACATGGGAAAAATAAAACAAACCCACTCGGTTTCCCAATTGTACTGTTCCGATTCTCGGTTGCCAGCACCAGCAAAAAAAAGAACGAAACAAAAAAAAACAAGTGCAGGCGTTTAGGCGCATGGGTTGAGGCGCGAGTGTGAATAATACCCTGCATTTGCAAGGTTAAAGGTATGTTAGTTTAGCGATATTATTCTCTCCCATTGTTGATGTTGTTTATGCTGTTGAGCAGCCTGGCACTATCCTGTCCGCGCTGGGTTTTGTGCATCGCGGATACGAGATGTGTACTTTATGTGTGTGCATGAATTGCATCGTAATGGTGGATTCGTGGAACCAGGAGTAAGTGGGGGGGGGGGGGGGGGGGGGGGGGGGGGGGGGGGGGGGGGGGGGGGAGGTGAACTAGTCCTAGAGCTGGGTGCTGGTAGAACAGACAATCGATTCGGCATCGAGGCCTAACAGTACGGGGTGAAACAACAAAAAAAAACGCAGGTGCAAACTTCGAAGGGACAGAAGATGCATGCGGTGCTGTTGTTTTTCGTTTACGCTAGTGTGTGGGTGCATTGGGGGGGGAGGGTTGGGAGTTTTTTTGTTGTTGCTGGTGCTCCTTTCTACTGAGTCTTATTTTCGGTCGCTGCTCGTACACAGGTTAGCCCGGATGTGTATTAAAAATGCATAGCACACAAGCACAAAACCGTACACTGTGGGTGGTAGTAACTGGGCTGGTGGATACAACAATTGCCACTATTGTCCTCCGGCCTGCGTATCGGCCGGATGTTGTACGTATCATTTTTTTTCTCTCTCGCTCACTTTTGATGACCTCTTGCACATTTACACAGCAAAGGGTCGGTATGCATTTGGTTTGGTTGGCCAGGGTTAGAAAACACGACGCTCAGCTAATTCCTATTGTGGTTTTTTTTCTTCTCCATCCTTCGACGATAGTCACTGATTGTTGATCCATGCTTATAGGGATAGTAGATCCACATCCATCATGCAGAAAATTGACACATGATATTAGATTAGCATACAGCGAGCGTTCGTACATGGCAGATGTGATGTATGATGATTTCGGGACGATTCCTTCTGGAATCTGTATGAGGTTGAGTAGTTTGAGGTTGCTGCTATATTCACTCCAGTATAAGCATTTCTGGCTGTCTCATTGAAATTGTGTGAAATGGTGCACAAAGTTCATATTTGCTCAGGACTTGCATTTCTGTTACTGATATTTAAAGTCAAGGAACACCAGAAATGGCAAGCCACGAACTCTTGAGGTTGTAGTGCTATAAAAGATGAAGATTATCAATATATTTTCCCTCCTCACTATAGTTACTCCTCAACTCATCATATTTATTGGAAATTTCAATGAATTATAGAAATTAATTAGGAATTTACATGAATTTTATCGTTAAAGACCTTATGCAATAATGAAACAATTCAAGGTATTGGATNTAAATGACGAGATCAATTTATTTCTTTTCAAATCTGTATACAAGTCTGCACAAAGTTCATATTTGCTCAGGACTTGCTATCCTCTTATTGATAATTCAAAGAATCCCAGGAACTCTTGAGGATGTAGTGCTGTAAAAGAAGAAGATTATCAATATATTTTCCCTCCTCACTATAGCTACTCTTCAACTCATCATATTTATTGGAAATTTCAATGAATTATAGAAATTAATTAGGAATTTACATGAATTTTATCGTTAAAGACCTTATGCAATAATGAAACAATTCAAGGTATTGGATTATTTATCTAGAACAGTTAGAAAACTTGGATTATAATAAACGTGGAAGGATGACTAAGGCTTAAACGAAGTTAACTAAGTGTGTATTTAGTATCTCAGTTAACTCCTTCGAGTTCACAGCAAGTATTTCGTTAAATAGTCTCTCAACATTTTTGGAAAAGTGTGCCCATTTTGGTGACATCTTTCTTTTGTTTCAATATTAAATTAAACAATGTTCACAGTTTCGGTAGGCATTTACATACATGTCTTTGTCGGCACAAAAGCAGACGTTGTTAATCGAAAATCACTACACATTCGTTTTGCTAGGCATACAAACGTACGCAGGAAGGCTAGGAGTAAGAATAGTGAACAATATCTGCAACAAACTTTCGTTCACCACCTTTCCCGAATACCTCTACCATCTAGATAAAGCACAGGAAGGTTGTGTGTGGACGCTAAATTGACAGTTTTCTTTAAACACTACTTCTTCAAGCCTATCGATTGGTGTCAAAAACACACGCACCGGGTAACAATCACAGCAATAAAGATAAGAGTCCTTACAGTGAAAGTAAAACGAGAAAAGTAGCCTTACGGGCTCGCACTCTCTCTGGGTCTGCCTCCGGTAGTCAACCTTCGACCGCTATCCGGTTAAAAAGGTGATACGCTTCGACCAAACGACGCTGAAGGAAGCTGAACTTACCAAAGTGTGGAATCGCGCCTACGACTCCCATATGTGGAATGGGATGGGCAGGTAGCCAGAGGACAAGGGTGGATAAAGGGTGTCTGTATATACTCCTAGCACCGATGATGCTTTTCAGTTACGGTAGCGATTGGGGACACAAAAGGGAAGGGTTGATATACGTTGTCAGGGAAAAAGGTAATTAAAACGGATCAAATCAGCATTAAGATAGTGCCCGTAAGCGTGAGCTCCTATCACCCGTACATTTCCGCCCTGCGTATGTTCTTCGTGCGTGTGCGCGTATCCGTGCGTACGATGTTGCTTACGTAACTGGAAGTCTACTGCTAGGAAAGAATGGCAAGAAATCAACAGCTACGAGAGCCGGTTTTGTGAATACAATGACCACGAGTGGGAGACGCCGGTTACGCGACGGTACAGGAATTAGCAGGCATCCCCCGTGGATCTAACGGAAAGCATCTGGTTTCCTGCAGGGTCGAGTCAATAAATTTCAAATAATTTCCGTTCGAGATAGCCTCTGGTCAAAACCTCTAGCAAAAGAATAATGGTCCCCCGCCGGACGCAATCCCTGACCCAAGCCTGCCAGCGGGAGCGGACTGACAAAAGGATTTCCAGCAAAGAATAAGACAATCATCAGGATTGAGTCGGTCGGTTTGACTGTACGATTGTCCTGTCGACATTTTCCGTCCCATTGGCACCGACAATGATGGCCGGGCTGAGCTGCGTCCGTAATCTATTCATTTCTTTTTTATTTCTTTACGACCACCGCCGCACCAGCCCCGCGCCTCACGAGATGAACACTGTTAATGAGTGATTTTTTAAAACCTTCTTCAGTTTGTCTATCGTCTCGCACGGAAACACTAACCTGCACCTAAGCCGAAATGGAAAGGCAAAATTGTCTACAGTCATTCACCAAAGTCCACAACGAACTCTCACTTTTCGCCTTTTTGCAAGCATGCATACCCGCATACGGTCAAATACATACACGGATGGCTTATTAGCATATCTCTTCTAATTATCTACCGCTCCCTGGATTCACCAGAACTTACAACTCCATAAGGTGAGCGCGACTTTTCGCATTCAGCACAACAGTCAAATGAACCGTTTCCACGTCTTTGAAAAGTAAATTAAAAAGATTACGGCCCGAAAGTACGTCGACGACGACGACGACCGCACCTTTGGCTGTTTAGACAAGTCTCCTGGGTCAGAAGAGTGGATTATGCCGTGTTCGCAACACTGTGAACACACAGGACATTCTTCGATGGTTTTGTTACGCTTAGTCGTTTAAAGCGTTGTCTTTGAAGGTACACGGTGTACGTGTGACAGTTACGTGTGCTCTGGTGACCGTATGTGTACCATCGATTTGATCTTAAGCTGTTTATTAGGAGTAGCAAGGAAATGACTAAATTATGTAAATGATATTCTAACACACTCAACTAGACAAAAACTCTAAAGAGAATGTGTGATGAAGGGGCCAAATGTGCAGTAACATGAGGAGTATTGTGTCTACTAAAATATATAACAATGCTTTAGATACTATTATTACTTTTAGATGATGTAAACTAGGTGTACTAATGAGTAATTCTAAAATGTTGTTTTTTGTGTAAAACAATTCTAGACTCTATTACTTGTAGACTGCTATATTCTAGTTACTCGTCCATATTTTGTTAAAGTCCCGTCTATACCGAGACTTATATTTTGGATGTTCTGAAAGTCTTGCAGAAATCTCTTGCAGAGGTATATCCATGACATGTACTTCTTCAATTATGTTTTTTTCATATTAATGCTACATATTGTCCAGTTTCACAAGTTATTAGCGCTTGATTAGCGCACACTTCTAAAGAGGTGAGCTAATAGCTCATAATGAACAACTTCCAAGTCATTCCACCAAACACTAGTATTCACTTTCAGAGTATAAGGTCACTGTGCGTCCAGGTGTCTCATGATATTTGTCGATTGGGTGCACTGAAATGATGAGCTTTAGACGTATTGGCTAGGATATTGAAAAATAGCTTAATGCCTCACAACAAAACACATTTAGGGGCATCCACGTGTTTTGTTGGTTTATAAAGTTTAGCATTCCAAAACAACTCATCTTTTCACTATAATAGGTCCTGGTTGACTATTACAAAAAAGGAGGATTTCAAATCCTTCGGAGAGGCAACTAATTCGAGTGTTTTTGTATTTCTTGATCCTTAGATATGTTACATACCAATACCTCTTGTATTATGCAGGAGAAAATCAATTATGGCTACCCATATTTTGCAGGATTATTTCCTGTATAATTTACTTCCCCTATATCAAACACTGTATTGAACTCAGTTGTTCAAATCAATTACTCACGTGTGGAGAAAATGACACACTTTGCCAACTTTGTTCCCGTGCACAATTGCATGCACAATGCACAGTTCAATATTGCTTCAATGATCATTACAATGTGCTTTAAATGCAATTTAACCCATTCTGTCGGCATGTGTTAGCATTAGACCTGTTGATTGTTCGGTCAAAAGCTGATTTACAATCCACATTACGAAAAGCAGACAACGGCACATACACAGACTCTTTTTCCCGACACTCATCACCAGTGTGTGTGTGTGATTTTTTTAATTTAGTTTTTGTTCTTTGGTTTTGTACTACTACTACTCTTCTCCATGCTGGCCATGCTCCACATGTACGCTGTCAATTTGCTGGTACGCTTCGTCCTACAGAGCACCGTGCGCATCCAATCCTACCTTTTGCTGCCATTTTTTTTCGTTGTTTTTTACAAAATGCACCAACACCTACAGCATGGTTTCATTAACGAAAAGTCGGATGTACCATACTCCGGTGTGACCTTAACAGTGACGTAATCTGGGCACACAAACACACAAACTCTCCCTCGCCGCTCATCAACTTTCCATCGCGTTTCCGTTCGGGCCAGTTGTCGACGAGTGGATGGATGTGCACGCCGGCAGTAGTAAACCCCCGTTCAACTCATTCAACACATTACGGATATGTTGGATTGTCCCAATTATGTTCCCTGGTTTTTCCACTCGGTAAACAGTCAAAATAAGGGAAATTAAAAAAAAAATCATAACGCCATGCAGAATATACAACCAAAAAAACTGTGCACGAGACACATCAACGACCTCCAGAATGGTTGTGACCGTGAAAATTAAAAGTTGCCAAAAATATGCACATGGCCCGGTTTCTGATCTGATCTGGTGGTACCGGTACTTCTCCCACACTTTCTCCTCTTTCGCTCTCTGCCGGGCGGCAAGCCTTTCCGCTTGTGGGTTGCGTTCCTTTCCCAAAAAGCTCTTCCACCAGTGTGTGCAAACAAATGTCTCACTCTAGCGTTCTCGTTACGATTCACTTGCACGAGTACAACGGTAGCAAACCGTGCCGGGTCTGTCCCGGGGTTGGGAAAACATATGTTTTTCCGGGTGGCTTCAGTGGTCCACACCAACCCGGACGAGGCAGACTGTGGGGGAAGGAGAGAAAGATACACAGAGGCTGGCCGTGGTGTCGATGTGCGAAAAAGCAGTTAATAATTGAATCATTGCCCAATTTTCCCAGCGGGTTTCACATGATTCCGCAACCCTTCGCATGCCCTCGTCGCAATTTCGCATGGTGACGAGACGGCACGACGTTGAGGTTGTCGAAAAAACATAATCATCTCCCGCGCTCCACCTTCCCCAGCTTCGGCCCAACGGCAACAGCGGAAGCAATCGTTCGGCAAACTAAAAAACAACTTCCGAAAAATGCGAAAACCAACGTAAAAACAACATTGATGACAAACAAAAGTGGTGGGAAATGGGACGAACAAAACAAAAAAAAAACTTAAAAAAAATGGAACAACTCAACATTAACCACCATCGGGGCCCCGGCATCAGGTTTCGCGTAGTCAGGCGAATGATTATAGGTTAATGATAAGCTCTCGTTTACTAACACACAACCCAGAGTTGCCGAAAACGAAATGAATGAATTCAATGCACATGCAGCACGTTGCCCACCCGTCGGGACCAAACCCGAAAAACCCAGGCCGGGAATCAAAACAAAACCAAACCGAAAACGAAACGGGACGCTTCCCAAAAATTTGTGTTCGCCTCTCCCCACCGGTGGCGTGGTGTGGCGCATCTGACAACAGGAAAATCCGTACACACTCGCAAGTACCGGACCCGACCGTCGAGTCCCAAGGCCACCGTCACCACACACATACACACACGCGCGCAACCATTTCAGGACAACGTTTCGGGCGGTTTCGAGGGTCGGTATGACGTATCATGTGTTTTTTCGGGATTGTTAAAAAATAAACTTCCAAAAAATTATAAACAGGGTACGAAATTTATCGACCTCCGCTACTGATGCACTGTTTCCCCTTTCACCGGATAGCGGTTGATAGCGCACCGGGAACGGAAGGGAACCGGCCAGGTATCTGCACTGTTAATCGGCCTTACATAATTGCTCATTGTAAACGTTCAATCAATAATCGATCCGCACAGGTTGTGGTTCTTAAAGTGAAATCATTGATTATATTTATTCACTTATGCTTACTTCCATTTTATCGTGGAAATAGTTTTCGTTTTTTTTTAATCGACTTCTTTCCACTTAAGCGCTGCATGCGTTCTGGTTGACCTAGAAATGGAAGCATGCAACTTCATGTAACGTTTCTTTGTTGTTTGTTCATTGATACTTAATAGATAACTGTAAGTTACTTTGTGCACTACTTTTATTAGTTTTTAGCCGAATATAAAAAGCCTATTAAGAAGAAGAATTGATAATCTTCCTCTTCTTGGGATAACGACATCCAATGTCCTGTCTGCCATTTCTTTCTTGCTAGACCCATTCTTATCACAAAACAGAATGGTTAGTTCTTGCAATGGGAGAACGGTTTGATTGATATGAATATCCAGCGACGAATCATTCGAAATATGGATAGACTCTCAAAAGATGAAGCTTGTAGAAACCAAGAATTTTTGAAGATTTTGAAATCTCTTAAAATTTGTGAATCTTTGAAGATCTGAACTCTGATCTTTTGATCATAGTTAGTTTAGCTTCTGCTTATTAGTTTAGCTTCTGCAATACAGGTTTTCCAAACATATGACGATGTATTGCAATTGCTAAAAGGAATGTTTTTGAAAAGAATAATATAATAAATATTCATAAAATAGATTCAGAGTGATTCGTATTGGTTTGAAGATTCAATCTGATTCATGAATCAGAATCCGATTCCATCCAACACTCATTAAGGCTATATACATTGATTAAAGTAAATCAAAATGGTATTGATTCTTCAGAAAGGTTTTAAATATTGGATTGTATTTTTTAGGCACTCATTGCATTGTAGTACGAGAATAAATATGTAGTAAAGGTATAATCAATGAGAACATCTTCCATTGTAATTTCTAAAATAAAACTTATCCTAAGGAAGAAATCTTTCATTAATGTTCCAAATCCGCTTTTTCTTATTTCGCTTACGAGATGATTTTTCAATCGTTTTTCCCAAGAATTCAACATTCAATGTCGCTTGAGCTAAAAAAACTTCAACAATTCCAAAACTTCCAATAACCATGAATGAGTCTATTACAATGCTCAATAACAATTAGTCACATGTTTGATGTCCGTGGTCCGATCGATACCTTGAACAGCAAAACAAGCCAACATTCTTGCTTTGTATATGATCCACATACTAGCATTTCGAACATAGCAAATGAATGTTCGTGTGTGTATTTTCTCAACAAAAAAAACATCGTTCGTGCAATTCCATGCCGTAATGATTCTGAAAGAACTGGCCAAATGGATCACCGGATTGAACCCCGAATCGTTTGGCATGGTAAACGTCCTTATTGCTGCAGCAACTGCTAAGGCGACTATCGGTTCCCATTTTTTCCCGTGTTCCTATCATGCTGGTTTTATTTGGAAGGAAATCCTTTCACAGTTCGCAAAACCCGGAAGAACCCTCTGTGCTGGCGATTGAATTACGAACGAACGAAAGCACCGAAACGAAATTCAAAAGAGATGATGGAAAGGAAATATCTTAGCTTCTTAGTTCGGTGGTTTATTTTGGAACCTTCCGGAGCATCCAATTTGCTTCGCCGAAAGTTATTCATTTAGTTATTGAAGCATCGGGTTTTTAATAATTCATGTAAGATAATTTGGTCTTGGCCCTTGGTCGGTGCCCAAGACCGTTCGGCGGTGGTCCTTTGTGATCTCCTTTAATTGATCCTTTCGCTTTTGGACGAAGTGCGACCCGGCCCAACAGTGCCTTTCGTTTTAAGTTGCATCGTTCGGTGCATCGTACGTCGACGGTTCTTCGACCACTGCCAGCACCAGGTAATCCTTCATTATCTTTGCTTTGCCTCAAGTGCACTTCAATGAAAGCAAAAACTTATAGGGAAAAAATCGACCATATTTCAGAAGGATGGAATGTGATTTTTATTTTACCGTCGTGAATTTCATTGCAACAAAAAAAAATCGAAAAATCCTCCCACCTCCCCCGCTTCCCCCCCGTTTTGAGAGGCTTCCCGGTCCGAAGCACTTCGTTACATTACGGCACTGCATCCGATGGAGTTTTGTGTGTTGCATTTTGTTGTTTTTTGTTTGTTCGCTCGCTTTGCTGCACCACAGATTTGCCATGGATCGTACTCCTCGATCCCGAATTCATCTTGTAGCAGGACGCGCGCGCGACCTCACCACACTGTGTGCCTGTATCGAGTAGAGGTACAGTAAAGGTTGAACCAGGGCCATAAGTGATGGGTTTGGTGAAAAACGACGAAAAAATTAATAAAACACACACACACAGAGCGAGGAAATCGCGCTTGAAACGGGAAAATCCTAACTAACGGGAACAACAAAGTCCTGCGCGATCCTGCCGCGAGGCAATTTTTTTGTTGTTGTTGCTGTTGCAGACCCGATGCCCACTCGACGTTGCACTCGTTTGCATCGGGAGTTTGGAAGAGGAGGGAATGTAGCAGGAGGTGAGCTCGGTTACATGCAAGCAGCAGCATCGTGCCAGCACGTAAGCCAGCAGCAAAACGCAGACATTGATGCGCGCGACCGTTGCCACATCCATCCCACAAGCCGGGCTTCCACCGGGTAAAGGTTTTTACGACTGCGGCTGCAATAGAAGAAGTTTTCCGCTTATACATTCGCGGCTCACCAACTCTACATCTCTTCCCCGGTTCTCCCCAGTATGACCATGCTTTACTTTCTCAACCGAGTAAGCCGCCTTTTGCAAATGGAGGGTTTTTTTTTATTTAGCCGAAATGCATTGCAGCACAAGTACACCGATTGATAGATATCGTCGGTAATGATGACGCGGGCGTGGACGTTCAAAGACACACGAAACGGCCTCCCCTTTCAACCGACCGCCCACCCGCCCTGGTCCCGTTCGATGGGTTTGGGGCCGAAGGGTGAAAAAAGGCGAGTGGTAAAGTAAACAGAAAAATGCAATTTTTCCCATTTTTTTTATAACGTTCCTTGTGCATTCTCGCTCCCGGGCAGGCAGCAAACAGGCAGGAACGAGTGCCAGGTGATGGTTACTCTGGTGTAACTGCTGAAGTACAGGCTGATGGAAAAGTTTGGTCGACTAAGAGGAAAAACTGCATTCGCATACCCTCTGTTCTGTCTACCACTTTCACCCATCCGGGTAACGTTCTTTACAGCAGTATATGTGTGTGTGTGTGTGTGTGTGGGACTTTTTCCCATTTTTCCCGTATTCTAGTAATTTCTTGTTTTGGAGGCTCTGGTTTATCACTCCCCCAACCCCCTTTTTTCCACCCATTTCCCGTGAATTGCATAGAATTGAAATGCAGTTTTTTTCGGGTTTTTTTTTGTTGTTGCGTAGAATAAAGTACATAGAAAAGCCAAACTAACTGGTGCAACGATACACCTACATCGGTTGCCATCGGTGCATGCGTACGTCCGATCGTTTTGGGTTGGGACGAAATTCCATATAGCAACCGATGTTCCAATTAAACCCCTATCAAAGGTTGACAGTTTTGTATTCCTGAAAAAAAAAAACATTTTGCAAAATGTTCCTGCAACTTTTCCCCATTTTTAATTATTTTTATTAAGATCATTTTTGCTCAACCTTTAAGTCAAAATGATGCTAAAAATGGCTCAAGATGTATATTCTTTGCTGCAACTTATTGTTTGGCGATGCATTTTCCGTTGCATCGCACGTGGTAGGGTGGGAAACTCGTGACGATCGTCGATGTCTAATACAAAAATGCGCTTCTTGTGCGCGCGTATTGGTCGCCACTCTCCCCATCCTATTCACGCTCGTCGATCACTCGCGCAATATCGGGAAATCGGAAAATCGAGTGTTGTGTTTTTTTTTGTTGCTCTTCTCTTTCTCGTCATATATTGTTGTGTGAAATTTATATGTGCATCTCACGGTACACCTACACACACACAGAGACAGACACAGGCAGCTGTTGAGATAGGACTGCACCGGTACATACATACAGCAGTGTTCGTAGTGGTTGCACTGGGAAAGCTCTATGCACATGATGAGTTAAGCCTTACCTTGTGCTGTTGGGACCTTTGCTTTTAGTGTGTATGTGGGGGAAAAATGGGTGGAAAATAGAATTACGGGCCAAGCTAAAACATGCAACCAAAAAAAGTGACCGAACAAAAGCAACACACACACACACACAAAATTGTAGGAGAAAGACCTCCAACGCCCACCCCCCATTTTCTAGTGCCTATTGTGGGTGGATCGGGTGGAATTCGCGCGCGCTTTTTCTGATTTTCCACCGGACATACGCAATCAGGCTCCTTCCTACCCCTTTCCAATGCACACACACATACACACACAAACACATACCCCAAAAAAAACAAGCGCTCACTTTACAGTGGGCAATACAATCGTACAATAATGCTTTCGGCTTTTTTTGCCGTTTCGTCAAACGCTCGAATTTCGGTTTTCGATGCTGTGGCCGCATAGGTACTCGCCAACGATTGATGTGCCCAGAATGCACATATAGAATAGACAAGGTTGAATGGGGTGGTTTGGAGAGGGGTTGCATTTTTTTCGGACGCCCTTGTCCTCCCTTCGCTGTATCGTGACCTCCCCTCCCCCACAGGACCATGGAGGGGGAGATTGTGGGGTTTTATTTTTTTTGTGAGTTTGATTATTTGCTTTCGACATCAACGCCAGAAATGGATGACCAGCTGGGTATTAGAGCATGGGGCTCTAGTGTGCCGAGCGTACGGGCACATATCGGCATACATACCCGAAACAGGAGAGAAAACACACAACAACAAAAAATATGCTCGACTGGAACTGGAAAGAACCGAAAAAAAATTGGAAAGCCGCTCACCCAAACCCACCCACCGAGGCACACATACATACACAGAGAGAGCAACGTGGACGGTGCAGGAATTTGAATCCTGCTGGCGCTGTAGAGCACGCGACCGTATGCGTGCCCGTGTATACATGCGTGAGCGAATACCGCTGTATGGGTGCCGCTGTTGAGCCGAGGTATATTTCCAGTTCGATACTGGCACTGGTGTTGTGCCCGTTCCAATATGTGTGTCCTCGCGGATGCAACATTTTTCACTTACCTTCTGTCGTCCCCGTTTATTTCTGGCGCTTTTTTCCCTTTTTTTCCCCGTTCACTTTCACACGGCACACAGGGGTTGGTTTTTTCTTCCGTTTTTCCTATTGCAACTGCCGGGACCCAGTCGAAAGTGGACATAAATCGGGAGGGGGTAGGGGAGTGGGAGGGTGTTCATTTTTTCCACTTTTCCCGATGGTTTTTTCTTGTCCCTTTTTTCGCGCACACGGCGCGCGAATCTACGCCCGCTAGAGTGTATTGCTGGACACTACTTGGGGTGGAGGGATGCACTGGTAAGGTGTGTGTTGTATGGTTCGGGATAGGTTTTTTTGTTGTTTCTGTTTTGTTTTTTTTCCATCCCATCCCCGTCCTCCCTCCCCATTGCATCCCACCAAAAAAAACACCCGTGTTTTCGCTTATTGCTCGCTTTCGCTCGCCACCAATGTCGTGCCCGTTTCGGTACGGCCATCGCAAACCCGGGGACGAGATGGACGTTCGGTTCGGTTCTATATCATACCCCCCGCTTTATGTCAGTGTTTTTTTGTTTTGTTTGATTATTTTTTTCTCATTCTCGCACTTGGCCATTTGGACCCGGTTTTTCGATTCGATTTGCTGTCCCCGGGTGCTGATGCTGCAGCCGTCCGTATGTGTGTGTGTACATGTGGTCGTTTGCCCGTACGTGGACCATGTACGTGTGTATGTAATTACCCCAGCGGTCAGTGTTTCTTTTTCCAGCGCATAATGACGCCTCAGTCACGCTGTTCTAGCGTCGTTGTTAATACGCGTGTTATCGCCGTTCGTCGCGCGATGCCAAAATACCGGCGTCAAATTTCTTATTTTTTCCATTATAAGTAAATCAATCAGCAAAACTTTTAATCATCTTTAAATGCAAAACTGGTAAAGTAAACGATATATCTATATGTCTCTGGAAAGGATTCGGGCCATACAAAACAGTAGCAACCAAAAGAAAAAAAAAACAAAACCAACCCGCAACCAGTTCTGCTGCTCAAGTTTGGACCGTTCGAAACGCTCTAGTGCAAAAGTTGCTAAATTTGAAGCTCCAGTTCGATGTAACACCATTTCGGCAAACATAACTCCAGCGGTGGCGAAAAATCAAAAAGCAATGTTTTGCAATCGAAAAATGCGTTGCAAATCGCAAACCAAATTCTAATCTCGCTCCATGTGCGTATGTGTGTGTATGTGTGTGGAACCTGTGTTTCGGAAGTAGCGGAATTCTAAAGCAAAAACTCCCAAATTACAACCCCAAATTGCTGAGTGTGCAGATCGCAGACGAGTCGTTAGTCGTTGATACGGAAAAGAAAAAAAAAACAACCAAAACTCCTCCCAAGTGTGGACGTTCTTTGTGTCGGTGCTAGGTCGGTGTTTGCTCATCACGACACATCCTGTGAGGAGCGCAAGTGTTCACCAAGCACCTTCAAGATATTGAACGTCAGTTTCTTGTGCTTTCTGTTTTCTTTTGGGAATTTGCAAGCTTCTCAGTTTCTTACCTTCTTGGTTGAATGTGTGTTTGTGTGTGTTGTACTGTGCTGAATACTTTGAAGATGAAGAAATTACATCTCGACAGTGTTTCAAGGTGTACGCAATGTCTCGTGATCGAAGCCAACGCACAACATCTGCACGGGTGAGAAGGCTTTTTGAGACCATGCAATGCCTTCGTTACGGCCTTTCTGTAAAGGTTTGGTAGCTTCATCCGCTTAAAGCATACCATCGCAATGATTGTGACATTGAGTGTTGCGAAATTATCAGCTCCTATGCGACAAGCTCTGGGGACTAGCTTCGCGGATGGAATAATCTTCAACTAAAGTACTCATCCCGCATCTCGGCAACATTCCCAGCAATGAGCCGTTGTGGATTTGTTTTCCCACGTTTGGAAAAGATGCCTTCGTCGTACAGTGATCATCAATAGGCATGATTTTGTTCAGTGATTTACTATGCCACCCGCCACCACGCTAAGTTGGATAAGTTTCTTTCGGGTGAACATCTGAATATCCGTACTTCAGTGGGTGTATGTAATACAACGAAACCGGCCACCATTGACGGAGTTCTTAGGGGTTGGGCTGAAATAAGACAGCTAGTGCAAAGTGAGCGCATATTTCCGTAGAGCGCCACGATCGAACGGCGCGGCGATTCATCCGTGTAACGCAAGACAACGAAAAGAAAAGCTTTGAAGAAATTGCAATCAAATCACTGACCAACGTGCCGGGTGGAGTTAGTGAAGTGTGAGCGTTTTGTTTGGTTTCATCGTCTTCGTTTTTGGTTGGTTTTCGTTCGGTGTATGTGCCTGATTTCTGTACCGTTTTGTTGTGCCAATTATTGTACCTTCTCTGGCTGCAACCGCGTGACTCAAATGTTCCAGTCAAAGGAGTAAACATATAACCTTTTGCTTAGGTAAGCATTTTGTTTTTTTATCGCTAAATTTGTACATTAATTGAACGAGTGCATAATCTTTGATTTTTAACGATTTTATTTACCCTTATATTTAAGATCATGTCAACTGATGGAGGCGCCTGGTGGTTTATTAAATTCATCAATGGTGTCTTGTTGGAAATACAAATTTATATTGAACTTCAAAATTTTAATTGGTAATCTGCTTACTTAACCTACTTTATAACAAAATGTAAAAAGTACTTAACTTAAGGTACTTAATACTGTGGTTCATATTTAGCAAATGTTCCAAGGTGAATGAAGGTCTCAAAGTCAATTAATTGATCTCAAACCTGCACCTTTTATGTATTTCGTGTATGCTTGTCTAAAAACACGCTTGACTTCTGAGTAGTTGAAGTTTTTGCCAGGAGTTCCTAAACAACATAACATTTCAATATTTTATTTGAAATCTTGTGTAATTTCTTTGAACCTTCAATTTTATTTAAAGATTCAAAAGGCAGTATCATTGAAAAGGCAATAAATGGGAAAAAAAATCCTTTACACGACTCTCCTATGAAGAAGAACTTTATACTTCTTCTTCATGCTCTACTATTGAGCGCTTGAATTCTTCATACTATTGAAAGTTACAAACTATTGCACATCAATTCACACTCTTTAGACGACATTTTCTTCTACAAACTGTGAAAAATTATGTGCTTTTAAAAACAATTACTAAAATTTCTAGATTTAAAAAATTAGATGCTGGATATAAAGTCGAAATCCTACTGAATAAAATGAAACAAATTCAAATTTTCGAATTCAAACGGCTACTGTTTAACGCTGCTATCCGTTAACATACTGCTGTTTAGCTAATGCAATTGAATACTTGAGCTTTCCTTTCCGAAAGAAATAGCTTTATTCACTAGTGTTTAAAAGTGTCTAGTTTATTGCTCCATACAATATGGATTGTAAGGTATTCATAAACGGGAAGGCTTTGTACGCATATGTCCTTCAAATTGCCACAAAATATAGGTTGAAGGTGATTGGATCGAAAGCGAAAATAATTAATTACATTAGTGCTATGGATGGGCACGATACAATACCGAAAACACAAGACAGAAGGAGAACTTCAAAAATTCGTTGCAAAGCAGTGTGCCAAAAGAATTGGTGCCAGAATGCAAAATAAAAGGCTCCCGAATAGTTCATTCTGAAGCAGTTCCGGTTCGGGACATGTGCCCCTTTTGGAAAGCCGAACTCGCACCGCTTCTTTCCGAACATGGAGAAGCGTATGGAATGGGTGATAATTGCTAATACATAGAGAGAGGAAGCTAATGCTGACAGCGAAAGAGTGCTTTGGAGTGACAGAGAAATGTTTAGTCACCGTGCAACCCGGAACCCTCGGCAAAGTGCCTGGACAAGGTGACGGGTGGCGGGTGTTGGCGAGCGGCCGAGGCTGCGCAGAAAATAGAAAGTTTTAGTGATTCTAACTTGTACGCACTATATCGAGCAGCACTAAGGAATCCAAGTCCAAGGAAGTGGTGAAAGTAGCAAAACCCCGATTGCCCGTGCAAGGGAAAGAGAAAGTCGTCACTAGGCTGGCACCAGCGCGCTGGTATATAGGAACCCGCGTGTTGTGGTGTGCGTGCTGTTTGTGTGACGAAAATAAGGGGTGCGTGGTCCAGTTTGCTCTCCCTTCCACGGCACAGACCGGCCAGCCTGCTAGTCGCANAAGTCGTCACTAGGCTGGCACCAGCGCGCTGGTATATAGGAACCCGCGTGTTGTGGTGTGCGTGCTGTTTGTGTGACGAAAATAAGGGGTGCGTGGTCCAGTTTGCTCTCCCTTCCACGGCACAGACCGGCCAGCCTGCTAGTCGCAGTGGCGGGAGTAGATTAGGGAGAGGGAAAACCGTCCATTGCCTGCCCTTCCGAGTTAGTAGCCGATCGGTTTGGAAGGGATTTCACACAGGCACTCGGTGTGCGGTGTGTGTTGGTGTACATTAGAGATTGTGGATGTGCCGTGCACCATTCGTGCGCGCATGAGCAGCTTAGGTCCCTGCGGCCTTCCCTCGTGCTGTGCCGGCTAACTTGAGTGTGGAGGGACACGGGGGGCGCAAGAGGGAAAGATTTGAGAAGATGTGTGCGTGTGTTTAACCGCATATTTGTGTCTTCTCACCCGAACGGTCCACCCCGTTCCACCCACTGTGCGGTGAAAGCCGAAGATGCTGCTGACAGTGTTGGGTTCGTCGTTCCGTGAGTGCCTTTTCCGCGTGAGGATCAAATGGTGAAGGTTATGTACATCGTCGATTTTCCTCACCACTTCATACACTCGCGGGTGCTCACCAATACCAGCGCAACGCCGACGATGGTGACGAGGAAAATGGGAGTAAAAAGGACAAAAAATCTACGCCACCAGACAACGCGAAAGGTGACCGAAATGTGTGCTCCCATCACCATAGGGCACAGCGCGTATCCGCATTGGTACGAAAGGGACGACCTGGGACGACCGGAGTTGCCCAAATACAGATGCGTTCGGTCGATTTTTCCTTTCTAATACCAGTCATTTCCACGGCAGAACACGAGTCTGGAAAATCCGCGCCGGAAAAATCGCCTGCCCACCCGCCACTCAATCCCTACTGCGTGTAAAAAAAAGAAAGGAACGCTGGCGCTCCCCAGGTTCTCAAGTCGTCGTCGTCAGTCGTGAGCCAAAAGTCGGACGAGATTGCTGCAAAATTAAAAACATCTTCGGTTGCGCGCGGTTGGAACAAAAATAACAAAACAAAACTAACAAATAGATTTCGCAAACAAATCCGGATAAAAAAGGGATAGAGAAAAACAAAAACAATAACAACAAATTGAGTTTGAAAAAAAAAACATGGAAAATGAAGCGGAAATAAGAAAAGGATATAAAAATATGAAAAACGAAAATTTAACATACGCCTAGTACCAGTGTGTTGTGGACTAGCTTTTTTAGAATTTTTTTTTAATATTGTTCAATGGTGTACCGGTTCGAACCCTCAAGACATGTGCCTGTGATAAATATAATTACGAAAAAAAAGTTTATGAATATCGTGCAAGTTCTTTCTGTAGACCAACGGACGTGTGAAGTTCCTTGATGGATAACGTGTAATGATACCAATTGCTTAATATATCTCATTCGCACCAAGTTAAAAGTCCTAAAAGATGTTCAAAACAGACTAAGAAAAAAAAACAACAAAAATGCATAAACTGTGTGCAATATAAATGTACAAAAGATGTTAAAAGAGTAGTAAAAAGAGCCGAAGACACGGCATGAAAGGGATAAACAGTTTGTAGAAGTGGAAAAAGGATTGTATTAACAAAAAAAAGCAAACGAGAGAAAAAAGTTGTCGAAGGAGATGACAATTCGAAGAATTTTGAAAGAGGAGCTTATCTCAAGAGAAGAACCATCCATCCTTGTGTCCATGCGCTTTCCCGGCAACAACCTGTAATAGCGCACTCTCCTGCCGCTCGGTCGGCACTCGTTTTATATGTATTATTATATATTTCTTCAGACTTCCCGCCCGCAAGGACGTAAGGACTCATCCGATGGCATTGGTGGGTTGGGGGTGGCAGTCGTTGGTAAGGGATGGTGGAGGACAGTACGAAAAACCACCCCTTCGAGAAATTTTCTCTATATAAAATTTAGTGTAATTTTCTTCTTCGGCTAAATATTTACCCCTTGGTCCGCCACCCTTCCGCCGCACCCCTCACCGTGATTGACCACCGCATCTACACACGTTGCGCGCACAGAAGGATACGCGCGTGTGCGAGGGTGTACTTGCTTATCGGTGCCTACCCTCTTGTATGCGCACGTGTGTGAGTGTGTGTGTCTGTTTGTGGTGGATCTCCTTCGGAGAAGTTCGGCAACAAGACGAAGACATCGCTCAGTGTGCAATCCGCGTCCATACCGACTGAGCATCGGAGCTTGTGTTTTCTCCGCCGGTGGTGGTGTGTCCGCATCCACCCATCCAAGGATTTCTGTGAAGAATCTTTGACGACGTGAAGTAGGAAGAACTAGGATAGCACGATAGGGTTTTTTTTGTCCAAAGGAGATAGTGTGCGATGTGGTGAAGGGTGGGTGTGGGAAACCCGGGACGTGGGTAGTGTACTCGTGCTCGGTTTGCTCTATTCCTCAGGCTCACCAAGACTAAACGGGCGGGCGTGCGGGCGATTATCGAAGGTGGGCAGAAAGTCTTCGGAACCATCCTCCGAGCTTACTTTTTGCCTTCGGTTGTCGTCGTCGTCGTCGTCGTCGGGATCGTTTGTCGTGGTCGTTGTCTTCGAGAAAGAGAAACTCGAGCATTAGCCACTTCTGTGAAGCTAAAGCTTGAAGGACGAAAACCGGAGTTAGCTTGGGTGCGAGTGAGATAGGTGTAGCAATCCGGTGCTCTAAGGAGTTTTGGACCGAGCGGCCGTAGCATCTGTAGAGCTGTCGGGCACTTTACACCTCATATTATCAGTTGGTCTCAGAAACTCTAGCACCACATCTAACTCGGCTCTCTTACGGTTCGGACCGGTGCAAGAAGGAACCCCCGGGAAGGAATCCGTGTAGAAAATTTTTAAAAGAAGCAACCAACAAAAAAAAGAAAGCATTTCAAATCGGATTAAAAGCAAAAAAAAAGAACAAAAGTTTAACAACACCTTCACAAAAAATTTACCCAATCATCATCCCCTATTTCGATAACCAGGCAGTACCAGGGATTCGAAGGCAGCAATAGAAAACAACCACAATAGTGTCACAGCAAAAAACAAAAGAAGCAAAAATTGTGTGAAAGGAAGAAGCCATACCACAAAAAAAACCGAAACAGTGTTTACACCAGTGTAAAGCGAAGAGAAAAGCGCGCGCAAATACAACATTAAAGAAAAAAAAATAGCACATAATAACAGCATAGCAGAAATCGGAAACTCAGCTCAATCTACACTCAGTGCTCGGGAGAAGAAAAACGAAGNAAAAAAACCGAAACAGTGTTTACACCAGTGTAAAGCGAAGAGAAAAGCGCGCGCAAATACAACATTAAAGAAAAAAAAATAGCACATAATAACAGCATAGCAGAAATCGGAAACTCAGCTCAATCTACACTCAGTGCTCGGGAGAAGAAAAACGAAGCTTGCAGAAAAAACAAACAAACAACAACAAATACACACACCGTAGTAGCAAATAACCACTACAAACATCAAAGCGCACAAGGACGATTGGAGACATCCTTGAAACGACATCAAGCGTACAACAGCAGCAATAGTTGAATTGGATTTTACCACTCGAAAACCAAAAACCAAAACCAGTGTGTGATAGTGAGTGAGCATCAGCAAGGCCGTGTTGTATCAGTGAGAAGAAAACTCTCCTGTGTTGCAAAAAACAAAAAACAAAACAAAAACCGTACATCCGCAGCGATCCGTGTACGAATAATGTTCCGAAACACCATCCACATCATCAGCGGAACGGTAACGCCATCGACCATCGATCCACCGCAGCACGGTAACATCAGTGGCGGTCCGGATGGTGGCGCCCACGTCGAATCAGTGTTGCGACGTTAAAAGTTGTTCTTGGTTTTAACAATAATACATCAACTTACCAATGCATTTCCGTTCGAACTCTTTCGTTTGCTCGGTGCGTATTATTAAGCGCACCGGTCACTAAACCATTATATAAAACGACTATATAAACCTGTGTGTGTGAAGTGTTCTCTTAAGAAAAAAAAAAACTAACCGAAGAAGCGGTGAACTCTTGTAATAAGAATATTGTATAAAGGCTAATATAAATATTAAAAAAAAAACAAAAATCATATATGCATAACAACGTAGTATCTCCATGTGCGTGTGGAGACGTTCGAAAGTAAAACAGCGAAACAGCAGCCCTCGCCTGCTTTCGCTTCCCATCTGCTGGCGCCCTCATTAAAGGGGATCCCATCGGTACTGGGAAAATTCCCAGATAAAAAAACACCCCCTTTTCTGTGTACCGGTGGGTACTGGAGTGGAGTAGCAAACAACAGCAAAAACCCAATCGTGGGTGACGAAGAAAAAAAAACATTGAAAACCAAGTGTGTCCAAACGTCAGCATGGTCGGTTGGGATTCGTTCGTGAAGGTTTTTATGGAAGATCACACCTTACGTCCCTAAAGCTGGCGAAACCATCTTTCGGCAAGCTATGTACAGTGGACGCGAGCGAACCGATCGGAGCGACGCATCATCAACAGCAACATGCCGGCGTTCGCCTTGGTGTTCAGCGATTGGAAGAGGCAGTGCAAGCGTTCAAATTGCGTTCAAAGGTTGCGTACCGGCGTGCACCAGCGTACACGTGTGCCCGTGAGTGAAAAATTATGTGAAATTATCCTTACCGCCAGCGTTAGTAACAAACGGCGCCGGAAGAAGCATTCGCATCAGCAGCAACAAACGGTGGATTGTGATAATGACGATTGATTACGTTACTAGGATATCGAAGTAACGTGCAATATACCGCATATGAGAAAAGCAGCATAAATCCAAAGAAGAAAAAAACACTACCAAAGTGACCGAAAGTGGATCCTGCTGTGTGAATGTGTGTGTGTGTGTGCGTGCAGTTTACGCAGAGTGACATGATCGATCGACATTGTCCGGTGAGATCGTTGTGCTTTTGTGTGATGTGATCGTCTGAAGCAAAACACCCTGAAATCATGTTATTCCCCCCACACGTCACCGACCGACTGAGACAAACGGGCGTGCGGTTCCCGCGGTAGTTGGATGCCGGTTGAGTTGAGAAACCTCCCCACCCCCCAGGCAGTGTGTGGCGTGTGTTAGTTTCCGTGATTTTGTTTGTTTCGGTTTGTTTTGGTGTCTCCCCCCAAAAACGAACGAACGTTTTTACGTTGTTTTTTGCGAGTAGCCCGCTACTCGTTGGGAATTTTTTACTACTGCAAAAAAAACCATAGGCCTTACGAAAGGGCGGGTTGGATTTTAAAACGGTCATCTTCGTTGAAGAAAATGAAAAATGCCATCATTTCTCGTCCGACCCCCTTCCGGTTTTAATGGCCAACAACACCACCGACAATTATGGTTATGGAAGTGAAGAAAATTGACCGTTACTGTGAACCAACGAGCTAATGTGGGATAAGCTTAACATACGGTACGCATATAAAATACAACCAAAACATAAGAAGAGAAGAAAAGAAACAGTCTGAGTGAATAAGAGCCGGCATTCGACAGTGTGCTGATGTAGTAACAGTGTGAATCCAAAACCAAAACAAAAAATCAACTCAAACCACGTGTCGCGTGGCAAGCAACGAGACAAGTGAAGTTTTCTTTGCCAAAAACAAAACCAAAACCAAAAAACCAAAACCACAAGTGTAGAGCATGAGTGTGGAGTCACGAATTGTGTGGAGCTGTTAGAGAGTGGTGCAAAAAAGAAAAACACAACGGGAGAAGAGGAAAAACACGCGCTTTACAGCAGTTAATAATGCGCCGAAGAAAGATTACACGCCCCAAAATGCGGGGGAAAATAGTAAAGTAAACAAGAAAAAAAAAACATTATTCGAATACGCGAGTGAGTGGAGTTTGGTGCGTGGAAATTAATGTGCAATGCAGTAAAGTGCTGAATATGCGATGAAAACTCAGTTGGAAACGAACAACTAACCGTTTTGTGGGAAAAAAAGGATGAACAAACCATTCCAATACATCTTATAATGTGGATGTGTGTGTGTAGTGAAACGCACGAAAATCGTGTACGGTAGCCGACAGTAGTGGTTACCTTTAGTTGTGAGAGTGTGTGAAGGATATTACTAAGGGCGATATTAGTGCACTGGTGCGTGAAAGTTTTATTGCTCGTGAACGCAATATTTTCCGTAGCAAAGCATAACACAGTGTTCACAAGTGTGTGTGTGTGTGCGTGGTGTAGTGAAGTTGAAAGTGTCAACGTGTGAATCCATGCCAGTTTCCGGCGAAGCAAGGACAGCTAGTGACTGTGCAGTGCAAGTGAGCGTGATAAAGTCCTTTTACCACCGGTACGTGTGCATAGTTTCACATGGTCTTTACAGGTGTATCGGGGAGGCGGGAGTTATTTCTAAAGGGGAACAACAAACGTCAAAAACCGGGGGTGCTTCGTCCTTTCCAATGTCTTTTCTTTTGTCCCGACCGGACAAATGCTCTTCCGTGCATACCGATAATACTGACAGAATGAGCTCTAGAATACGGTCTTTCAGTCTCATCTTCTGCAGAGAGCTTTGCGCTTTGAAATAACGTCAACTTTTTTCCGTTCGAGACCGGTAAACGAACGTACAAGCTTTTGCCGACCAGTCCTGACCGGAACGGGGCCGGACAACTTTGTTTGAGGAATCTCGTGAGAAAAGCTTACTTTTTTTTACTCACAGATTAAAATCTGTTCACTATCTACGCGTATCATTTGTACCGGAGATTCATCATCCGAATGGCTGCCAGTGGGCCACGACTAAACCGATTCAGTTCGTTTTGGGATAGCTTTTTTTCCTGGCATTATCGCGCTGACGGATACCTTGTTCATCATCTTTCTCTGATTTGCTGGATCGTCGCCGTGAAACTCGTGCTCGTCGGATGTGTTCCGCGAAATGTGACGTCTACGTCATACAATCGTCAAACAACCGCAAAATCGGCGGACAAACATCGTTCAGATATCCTTTAGGGTGATGGTGATGGCAGTAGTGGTAGTGGTAGATGGGTACATCGCAAAGAAAAAAAGCAGAAGAAAAAGAAGAAGAAGAAAATATCATATTGAAACCAAACCCGCGACGAAGAAGAAGAAAATACGAAAGAAGAAGAAAAAAAGAAGAAACACAACACAAGCAAGAAGAAACGAAACTGTGATAAACGATGCATACGGTCAGCTACCAAGGCAATATGCAAACAGAAAAGAAGAAACAGTATTTAATTAGTGTGAACGGTTTCCATATGGTGATGTATCATTCAAGAAAAACAAAAAAAAACAATGCTAAACGTATTTTATTATAAAGCCATCTGAATATAGTTTCTTATTCCTTCCCTTTTTATTGCTGGATTGGCTGAATCGATTTAAGTGCATTTTGTTTGTGTTTTGCGAAATCTTTGTCAAGGAGAAAAACTTACCACTTGGTAGACGGTTTATGGCGTTATGTTTTTGTACACGAAGATTGGTTTGTTTGTTTCTCAAAAAAAGTTTTGAACTTAGTTTTTAAATTGAATTACACACAAGAAAAATAAAGAAGAAAATTCATCTGCGGAAAACAAAATTGAAGCACAATCGGGCAAACGTCCAACAGAGGGCGCTCGGGTTTTGTTTTGTCTACTCGCCGGTAGAGTGCGCTGTGCGCGCTCGAACCATACTGAAAGATCGAGCAAGATCGGAATAATTCGGAGTTCGTTGGTTTTAGTTAATTTAAATCTTGAAATATTTTCTTTTCTGTCACAAAATCTATTTAATTTCCTTTCTCGTTTTGATTTTTTTTCTATATTGTTTTAATTCATGATGAAAAAAAAAACAAACAAAACCTGCAACCATGTTTTTGTCACTTGTAACTAATGTGTTTTATGATTCTTACAGATACTTCCACAAAATATTACCGATATTCGACACCAGGCCGATCACTACCACTGATGTCAGGTGAGTATTCGATCCGCTCTAGATAGAGAGCGAATTCTACTCTTTTACTTAGTCGCCAGTTTACTGTCTGAACGCCACGAACGCTACCAGAAATAGAAAGATAACGCAGTACGCAATGCGATAAACGTATAATGCGCGGTGTTTGATTGCGAGACAAAGGGCCTTTTAATGTAACACGCAACAATGGAGATGCATTACCCGGTTGTTGTGACAACTGCGATTGATGAAATGGAAATTGAGGAGTTGGCTCCTCGGTTCGTTAGTGACGATGCACACCGATTAGCCGATGTGACAGCGAGGAAGAAGAATGTACCGCATATCACTTACGCGTCATCTTAAATATGCTACGATGGAGTACTCGAGTTCATCGAGGTTATTTCCGATTTCTGGCAAAAAACAAGGACAAAATCTATACGATTTACCGGTCGTCACATTATCGGAATGGGTTACCACCACATGGCGGCATTATACGTCGGGTCAACTGCAACGACTGTTTGGAAGTTTGGTTTTGAAACCGTTCCCACTCGTACTCCCGCACAACGCAACGCTCAGAGCACCACACGTTTTATGCCTCGGGTAACCATATGGGCTACCGAAAGATATCGAAGCACACGGAAAATGCACACACACATAGGCAAAGGAAAACAACGACTAAAAAAAGCCTACACACACTATAGAAAAAAAACCCCAAACATCCTCTTCGTCGTCACTTTCTCGAGGAGACAAGCGCGAATGCTGACGGCACCAAACCTTTCACTCCATCCTTGCAACAAATCACTCCACACCTTCGGCCTTTTTATTTTCGCCGTGTGTAGTACATACCGCACACCGCCCTTGGTAGCCTTTTGCCAATAATAATGCTGATGCATGTGATGCAGTCGATGACAAGAAATAAATTATAAACCACTATGTTATCGTATTTTCCCTTTGCCGAACCATTTTCACCTGGCTCGATAATCGTTTCTGCACGCGAATGCGGCACACTTTAGACGGGGTTTTCAGTGTTTTTCTCTCACTCTCTCTCTCGCTTCCTCTCCATCTGGATCCCTGTTCTAAACATTTGAACGAAAATCGAAAACTGAAAATAAAACAATTCCTAAAACCAGTGCACCTTTATGTGCCCAACATGCGCTGACAGGTTATGTGTGATATGCAATCGGTCGATAAGAAGAAAACAGTGGGCAGATTGGTACCCATTATCATACACTATTCTACCCCCACTCTTATTCTTCCAATTTCCACCCACCTTCCCACTCACCCTTCAGTGCCAACGATTTTTTTTTGGGAGAAAGGAGTTGTGAATTGCATACGTTGTGTAGTTGTTGAAGTTGCATCGATAATTTTTTGCTGATTGCAGCTGATTGTTTTTCCCTATTTTTATTCGTTTGCAAAACACAAGTCTTGCGAAAAACCCTGGGGGGAAACGGGTAAAGAAATGCATTTCCTAAGTTTCGTGATGTTTTCTTTGCAAATTGGTAAATTAAATTTTCTTTCATTCGACTGTGGTACGATACACCTGCCCATTGTGTGAGGTGGATTTTTAGTGCACATGTGCTACCGGTGCATCTAATTTCGATGGGTAGTTTGCACGCCTTCTTTCTACCAGTAATCAAAACTTTTCCCTTAACGCGGGGTTCCGTTGGAAAGAATGATCAACATTTACGAATTTAAATTACTAACAGCCTTCTCTTGGAAAAATCTTTTTTTTTTTGTTTATACTTCAAATTATTCTTCTTTCGTCCGACATGTTTATCTTTCCCGTTTCGACCAAATTCCTCAGTAACTCACCTGTTTTACCACTTGCTTGCAAGCAGTACACAAAATCAGCGAAATCACTAATTGCATCGCTTGTCTTCGAAAGGTTTCCTCAAAAGTAAAAAAATGCCTGCACAAATCTACCATTGATTAAGCGGAAGTTATTGATTTTTCGGGCAAAAATTTCCTCATTAATCCATCCACGGCTTTTCCAGCACATTAAACGACTCGACATTCGGGATCAATAAATCGACTCAAAACTTCTCGTGAACTCCCGCGAAGAAATAAAGAAAAATCGAAATGCACGAAGCTGAACACCATTTGATGTGCGGTTCGTTCCTTTCTCGAGGCAAATATATCGTGCGCGCCTCCATCACCAGTTCTTGTATTCTACCGGGCAAGGAGGACTTTGCAATAAAGGATTCAACACCAATTTGCTGCCGGATGTAAATACATCTCCGTGTCGTTGCTTTCGTCATTTCGCTCATGAGTGCACCGGTGATTGCACGGCCGGTTACCCAGCCCGGCTCTGTATTGGTGAAACTTTGATGCAAGTACTTCATAATAGTGGCCACATCATGAGCACGGGAACCAACTGAAGGGTTTCGGGCACTATTAATACGCTGTCCTTGGCCAACAGTTCAGCGAGCTTAAATATAGTCTACATTTTGCTGAGCCACACGATTGATCTGCTCGAGAAAGTATGATGTGCCGCCGAATTCATGTCTGTAGACTTAGTTTTAGTAAAGACGTACTATCATAAAAGCTGAAATATTGCCTTTGGTCGATTATTTTTCTCTACATCACGAATCGCGATTGGAATTTCTTCTGTTTAAGTATCAATATGAAACGTTAGTGGAAACTCTACAAGCCCTAATAATGATGGCAAAGGTCCAACGATCACGGTCATCAGGGTGTGTAGCACTTGCTGTGTACGCGCGACGAGCAAGATAGGCAAAAAGATGCGATCGTTCATGCGAAACAGCGAATTCGTTGTTCAACGAATCACCGTCCACAAATCCGGGCCTGTGCCGAAGGTTTCGCTACTGGTGGAATACGACGCGCTTGGCAGCACAGACAAATCACAATGCGCCTGGTGGTGGGAGTTGATGTGTACTACTATTCGAGTCACTACCAAACGACACCGAAACGAAACCAGCTAAGGGGAAGAACAACGCCGACACAGTGTGTGCCTCTACGTCAGATCTCAGCCCAACCCATCCCCGGAGATGTGCTCAGTGTTGTCCGATATGCCGGACACTAACAATGCACTATGATTTCTCGATCGGTTGTGTAATCTTCTTTTTTTTCAACTGATGAATAGAAATCAGCATAATAGTGGGACCTTTACTTATTATAATGCTGCTTTAAGCGTGGGCAATAATGCGGAATCTTCGGTGCCCCAATAACTTCATTCGGCGCACTGTCTGTAACTTCCAAACACAGCTAACCTAATTGGTGCATATAATGTTACTCATTTTCGGGCATTGGCAATAATAATACATTGTCTTGGTTGTACGATTGTACGGCTACAACTGTAAGAAGTATGGCACACTCAACATACAACACCTGACAGGCATCGTAATTTCACTCTTTCGTCACGAAACGATTACTGAAGCAGTTAGCTAGTACAGGGTGTGGAGTTGTTGAGGTTCTCAAGCGAAAGGGAAGCGAGAGGAAGCTTTCTTTTGGCACCCGCCTTGATTGATACGTATATCTTGGAATGTTTTGAGGGTTCCGTAAGGTTTCGTGTTTCCAGAGAACGCTGGTCTCGACATGCACGGGTAGATGAAGGGACACGAATAGCAGGCTCGTGGTGTGATGTTAAAATGCTACCAGACAGTAAAACTTCAACTTGATACGATACCCCACTCACGATACGTCTTGCGAAGTTTGACACTGACAGACGCGGAAACCATACCGGAAATGGGTCTTTAAATAATGCTCACGACATGGCAAGAATCTAGTGCGAAAGACAAAATGGGATCTGTTTTTTTTTTCTTCGTTTAATTTCTTGTCGTGTGTGTGTG
>CM028125.1:11526138-11554057 GCA_016254315.1 Anopheles parensis | reverse complement strand
CTGACAGACGCGGAAACCATACCGGAAATGGGTCTTTAAATAATGCTCACGACATGGCAAGAATCTAGTGCGAAAGACAAAATGGGATCTGTTTTTTTTTTCTTCGTTTAATTTCTTGTCGTGTGTGTGTGTGTGTGAATGGCGGAAAAGCATAATCAGTTGTTTGATAGGGTGATTTATACCTGAATTGCTATTTTATTCATATAGGGACATACAAAAAAAAATACACACAACATGAGATGTCATGCAGGACTACGAACTAATTCGTAATCAATAAGCAAAGAATTGACTGCCTTTTGCCATGTTTACCTCATGAAAGAACACAGACCAGAGTAACTGTACTTTCCCCGTACACGTCCTTCCTCACATCCCGTGATTGACCATCATTAATGTACACCATTTGACCATTTTTCAAACGACCTGCATCTCGGGCTACCGCCACATTGTAAAAAAAGGGGCTAAGAAACTAATCCAGAACTTTTCTAATCATACGACTCAGAACCACAGCAAATGATTACTGAAATGGATGTTGCAGAAATAGCCTTTTTGAATCAATCCACATGCAACTGTAGGAGAGCAAGTTGGTGAAAAGAAGAAGAAAAAACCCACACATTCTGTAGAGCTTCAACTCCTTGATGTTTTTGACCACACACCCACCCATACCGCAGTGCATAATGCAGGAAAAGTTCACTGGAAGAAGCTAGTTCTCCATCAGCACCAGCTCGTTAAACCTAACCCTCGTTTTCCATTAGCATATTTTCTTCATTACTTCCAAATCTATCAGACCGACCGTATTGATGAGCGGGGTAATGCAGGGTGTCTGTGTATTTTGCAAAAAGGGAAACGTGAACACGATTGCAATCATCAGAATAGAACCCACCTCCACATCGGTTCGCTTCCACCCGGGGACCTCCTGCAGGACGGTCGCTCGATACTTCTTATCCATTTTGTCTCTTTTGTGTTGCACCTTTTAGAATATGGGTGCATATCAATACGATAACAATCGGCAAATTGAGCTCAACCTAGTACGGTTGGACCTTACGGAAGCACGATCCCCAACAACACTGTTCAACACTCTTTGGAAAATTGTAAAAATCTCAACCTACGGCCACATTACACCACGCTGCACATTGCTGCAAAACCAACAATAAAACAATAGGCGCTTTTCTCCGTTTGGTCATTGTTTTTGTCCATCCAATGACGGGAACATTGGGAGTGGTAAACCGTGGAGTGTGGCTGGACCTCAGGGAAACACATGGTGCATCCAAGTTCAGGCGTTAGAATTGCATCGCTAAGGCAAGCGAAGGGAAGGAAACGCAAGAACACCGAAAGGAGGGAGCTTATTAGCCACGACCGTTTCACTTACTGTTGGTTTGGCTTTTGTTTGTGCAGTGCGTATAAAAATGGATGAGTGACGATACTGGGGAAAATGAGTGCTCACTATCAGAGTAATGGTGCACTGTACCATTTACTAGAGGTTTTGCATTCTTATTTGTGCAACGAGATAACGCGAGTAATAGGAAGAAGTGTGTTAATAAAAGTAAATTTTTAAATTGAGATATTTATTGAGTATTCCATAAAATGTCCATTGTTTTTTGTTTCTGTTCAGCTCCAGGAACTGTTTTGATAATTGTTGAGGAGTTATCCCATATTTGTATTGTACATCACTTATTTCTCTCTTGGTTCTTCTCTTGATTTTTCTGAGTTCAACATGTTTTTTTATAAATATAAACTGGATGTAATTCTTGTCCCATTTTATTCCATGGATTCTGGAGATTTCAATGTCTAACATGCGTTTAACACTTGAAAAATATTTTCGAAATAACGTCGGGCTAACCTCTTCACCTTACTTTATATTATTAGTCCTTAAACTGTTGACTGTACATTTAAAAGTTTTCTTCATTGAATCTACATAATTCATAAAGAAAGTTTTCGTCTAAATCAATGTCCAGTTATGAAGCTGATTGTTATCCGTTCAACTTTGCGACTTTAATAGTGACTAACACGTCTTTAGCTGCTCATTATCCATCGTTGTCACTAGAGAAGCAAACTTTACTAGCCGTTTCCTTTCACCTGAACGGATAGTACAAAAAAAGGAGAGAAAAAAAAACTCCATAATGTCCACCGGTGACTTCCCGTGGAAGCTTGAAATCCGTGACGGGAAATGAAAAGAACTCTAAAGCCATAATTTACTTCCGATTGCAATTTCCGAACTTCCGAGCTTAGCGATGCGCCCTCTTTCCAACCAAAAAAAAAAAAATAAAACCACACCTGCCCGGGCACGGACACTGACTGGGTTGGCGGGGGTTGAAAATAAAAACTTCAAAGCAGACGGGAACCTCATGTCGAAATGTCGATGGACTCGTATTGCTCGAGACATCGGTGCTCTGGGGCGCAAGGGGTAAGGTTGAAGGTAGTTGGCACAATATAACAAAAAGCATGAAAAGTACAATTCTCAAACGGAACAAATTCCACTTCGTTCTAAATAGCTCACCCATGGCACAAAACGTGCCCCAGTAGTGGCGTGCGTGTTGGGTGAAGTAATTTTTTTCCCTCCAACCCGCACACACACACACGTACGTGCATCAGTTTTTCAAAGCAAATGCAAAGTAGTAGCAAAAAGGGGAAAGTAAAAATTGACCGGAACTACTGTCGAAAGATCATGACTCCTCGGAAGCTCTACCGGCCGGAACCAAACCGCGATAGAAGAGGGACAACACCCACCCCGCGTTAGGTGAAGCGGAAGAAATTGCCACCCCGTGCGTTACAGACAGCACGAGGGTTCTGTGCGGACTTCAGGGTGACCGATGACAATCAAATGATGTTATGTTTCCTCGCCTTTTTCCCATCACCCATTTGTCGCGTCTTTCTTTACCTTCCACCCCGTTTTGGAGGCTTACGAAAATGGTTATTAAGGTAGCCCGGGGGGAGGCCTAAAGTAAAGTAACCAAGCTAAACAACCCACACCGCGTTCCAGCGTGGTTTAGTGGACGCGATTTGATGTGCGGTACTATACAATGTGCACAAGTGCACATGAGTGTGGGGTAGTTCGTGGGTCCGTAACGACGCGCGCGTTGTACTCGAATGGATGACGCCTTTTCGTCGTTTCGTGCAGCTTGAGAGGGTTTGGCGACAACCCATCAAGCGTCCGAAACACAAACACCGAGCACTGGGTGGGCCAATCAGTAGGCAAATAAATCCCACCCTGCACCCTCTTGTCGGGTGAGATGGGAAGTATCGCAAACGGTAAGTCAAGTGGGAGAACTAGAATAATATGCGCGTTGATTCGTAGCGATCAACGATGCGAAGCAGCGAGCGAGAATCGGAAGTGCCGAGCGATTTTGCTACACAGGTTCCGGCCTGTAACGGCCGGGNAGTATCGCAAACGGTAAGTCAAGTGGGAGAACTAGAATAATATGCGCGTTGATTCGTAGCGATCAACGATGCGAAGCAGCGAGCGAGAATCGGAAGTGCCGAGCGATTTTGCTACACAGGTTCCGGCCTGTAACGGCCGGGTGGCGGGAGCGACCCAATGCAGCGACATGTTTTTCCACCCTTGGAGCTTTTTCGCTTGCGACACACGAAATCGTCCGTCACACAATGCACGGTCGTTTCTCCGTGCTTCATCATTCTTGTGCCACACATATCCGTCGGATCTCGCAGTAACACAACAACAAAAAAGGGCCAGGGGAACGACGACGCCGTTCCGATGTTACACAAAACACCGGATGTGAGGAAGTATTGCATGATGCGATATGATTCTAGAGATTTGGCCCCGATCGTCGCGCACAGTCCGCGAAACGGAACGAAAAATCTACGCCGGACACCACCATTTCAATGGTGGACGCAAACTAATAAGAGAGCGTGTACTCTATCGAATGTGAGATCTGTACACCATGCACGGCGGATTGTGGACGCGGAGGTGCAGCAAGTGTCCAGAATGACCTGGCCGAGTTCTGGAAGCATCCACCCAAAGCGATTTTTCCACCCCACTTTTTAACGGCGATCATTGATTCATCAAGGTTCGCCTTGTCGCTGGGCGGGAAGAGACGGGTCGCTGGAGGTGTAGTGATGGAGCTTTGTTCTGTACCGGAGGAGGATGTTTCTGTTGATGGATGTTTCAAATGGTAATTACTTCTAGAGGGAGAGCACACACAAAAAAACTTACTCCCCAGCCCCACCATGGGTGCGCCACGTGATCATCGCCAATGTCCACGCGGGTTGACCCGAAGCCGGTTTGTCGTCTCAGTGCTGGGTGAGCTAGATAGCTCGAGATTGACTTGCGGAATAGCTTCAATTATTTCTCCTCCACCGGAAGCGTAAAGTTCCGCTCGGATTGTATAAATTAGATAAGTATACCGCGGCTATTGTTCGCGGGCTGGTGGAGATGCTTGAATAATGTAATGCACTGCGTGTCTATTCAAAGTGTGGAAATGTATTTGCTTTAAGAGATGAATATATTTTGTGCAAATTTTTCTGAACTTCCAAGTTTCATTTAAAATTCTTAAATAAAAATAAATTCCCCTGCAATTATATTCTTCCCCAATCTCTCCTAACGCCTCGGTCGTCTGTGACACATGAAAGTTATACTCCTGGCAGGATACAAGCCAAAGCACTCCCTTTCAATTCACAGGATATTTACCAGAGCGGAACACTCAAACCCCAAGCGAAAGGGTGTGCACATTTGAGTGAAGGAATTTCCCATGATTTCTTGTGACTTACCGTTTCCTGCAATTCCCGTCCTTGCGGGACCAGACGGTACTCCCCCATACGTGTTTCGCTGCTTTCGCATGTATTCACTCTGTATCCTTTTGTACTCTGTGTGTACGAGCAAACAAAGTTTGTTTCCTCCCTACTGCTGTACGTAAGGGAAATTCTTATCGTCATTAATCAATTTCGTCCTATGGGAAGATAATTAAAAATTTGACTCTCTGTAAGGCCACCACACACACAATACCTGATGGAAAAAAACACTGAGAAGGATAGTGGAAGAATGTAAAGCTTGCCTTCCTAAAAACAAACCATTGCGTTGATGAGAAATGCTGCCCAAGACAATAGCCGTCTCGATAGGACGAATACCCGAACAGACCCCGATATGTGAAGGTGGAAGGAATGGTTTTGATGCGGGAGCGAATGTGAAAGTTTTGCGACAAACTTTAATTGATTGAATTTTTCCCTTCTATCAGAGAAACCAGGAGAGGGAGGACCGCATACATGGAAGGGATTTTTGTTGCGGCTGAACAGTGCTCAAAACCAATCAATAGAACATCTTCTTTTCTAGCCTCAACTAAAAGCCACTTTCATGCTTGATTGGCAAAAGAAAAAGACCCAAGTCACCAACGAAAAGGGTTTTGCTGTGCTCGTTTTGGGACCGTGTATGATCATATACGGCTTTCTCTTTTTTTTACGGCTGGTTGTTGTCATCTACTCTGCCACAGGTTTCTCGATTTTCCCATGCATGCTTCATGAATAATTTACCGGAATATTTAAATTTGCCATTCGTCGTTGCCAACTTGCTCGCAACAAGGGTAATGAGGGGAGGGTGATCACCAAGCGTGAAAGAACACACCCACGTGATTTTCTTTTTTGTGTCCACAAACTCACTCACAGGTGCATTACGACCAAATCACGCAAACACCGGATATTCGTACCGGATATCAACTACTTCCGGAATGTTCCCACGAAAGTTTCACGCTCTGCCCCTATTCCAGAATTCCTCCTCGAAACACAAAAGGGTGCCAGAGCTCATTACCATTGAGTGTCAATAGTCTTTCGCACCAACCCCCGACCTGAAACCTGTGTCAAGAAGAGGGCAAACTGTTTTCGAACTTGTTGCACACTGTGCGCCTTTCTTAAGACGTACATAAACTCCTATCGCAGGGTAAAAAACAACTTCCGTCAAACCCCTAAGNGGTGCCAGAGCTCATTACCATTGAGTGTCAATAGTCTTTCGCACCAACCCCCGACCTGAAACCTGTGTCAAGAAGAGGGCAAACTGTTTTCGAACTTGTTGCACACTGTGCGCCTTTCTTAAGACGTACATAAACTCCTATCGCAGGGTAAAAAAAAACTTCCGTCAAACCCCTAAGGATATACGACTTCCAGAAGTGATGTAGTAGCACGGACAAGATATGTACGAACAAACAGACGGAGTTGGGGCGATCCTTGTGCTATCGTTTCGAGCTGTTTGACGTTCAAATAATAATAATCTTCTTTACTTCTGTTTTCTTAAACTGCGCCTCCCCCTATCTTGAGGGATGAGATATGGTACTGGTCTGCCTCCTATAGCAGCTTCTTGGAGGTATCTTATGGGGTGAAGATGTTAGACGATTTAATCTTTTCGGCTATCAATTGCTCATGTAATCGATTCGTTTTTTTGGTGTTACCGCATTTTACCTTACTGGAGTGACAAAATGGGGTGGTGTAAACCACTTTTTCTCAAACATCCTTTAGAATAACGAATATCTTCAGGTGTTTCCCTAATTAACACCAAATTCAACACGCAGTTTGTTCGACACTCTCTTTCTCTCTGGAAGTCTTTTGTTTGGAAGAAGTTTATTCCTTCAAAGTTACTTCCTTACACGCAACCGAGCATAGAATTTACTTATTCCTTACTTTAATGGCAAGGTTACGAACCTTCAACTGTCCCTTTTTTGTGATCGAAACGCTTTAGACATCTTCACAAATTCTCGTATTGCGTTCTGCCTTGTCTTATACTTCTCCCTCAGCGAAGGATAAGTACAATTAGGGTTCTATTTGTTTTCCAACAACCAGAGAAATCTTCTTCTCTTTCGGAAGAAATATCCCACCTCCACACCTTCTTTCGAAGAATTTCCTTGAAAGACGACGACAGGTCGCTTTTATCGTGCCGTGGTTGGATGAAGCTATTCAACAGACGATTTCACGCCCGGCTAAAGTGCTTTTCTTTCGTAACGCAACCAATCTTCTTCTGCTTGTACGGGCGCGTCTCAAGAGCGTAAAAGTGGATTAATTTCTTCGTTTGGAAGTGTCTGTTTCCCGCGCTGCCCTTTTGGGATGCGTCCTGTGGGTGAGGTGCAAAACACAAGGCAACAACATCCCTTGGGGGTGTTGAAGCGGAAAAGACAAAACGCAAACCAGCGTTGGTTTGAAACATTAAAGAAGCGAAACCTTTCTACCGAAGGGCGCAAACTTATTGACATTGAGTTGTGCGAGCTTCATGGTAATTAAAACCGTCTTCCCGTGGTTGTTGTGGTTTTTGGGCTGAGATTCTTTTTTTCTGGCCGTTGAAGTCGTTTTTGTTTTGCATTGCGTCCGTCAATGTCTTCAGCTGCTCAACTGTGGGGGTGGTGCTGCGACGATGATCGATCGCTTGGTCCAAGATGGTACCGGTGTGGTTGGAAGAATTTCACCAGAATAAACAATGAAGCTACCAGCATCTTAGCTGACCGACCAGCATAATAATCGTAGCACAAAACTTCACCAAACAAGGGAAGTCTTTTCATTTAGCGAAATGAACATTTGCGACCGTCCCGAAGTAACCGTAACAAGCATAAAAGGGAAAAAAAACTAGAAGAAGTATGAATAATATTTTCCGCAAAATCAAAACCGATAAACTTCGTCCATTTGCAGCTGTAGACGTGGAGTTGGAAAGAGTTTGGTAAAGTTGCTGGAAAATTTTGTTCATCTAAGTAGATTTATTTCGTCTTCCATTGCAATCTTCAAACTCGTTCACTTGTACCCTTTCGAGGAGTCCCCGGGCTTTTGGCTCGTTGTAAATAATGCTTCCGTTTGATGAGACGAAGTTGCAAAAATTATTTCCCCGAAAACTTTTACCTCCAGTTTCTTCACACAACCACAAAGCGGGTTGCGGTACAATCCCAACCCACGACGTACCTGGCAATAAGTTCTCTAGCCGTACCGTGATGGTCCATCCTTTATTTTCCTTTTGTCTGTTTACCACTTTCTTACCTCCCAACACTGAGATGTAGAATTATTGGGTGAAGTTTTATTAACGATTTCTTTTCAGCTCGTTATGATTGCCATCCTTTGCTGGGAGCAAAAAAAAATCAAATACAATCAATGCACATATGGACGCATTAGAGTCGCGGTGACGTGGGTCAGAAATCTTCATTGACACATGGTCGATTTCTAGCACCCTTTCCTTCGACAAAAGTGAAACGCATCAAAGGATCGATGCAGAAGGTTTGCATTTCTTTGCTTTGCATCCATTGCCAGCATTGTTGCATTCCTTCTCAAGGTGCTCGAAGCGGAACAATTACTATTGTTCTGTGGTGTTTTAAGCAAATACTGTACTGCCCTTTCTCACAAGAAGATTTACGCTTTTGAATAGGAAAAGATAATCCTTCGTACCGTGTGGCTTGGAAATGTGGGAACGTTGGTTCATTCTTGAATTGTGCACGTAGATTTTGCTAGCAAGAGATGTGCCACTGTGAGCGATATGAACCTTTTTAAAGCAACAAATGTAAAGAACTTAAATTTTAATATTTTTTACCAAAGACCAATTTAACAAACATTTGACTGCCTGCACCAAATGTCATCCAAACGCCCAGCAAGATCTCTAGCCAAAAAGGGGACGTTGACTTGAGCGCTTGTCTTTTGAAGCGCATCGCTGTTGTTGAGCGCGTGTCTGCCACGCGTCCACGCTACCAGTTTCCCGATTTTCCAGGTGAGGTAACATCACAATCAAGAGAGAACCAAAAGTTAAAAAAGAAATGTAACAAACCAACCAACATGGATGTACGCAAGTTTACGTTTCCTGCACACCTTTCCGTTTGTGCGCCTCCCTTTCGCCCAGCGTGGCGTTGATGAACGTAACGTTTTGAAGCGTCGTAAAACCGGCGATAAGAACCCACATTTAGCGGAAAAGCATCTCCGAGAGGGGTCTCTTCTTTAGCCGGTATGGGCACGCGCCCTTGCACCGTGTTCCGCTTGTCGAGTTCCTCAACATACACACGGGTACGCACGCGAAATGTGTTTGTATGTGCTACATTTGTAACATGACGAAGCAAATGATGCCCAAACTGTTGTCGCCCTTACCCGGCAAACTTATTATAATACCACTTGAAGGGTTCGCTGCGTTCCACCCTGATAGCATGGGCTGCAATCAAACAACAGCTGCATCGATTGCTCTACTTCTTGTTTTATTTTACTTTACTCCACAGAAAAATAGTCTTATAATGTTTTGTTGCTAAATTTAGAGAAACTTTTTGTCTTCAATAGTATATTCTAATTTCCTTAATTCTATGTCAGGATTTTCAATACTTTGACTAACTTTGCCCTACAAAATTAGGAAAATTTTGGGGTTGAAAATTTTCAAGAGAAATTTATCTTTCTATAACGTCACAATAATATTAATTTTTAACATAAAAAAGTCGTCCAAAAAATAAAAAGTCCAAAAACAATGATTAAAATTAATTTAATGCCAAAAATCAAAGTCTGACATCGTCGTAAGCAAGAAAATAATTTTCTTCGGTAATAGTTATAAAAATATTTGTTGGATTTATCTAGATTATGTGAAATATATATGTGTTGTATTTGCAACTACTCTCCTTCACCGATCATTGATAATATCTTACAGAGGCAATGGATATCAATTTCGTATTGGTTGAAAAATTAGTGGAATGAAAATTAATTTAAAACCAAAACCATTTTGCTCTAATTAAAATTAATGATTGGCAGCACATTTTTTCAAATCTGTTTGCAAAAACAAAAAACATATGTAGTCCTTTCGTTCTATTACTGTTATTCAATCAAAACCAATCATTGAAATGTTGTCTAATGAAAGGTATTCAAAACTTCAACAGACCGTTATCCCTTCTTGGCGTTGAGCGTTGATAAATCCTTCTTTACAATCCTTCCAGACGATGTAGCATCGACGGATGGACAGATGTGTGTTTTCGCGTTCCTACTCCCTTCCCGCGATCCCTACCGTTCTTGTCCAGCTACAGAACTTCACNAGCACGGGCAAGATATGTACGAACAAACAGACGGAGTTGGGGCGATCCTTGTGCTATCGTTTCGAGCTGTTTGACGTTCAAATAATAATAATCTTCTTTACTTCTGTTTTCTTAAACTGCGCCTCCCCCTATCTTGAGGGATGAGATATGGTACTGGTCTGCCTCCTATAGCAGCTTCTTGGAGGTATCTTATGGGGTGAAGATGTTAGACGATTTAATCTTTTCGGCTATCAATTGCTCATGTAATCGATTCGTTTCTTTTTGTTTCCCCATTTTACCTTACTGGAGTGACAAAATGGGGTGTTGTAAACCACTTTTTCTCAAACATCCTTTAGAATAACGAATATCTTCAGGAGTTTCCCTAATTAACACCAAATTCAACACGCAGTTTGTTCGACACTCTCTTTCTCTCTGGAAGTCTTTTGTTTGGAAGAAGTTTATTCCTTCAAAGTTACTTCCTTACACGCAACCGAGCATAGAATTGACTTATTCCTTACTTTAATGGCAAGGTTACGAACCTTCAACTGTCCCTTTTTTGTGATCGAAACGCTTTAGACATCTTCACAAATTCTCGAATTGCGTTCTGCCTTGTCTTATACTTCTCCCCCAGCGAAGGATAAGTACAATTAGGGTTCTATTTGTTTTCCAACAACCAGAGAAATCTTCTTCTCTTTCGGAAGAAATATCCCACCTCCACACCTTCTTTCGAAGAATTTCCTTGAAAGACGACGACAGGTCGCTTTTATCGAGCCGTGGTTGGATGAAGCTATTCAACAGACGATTTCACGCCCGGCTAAAGTGCTTTTCTTTCGTAACGCAACCAATCTTCTTCTGCTTGTCCGGGCGCGTCTCAAGAGCGTAAAAGTGGATTAATTTCTTCGTTTAGAAGTGTCTTTTTCCCGCGCTGCCCTTTTGGGATGCGGCCTTGTGAGCGAGGTGCAAAACACAAGGCAACAACATCCCTTGGGGGTGTTGAAGCGGAAAAGACAAAACGCAAACCAGCGTTGGTTTGAAACATTAAAGAAGCGAAACCTTTCTACCGAAGGGCGCAAACTTATTGACATTGAGTTGTGCGAGCTTCATGGTAATTAAAACCGTCTCCCCGTGGTTGTTGTGGTTTTTGGGCTGAGATTCTTTTTTTCTGGCCGTTGAAGTCGTTTTTGTTTTGCATTGCGTCCGTCAATGTCTTCAGCTGCTCAACTGTGGGGGTGGTGCTGCGACGGTGATCGATCGCTTGGTCCAAGATGGTACCGGTGTGGTTGGAAGAATTTCACCAGAATAAACAATGAAGCTACCAGCATCTTAGCTGACCGACCAGCATAATAATCTTTTCATTTAGCGAAATGAACATTTGCGACCGTACCGAAGTAACCGTAACAAGCATAAAAGGGAAAAAACTAAAAGAAGTATGAATAATATTTTCCTCAAAATCAAAACCGATAAACTTCGTCTATTTGCAGCTGTAGACGCGAAGTTGGAAAGAGTTTGGCAAAGTTGCTGGAAAATTTTGTTCATCTAAGTAGATTTATTTCGTCTTCCATTGCAATCTTCAAACTCGTTCACTTGTACCCTTTCGAGGAGTCCCCGGGCTTTTGGCTCGTTGTAAATAATGCTTCCGTTTGATGAGACGAAGTTGCAAAAATTATTTCCCCGAAAACTTTTACCTCCAGTTTCTTCACATAACCACAAAGCGGGTTGCGGTACAATCCCAACCCACGACGTACCTGGTAATAAGTTCTCTAGCCGTACCGTGATGGTCCATCCTTTATTTTCCTTTTGTCTGTTTACCACTTTCTTACCTCGCAACACTGAGATGTAGAATTATTGGGTGAAGTTTTATTAACGATTTCTTTTCAGCTCGTTATGATTGCCATCCTTTGCTGGGAGCAAAAAAATCAAATACAATCAATGCACATATGGACGCATTAGAGTCGCGGTGACGTGGGTCAGAAATCTTCATTGACACATGGTCGATTTCTAGCACCCTTTCCTTCGACAAAAGTGTAACGGATCAAAGGATCGATGCAGAAGGTTTGCATTTCTTTGCTTTGCATCCATTGCCAGCATTGTTCCTCAAGCAGTTGTTCCAGCATTCCTTCTCAAGGTGCTCGAAGCGGAACAATTACTATTGTTCTGTGGTGTTTTAAGCAAATACTGTACTGCCCTTTCTCACAAGAAGCTTTACGCTTTTGAATAGGGAAAGATAATCCTTCGTACCGTGTGGCTTGGAAATGTGGGAACGTACTTTCTTGAATTGTGCACGTAGATTTTGCTAGCAAGAGATGTGCCACTGTGAGCGATATGAACCTTTTTAAAGCAACAAATGTAAAGAACTTAAATTTTAATATTTTTTACCAAAGACCAATTTAACAAACATTTGACTGTCTGCACCAAATGTCATCCAAACGCCCAGCAAGATCTCTAGCCAAAAAGGGGACGTTGACTTGAGCGCTTGTCTTTTGAAGCGCATCGCTGTTGTTGAGCGCGTGTCTGCCACGCGTCCACGCTACCAGTTTCCCGATTTTCCAGGTGAGGTAACATCACAATCAAGAGAGAACCAAAAGTAAAAAAAGAAATGTAACAAACCAACCAACATGGATGTACGCAAGTTTATGTTTCCTGCACACCTTTCCGTTTGTGCGCCTCCCTTTCGCCCAGCGTGGAGTTGATGAACGTAACGTTTTGAAGCGTCGTAAAACCGGCGATAAGAACCCACATTTAGCGGAAAAGCATCTCCGAGAGGGGTCTCTTCTTTCGTTGGTATGGGCACGCGCCCTTGCACCGTGTTCCGCTTGCCGAGTTCCTCAACATACACACGGGTACGCACGCGAAATGTGTTTGTATGTGCTACATTTGTAACATGACGAAGCAAATGATGCCCAAACTGTTGTCGCCCTTACCCGGCAAACTTATTATAATACCACTTGAAGGGTTCGCTGCGTTCCACCATGATAGCATGGGCTGCAATCAAACAACAGCTGCATCGATTGCTCTACTTCTTTTTTTATTTTACTTTACACCACAGAAAAATAGTCTTATAATGTTTTGTTGCTAAATTTAGAGAAACTTTTTGTCTTCAATAGTATATTCTAATTTCCTTAATTCTATGTCAGGATTTTGAATACTTTGACTAACTTTGCCCTACAAAATTAGGAAAATTTTGGGGTTGAAAATTTTCAAGAGAAATTTATCTTTCTATAACGTCACAATAATATTAATTTTTAACATAAAAAAATCGTCCAAAACATAAAAAGTCCAAAAACAATGATTAAAATTAATTTAATGCCAAAAAACAAAGTCTGACATCGTCGTAAGCAAGAAAATAATTTTCTTCGGTAATAATTATAAAGATATTTGTTGGATTTATCTAGATTATGTGAATTATATATGTGTTGAGTTTGTAACTACTCTCCTTCCACGATCATTGATAATATCTTACAGAGGCAATGGATATCAATTTCGTATTGGTTGAAAAATTAATGGAATGAAAATTAATTTAAAACCAAAACCATTTTGCTCTAATTAAAATTAATGATTGGCAGCACATTTTTTCAAATCTGTTTGCAAAAACAAAAAAGATATGTAGTCCTTTCGTTCTATTACTGTTATTCAATCAAAACCAATCCTTGAAATGTTGTCTAATGAAAGGTATTCAAAACTTCAACAGACCGTTATCCCTTCTTGGCGTTGAGCGTTGATAAATCCTTCTTTACAATCCTTCCAGACGATGTAGCATCGACGGATGGACAGATGTGTGTTTTCGCGTCCCAGCTCCCTTCCCGCGATCCCTTCCATTCTTGTCCAGCTACAGAACTTCACGTTCTCGTCCTGCTAGAACCAGCGTGTTCTTCGACTGTGATAGCGAAACAAAACTACGATACCTTTCAATTTTGCACAAAATCCCGCCAGCAAAAGGGGACTCTGTGCGATGTACGGTACCTTAATTTAGAGTCCTTCCAAATCAACCTAAGCGGAGTGCCACCTTTACAAACATTCTTTGCATTCCCTGCCGCTCGGTCACCATTCCTCTTCCACAAAGAGAAGTGAAGTGAAGAGAAGAGAGAGAAGGAAAGAAGAAGAAAAAAACTCCGATCCAAACACAATAGCAATTGATGTTGAGCTGCGAAGGTTTTCTGCCAGCGTTCTACGACCCTTCAGCCCTAGATCCATCGGGGTGAGATCGGTTTGCTGTGTCTTTTCCCCTTCTCAAAAACGGCACTCCTTTACGTCATCGATGCAGCTGCAGGCCTCGATCGCGTCTGTTGCTCGAAGCTACAAAACCACACTGATACAACATGCCAACCGGGACGGAAGGACAACTTTCCGACTGTGGCTGTTGTGACTGTCCCCTTCAGTCGCTCACCTTTTCGCGCTAAGGGCTGAGCGATCGAATCCCCTAAGTAAAGCGATGGTACCCTGCGCTGCTACGCATACCATCTCATGTGCGTTTCTCCCTTTTTTTGCGTGATTCTTCCTCACCATCGGGAGGTCCCAGTGATGCGGGGTCCTTTTTCTTTTGTCAACCAAACAAACGGTAAAGATCGTTGTCGGGGGTTCGTTGGCAGTGTGCGTGCGCGGTGGCATTTGTGCGCTGAGGGTGAGTTCTTCGTACTGCGCTCGCCTAATTCGCCCAGGACACTCTCCCCTGTGTCAGGAACTAAACCACGGGCTCGAAAGTTCAAGGTCCTGCTGCAATTGGAGAAAAGGCTACAAGCTTAGCACAAGAATCGACATCGAGTGTGGCTTGATGCGTGAAGGTCCTGCAGATCCTGTAGCTGGACAGAAAAAAAGACCGAACTGGTTCCGGCCGTATGTTGCGAAGGGAAGGCACTAACGTGCTCCAGACGCTTGACGATAGCGACTTACCGAGGGTGCAGGACATAACGGCTGTACTCCGGCTCATATGGCACACCGCACATTCGTCGCATCGCTGACTTTCGATCATGATGATGAGCGTACGAAAAACCGAAAACATCACCAACAACTACGACGATGACTACGAAGAGAAGCGGCAACAGCGACAGCTGCAAGAATAATTTGCTAACCTAACTGGACCAACTGACGGACGGAATGTTTGTGTTATGGATCCGTCGTCCCGGGTGAACACCGCTTCACTCGTTGAAGTCTCTAACCGTTCTGAGAAAGCATGAGTGGCTTCAGGCTCACGCAACGTACAGTTCGCAAGAGCAAAGCAACAAAAGAAACCCATCGTCTTAAGGAAAATCGGCTCACTTCCCCTAAGCACAGGGAACTCACAGAAATTTTCTTCCACTACCACCTCCGGTAGCTTTCGGTTTCCCGGGGGCTGGTTGATTTCTTCCCCTGATCTTTTACGCAACCTACCGCAACACACGGGGCGACGTCTTACGATTGTGTTCGTAAGCGAAGAAAACCCACGAGCAACCGAGCACGTGCCGTTTTGGGCATTTAAACGCTTACGTCACGCGGCGAAGGCGTTCCAATTTCTTCGTTCCTTTTCTCGAAAAGGCGGTCTTTCGAATACTTTAGAAGTGGGGGAAATTCTTATAAGAATTGTTCCTTAGCCATACGCATCATCCTTAACCGACATACCATATGGTTTGTGTGTTGGTGGAAGATGATTATCGACGGCAAAGGAACGGAGGTCGTTTAACTCTAGCGCAACCGGTGTCCGGTAGGTCGATGAAGGTTGGTGCTGTGCGGATGGCTGTTTGTTTGTTTCTCCTCGTACCATTCCCTGTCGGCGAATGGAAGGGATGAACTACATCATCACCTTGTGCCGGTATGGCACGGGGCTAGGCCAGATGGCATTCGATCGAACTTTTGGGCGATTAAAGTCCGTATGAGTGGTTTATTTTTTTATGTTTGTCTTTTTTTCTTTGAAGGGTAAAGGATCACCCACTCAATTGCAAAAATCTTCACTTTAATTTAAACAAAAAAAAATGAATTAAATGTCTTTATCTTGGTTTTTGTCTTTACTTCAAACAAGCTCCTAACTAAGTTATTTAATATGTGTGTGTGTATGTGGTGGCTAAAGTGTCGTCTATCTTAAAACTTTTTTCTTCAAGAGGAACTACACTTCCGGCCCACATTTCCGGAACACAGCCAGAGCAAACTTTCATATTTATTTGTCTACATAGTGTTCCCCCCCCTAATCTTGCGCTCCATTCATTAGCTCAGTAAAAGACATGAAGAAATTCATCTTCCTCGTCCTGTATCTGCGTGTATGCTTTTCCGTTGTTTTATCTTCTCTTTTCACTCGGAACTATAATGCTCCGGGCACATTGTCACCTTGTTTCTGGTGGCTTTTGTTTTTTTTTTCTTGCCTGCTCCTGGACACGATTTACGGCGGCGCTGTTTGCCGTGCTGTTGGAGAAGGATATCTCATAGTTTCGTGTGCATGTCCTTCCGGTCGTGGCGCATCCTTCCTTGGCATTTGTTTTTGGTTGTTGCTTCTGCATAACGTTCGCTTCTCAGAACACTGGAAGGTGGTAAGGATTTCTTAAGCAGAAACGTAATGCATGCACCATCTCGCCATCAGTAGAGACATTAACCGCTGTGACTCATATTAGCACAAAGCCACGTTCGCAGCATGGGTGAAGAAGTTAGAAAATGAACTCAACGGGGAAGACATTCTTCCTTTTTTGGGAACAAAAAAAACCAGGAAGTGCCTCCGCTGTTTTGGAATCATTTCATGGCAAATTGAATTATAATTGAATGTCATTACTGTAACGTTCCCGCCTTAGAACGCAAGGTGTGAAATTGACGCTCATCGAACCGTACCATTTCAACGGATTCTTTTAACCCTCAGCAAAAGGGTACCTGTGTATAGATTGTGTAAAACTTTTAGAAAACTTGCACCTAATGTACTACCGAAACAACGCAAACGGGATGCATGTGTCTCAATGATTACCATTTTCTATGGCCCTCGTTGGAAATCGAATCCCGAAACATAAAAACCCAACCGGACAGTGACAAGACGCTGGCATCCGACGGACAACTTTGTAAAAGATCAAAACAAATGCATAGCATGATACCAGCAGAATAGTGTTTGGACTGATCTGCAGCCGGTTCGTACCGATTTATTGCTACGCTTTATTGAAATCCCTAATCATGTTTCGCTGGCACGAGTCTTACCTTACGCCAGGTTTCTTGGGGGCGCCTCATTCATTAGCGCACGCCCGCATCCGCAAGGAATTGGATTTCCTTAAGAATGATAGTTGCACTTTTTTTTTTGTTCCATCCTTCGCCACGCAACGCATCGAATGCGTTTCAAGCGGCAAGCTGTTCATAGAACCGTCCAATCAAACGCATATGACATAAGGCGTTCGCAGATCACATTCGAACCTTTTCGCCCCGTTAAAGTACGGGTGCATGGTGTGTTAGGATATTATTTTCTTCCTTTTCAAACTATCTTCATTCTAACTATGGAAATAAGAGGAAAATGTTTGATGCACGGCATCGATGTTGGTAGGTGTTTAGGTGATCTTTTTGTGGTAGACCTGACGAGTTCCTTTCCACAACGCCTGTATGGATGGTAAACATGATTCAGCAGCCCTATGCCAATTGACTTTTAGCAGTGGTAGAGTCGCGGATGCGAACGCTACTAAGCAGGGCAAAGACACCTGGGCCTTTTGGGCCTGTGCACCCTTACTTGCCGGATCGCTTACCGCATGCTGCTGCCGTTTGGTACCGATCGCATACCGCACCATGAGGTACAGCGGGCACGCTTCAGATGTCGGGGGTTCTTGTTCCCCCGGAACCGGAAGAAACGTGAATGGGTGATGTAGAAAATTTCGCCTAATGCGTTTTTTACGTGATCGGCATATTTTTTGTATGCTTATTCATGCGGAATGGTGCTATGAACCGTCACTCATCCGGCACCAGATCTCGGGATTCTGGAATGGATATTCAACCTTTTTCCTGATGAGGTAAGATCAAGAGCTTTTTTGGAACTGTAAGAACGAACACACATGTTTGTGAGATTTTTTGTTTGTATTCGATGAGAAATTAAAACTAGACCAAAATTTGGGAGCATTTTAATTAACTTTCCGCGGTAAATCAAGTCATCCACAAACGATATCACCCACCAAACCTTACAACTGAACGTATGACGAAGGTGGACGTTGGTCAGGGTCTTGGCGTTCCGTAAAGCTACCGATGAAACACGATACTTTTCATGGTGTAAAGCAACCTGGAAGCTTATGTGCAGCTTGCACTGGGTCACGCGATACATTACTGCAAATCTCGCCAGATGGTGAATTCCAACTTCAACGCTACGTCGTGCAAGATGATTAATGTACCAAGAGCGGCGTTGAAAGCGCATGCAGCGCAAATGAGTAAACATTTACACCAACAAAGACCCGGACCCCTTTGCGGAACGGGTAATCTTCTTCAGTGCGATGGCAATGTCCGATGTCTTTGGTGTTTCAGCGACCAATCGATTAGCTAAAGAAATCTAGCACCATTTTTCGGCTATTTGAGCCTGGGTTGTGTGTGCGAAACAGAAGCACCAAGGCAAAGGATCCCTGACCCTTCGGGTAAGTGTGATATGATAATCCTTTACCGGGCCGAAATAGACGTGGATGCACCACCATTCCAGGGACACCGGGCCATTTCTTTGTACCTGTGACGTGGCATGAAGGATTGCAACTCTTTTGTTATGCGATATGTCCTACTTTTTGGTGATGTTTTCTTTTAATGTTAGACTTTGCAAAACCCGACCATACGGACCCGTCAAACACGACTCAATGGCTCGATTGATTGTCGAACCTTCGTGTTGGGCGTAGTGATGTATTGCGCTGGTGCTTGCTTGATTATGATGGTAGAGTTTATCTTTTCCTTTCTACCGTTTTCAAGAGCTCAAACAGCTCCGTAAATTTTGAGTGTAAAATCGAACGAATGCTAGCGCATTCAACATAACGCAGATGGTTTCGGTACGCCATGCGGCCATTTGCAGAAAAGCGAAAAGTCATCCCACATCGCAGCCAAGAATGCGTGGTAAACCCAAATACCACAAGCCACACTGCACACAAGCGAAGAAGACGAAACATACCGGACTGACTAATAAGTACCCGGAGGTTTTGTTTTTTTCTCGCTTCTCTCTACTCTCTTCTCTTCATGCTGTAACTGTATCTTCTTTGCTCGTTTTGCGAAAACCTACTTTTTTCCTGAAGCAGACCAGCATTTGTGGCCTACGACTTTGCAATCATGTTCGACGCCCAGATCTTATTCCATATGCCCCGTACCCATTATCCATACAGCCCACCCCTAATGTCTTGGGGATTTCTCCAGTCAGTAGCTTCGGTAGCTTGAGCGCCATTATCGTTGTATTTACATTTCCACCTGCATCTTCTCGTGGTGATAAGGAAGAGCAGCATTGAGGCAACGGGTTTTAGACACGAAACCCACAACGCCCTCAAGAACGTCAATGTGGAACTGTTCCAATTTTCTGTTAATGCTTTGGGTCTTTCATTGCGGTAAGTTTCATCATGTAGTGCAAATTTACATTTCCCATTTCGTGCCTTGGAAGCTTTACCCTTTGCATGCGTGAAGTTTCTTTGGAGCTGCTGGATTGTATGGAACTGGCCCGGATCAAGAAGCTGACGTAGAAATTCATCTACCGGCAAGTAGTAATACACGGCTAGGGCCGCATGCAATGATGCGTAAAGATGGATGGAGTTTTGTTGTTGTTCCTGTTGCTGTGTGCCCCCAAACAACCACCCATGTTGAGTGCCTAGCGAACTGAATCTTCCACATGTCTAGGTTTCTATTATTTCTAAAAATGAATAGAACAGAGCTCGGGTTGGTTTTATTCTTCACTTACTGACGGTGAAGCTTTTCCGTATCCTTAGGCAGTGGAATCAAGAACTGCACCATTAGTATCTTATCATTGCAAGAATAAAGAGCACATGCACCCATACACAGAAGAAGTTGTCTGTTTGCAAGTACTGTGTTTCTATACGGTTTGGATCTGAACCCTCCTTACAGAGGAGCTACGTATTGGACGTACACGAAATGCCGAGTGGTCCGTCCCACATGCTGCATCCGGGTTTCAAAGAAGCACCGGAACAGCTAAGATGAGCAGGAATAGCATTTTTGCTGCTGGCAATTGATTCTCTAGAGTACTGAGCCGACATTTTTTTTACGGCTTCCAATGGGAAAGAAGTAACGCCTAGTGCTCTGGGGGCAATGAGAAGCCGCGGAGCTGTCCATTACGAAAGACTTCCCCAGCTATTGGATGATGCTCTTTACATTCCTGCAAACGCACGTAATGAGTTGCTTCGAACGTCGAATCGAAATCAAAGATGAAACTTTGACAACATTGAGCTACGAGCTACTGACCGGTTTCAGCAGCTACTTTCCCTCTCTAGATGGTTCTAATTGTAAAACAAAGAGGAAAAGTTTTTTTTTTATTTTCGCCTCCCTTTCTCCCAACAACCAGGACCACTTCATCGTGTTTGTCCTTTGTGGTAGCAGGACGATTCGAGGAAAAAGGATTGGCTTACAGTGGAAAAGTACGAGTGCTCCCCACTTTTCTCAATAGCCCATGTTGTTCGATGCTGCTTGAGTAGCTTCATTCGAAAACGGAACCCGAAGTGCATGCATATTGACTTGACTTGGATGAAGATATTAGCATACAATGAGGGTGGTATTGTTGGGTTTTACAGTGTTCTGGCTAACGTTTGGTCCAGTGCACATTGACCTCGCTCCATTGTAAAAAAAATTGATTTATTTTTCTGTATTATCCTGTATCCGGTATACCGCTTAATGAGTAATTAGTGGAATTAATAAAATTCTTTAACAAAATGGCTAATGGAGAAAAAAAGTACACTAAAACATTAGAATAATTCACTGTGCAGTAATTGCTGTGAATTGAAAATGTACTTTTGATTAAAAGTAACATCCAAGCATATTTGAGGAATTGGAGATGTTACTTCCACTTGAAAATAGTTTTTTTTTGTTAATTAAAATGGGAATGTCTATGAGCGAATAGTGACATGATGTGCTGCATACAGATCTTGAAGAAGCAGTCGGATGGGTCATGCAGCCGGCTGTGGGTGTCTTTGTTCAATGATTTAACTCGTATCTAAATTATTCAGACCAAATTGATGATTTACGCTCTACACCATTAGGAGAATCTCAGGCGCCGCAAAAGGGAGTAACTTGAGCCAGTTCTTCATTTCCTTCAATGATGTAACTACAGTAATTCCGGAGCTGTATGGAGATCTGCGAATATCTCTGCCCAACAAGACTGAATCTGACTTAATTATATCGTACAAAAATACTGTGATATCTTCTATGATTTGTGTAGTTAAAACGTCCTCAGTCGCGTAGCTTAGGTACGTGATCTTGGAGTTATACTACATACTGCATATACTTGGAGATATAGTCTCTACAAGCAATGTAACTTGAGCAATCAAAGGAGTAACTTCAACAACTTCTGTGACTTCAGCATTCCGATGCATTGTTTCAAAAATGAATAATTGCTTCTTTACGTTAGAATTAGTATTTTTGTAAAGGCATTACTCCAATGTTTAGAACACACCGTAGGCACATACACTCGAATACATACAACAAAAATCTAACCAACAACAAAGTAAATTCACAAGACTAAAACTGTACGACATTTTTCATCTGTACTATCTGGCGATCTGTACCGTAGTAATAACCTTTTCTACGACCCAAAAACGAGCTCAGGTTGAATGCACATTCTTCGCAGCTCAGTGAGCAATTAAATGCACCGTACCAGACGGCGAAAGAAAAATGCACCGACTGCACCGCGACCGGTCACAGTTAACTTCCTCTTCGGCTGTGTGTATGTGTGTTCGATAAAGTGAGAAAAATACCTTCAAAGCAAAGTTTACTTTACCATACAGACAGGCCAAAGTAATGAAGTAATTAATCAACCAAATTAAATGTCGTTCATCCGCTAGCTCAGCTCAGCAGAAGTTCAGCCTTTCGTTTTATAGTCTCGAAAGAAGCTGCTGCTCGCGAATAGTCGCCTTCGAAACGTTGCATTGCGCCAAGCAGTGAGTGAGACAGGAGACCACCCCACCAAAAAAAGGATGCGCCTTTCTTTGCCCAAAATGGACGCCATCGATCGATATCTGAACGAAACGAGGGCCCCGGGCTCGTATCATTTGTGGTTTGTTGTTTAGGCTTTTGCTTCCCTTCCATTTGCACGCTTTCGATAGTACATATGTTTCTACCGTCCGGTGAACGCTTAGGCCTAGGCCATATTCCGGCCAAAACATAACGCGATGGAATGGGTGACTCCCGGGAAAAACGGAATTGCAAGACCGGACGGCAGTTATCCCGTGCGCTCTTTTCGTTTCGCGGCTACATGGCTTATGTGCATATAAATTGAATCATGCTCGGAATTAGTGCTTCGCATCCTCACTAGTCCACCGGTCTCCCCAAAGGCCTCAGAATATTGCCTAAAAAGATTTTTTACCATTGCCTATTGGAACCTTTTCTCAATGGCTGACACAATCCTTCCGCCAGTGGGATCGATAACCGAACCGACAGGCGGAAACATTGCACTAACCCACGGTCATCCCGATGACACTCGCATGTGTGGAGAAGATTGGCGAGTGTGTGCCTTTTATGCTTCATTCGCATCCGTTACCTATTTGCCTGGAACGTTGACAAGATTGACACGCTGTGTCGCACGGTGAAGTCGCGGCTATGCAGCTTCAACTGCAACCGATTGCATAGCGCATTCGAAACTCGAAAGGAGAGTAAAAAATCGACCCCTTTACCATCTCCCGTCCATCCCACCCCGGCACTCGCGCACACAAACGCACATAGAAACACAACGGTACACAAGACTAACGAGCTTTTGGCTGCTTCATTTCGTTGCCTTCACCTTTCGTGACGTGTACAATTCGCGCACAGCACAACGGTCGAGAAAACAAAAAAATCCCGTTTCCAGCACATCCAGCTCGTCGTACCCGAACTGGCGCTGGCGGATCATGGAGCGTGAAGAAGCGCATCTAGGCAACGTCCATTTACTAAACCCGCGATATTTTCGGAAAACCTGCGGGAAAAAGTGCATAGAGGCCCTACATCACAGCACAACACCCCGCCGCCCATTGCCAGCTACTAGGCGCGATAGAGAGGGTGCTCTGGGCAGCACTGGACAGCACTGACCAATGCGAGTGTTCAAACACCGCCCTCGCTTCCCCCCAAATCTCCACCAAAAAACGTGTCTGCGTACAAAAAGTGCATTCAAATGAATGCCGAGCACTCCGTCGGTTGGGGAGACGTACTCGGGGCGCCAACTGGAATTTTCCGCGAAACAAAAACGTCGAATATGTGTGTAGGGTTTTATGCAAATTCGCGAATCCTAGTGTACGCGCGTGTGTGTGTGCGAGATGGTGGAGGCTAAAAATTGCATTTCAAAACTTTATTTACTTCAAATGCTGCTGCCCAAAAGCGTAACCCAAGTGGGACCACCGGGGCTTTGTGCGGCACGGTCTAGGTGGCCAAGGGAACGTTTTATATAAGCGAGAGTTTCATCGCAACGGGGAACGTTGCATCGTTGCTATTGATAAGAAAAACAGCCAGCTAGAGCAGATGAAACACACAGATAGAGGCTTCATTTATCCCAAATTTTCCTTTCATGATCGGTGCATCGATTTAGGGAGGAAAAAAACTAGTTTGTATTGAAAATCTAACGCTCTAAATGAAAATTTTTTGACACTTTTGTATGTTAAAATTTCTTGGTTTAATAAGAACATGTTTTGGGAAAATGTAAAATAAAGTAAAACTATCGAAATTACCCTTCTTCACCTTCTACATTATTTGAAGATATTATACAACCTTCTACAATCAAATTTATATTATACCATATGCGTTGATTGGGGAATAGACTACGGAGAACAGCGGCACAATGTGCAACTCCATTCCACATCTCCAATAAAACCGGAAAAGGGTTTCGAAAAGGCAACACATGTGAACAGAGTAGGCTTTCCACTGGAAGAGAAGTGCGCTAGAAAGATAGGAATAACGTACGAACAAAAAGCCCTCCAGAACCTCAGGCTCCAGGAAAATCGAGATCAACTGAGCATTATTGCCAATGCCGTTTTGCTTGCAAAAGCGCATTAATCATCACCATCACCAGACTCCCACAAAACTGATGTTGCTGTAGCTGGACTTCCCCACCGGTCAGTTCCATTCTTCGCTTGTATCATACTCCACCCGCATGCCTCCTTTGCGCTCCCCAAAATCCGACGAATGCACCGGATGTGATGAGGGATGAACTTTGTATGTGTGTGTGTGTNTCACCAGACTCCCACAAAACTGATGTTGCTGTAGCTGGACTTCCCCACCGGTCAGTTCCATTCTTCGCTTGTATCATACTCCACCCGCATGCCTCCTTTGCGCTCCCCAAAATCCGACGAATGCACCGGATGTGATGAGGGATGAACTTTGTATGTGTGTGTGTAGTAGCAGGAATACTCGGTATGGGGTGTCCCCGTACTTCATACAGCATCTCATCTGGTGAATATCGTGGATCCTGACGAATATCCCTGCCATGTCGAGGGCATGCGAAGAAGGCCGGACAGAAACAAAAAAAAGGAGAATATCCAAACGCATGCACACGCTAACGAAATGCAGCTCGATTGTGGATGCATTTGGTCCGGTGCAGCACATCGCTTCGCTGCTGATACATAAGCTCTGGCCTCACCGTCGAATGCACCGCCAACGACGTCGTCTCGGTAACAAAACCAAAAACCCGCCTGTATCTGGGGTTTTGTTTTGCTACGACCAGACGTGGAACGAGGTCACGAATGGGGGAAGTTGGGGAGAAGGGATATTCGGTGCGCGGTGAGGTCAGAGAGGTGAGAGATGGCGACGGAAACGCGCTAGGCATACAAAACTGGACAAATGAAACGAACGAACAAACGAACCACCGCGAATGCAGGATGCGAACGAAAGAATCATTAGAGGTGCGAGTACACCGGGGCGGCACCTGGCCACATCATTCGCACGGGCAGGCCACGGAAAAGATGGACCAACGCACGCATAGGCTGGTGAGCACTGGTTCAAACTTAGCAAATGACGTCCCAAGCACAACCATCCTCCCGATGCGTGAGTACCGTGGGTGAAGCGGAAGTCCTCGCCGAGGCACACGGTACCGGGCGCTTTGCTCCAATTGATGTCCAGTTCCTGGTAAAAAAAAAACAATCGGTATCGATCCAATCTATGAGCTCTGAAGGGTGTTGCCGAGGGAACGACGCGAAGCCGGTGAGTTGTGAGCGGAGCTTGAACGACGATAGGGACCGCGAGCCTTGTCAGATGCCATTTGATATATGCTATGTACCATGCACATGCACTTCTGATGGAGCTCTCATCCCATTCCCCAACGGGTGGTGGGCATTACGCATCTGTGTGCGTATCGCTGTACGTGTGCTTGCCCGATACCCCAGTGCGTGCGTGCGTGACCGTATGTGTGTGTTTGTGTGCAGTTTTTGCCGACTGCATGCCGAGTGCATTCGATTGCATTTTGTGTTTCACTGCCCAGACGGAAAGGCTTTGAGATTTCGGTGGATTCGAGCGGTGGATACGCACGCATGGTCGAGCAGCAGAAAATAGGATTAATGCCTGGAAGGCTTTATCAAGTTTTTAGTACGCAAATTGTGCCCCATCATGTGTATGTGTCCCCAACTACCCTTTTGTGCCCGATGGACGTCTTTCTCGTTGCTATGGAGCACGATACACGGACCACAGCTTGGTTCGGGGTACACCCAAAGCACATTGGCCGTAGTAGGTAAGGTAAACATGCGCATAGAAGATGGGCTGTGAATAGTACAAAATCCCTACAACAATCCATTCGCAGGCATACGGTCTTTGTTACGAACGGGATTTGGTTGCGCTATGGTGGAAAGTGCTGGAAAGTTTTAAACAATCGGTTCTATTAGTTTTTTCTTAACGCACTAAGGCCCTTTAATGACATTTTTTAAAGGAAAAATATTTTTATATTAAACTTACTATTTTTAAATAAAAATATTATATTTTATTCCATCTCGTTCGAATCAGTTTAGAGTCTAACATTTGCAACAAAAAAGGCTTGCAAAAATCTGGGATAGACTGAAACATGTTTTCCAGTCAATCAATAAAAAAAGGAAATTTATCATCGAGCATTTAGTAAAGCACTTATCCTTTTTACGGTTCATCGTTACCACAGTGAATCAACATGCGAACAAATTCTTCAAAAGTAAAAACATGTGCCTACGAACAGATGTGTTCCGTACGCCTCTCACTGTAGCGGATCTGAAGCAGTTGTAATGGCAACTTTTACTTCAATGTGTATTTTTCCACAGCCGGAACAAAAAAAAACGTATTGCATATGCTTTGATCACATGAAACATGTAACAGAATTCAGCTGAATAGAGAGATTATTTTTATATTTCCTTACATCGTGGTTATGTTCCTTGAAAATTATATTTTTTTTATTTGTACATACAAGAGAATATTTTTTAAATATTGAATAATTTTTTTTACTGGCGATAATATTTTTTAATTTAGTTATTTATAATCAGAAGCACAGTAATTTGAAGCATTAGTAATCGGATCGGTGTGATGGGAAGTTATTCCCCAAAAAACGCCCCCATTCTTTTTCATTCCATCGTTAACAGTAACGCGTCTTTTACTCTGCACATTGCACACGATGACTGTTCTCGAGAAACGTATAAGATAATAGACACTAAAGGCTATTACATCGCTTTATGCTAGATGCTTTGCTTCAAGAGCCATCTGGTATCGATAAGGAGATCTGCTAGACGCCCACCGAAATACGACCAAACAGCGTCAACATTCGACCCCTAGAGCATTATCGTAAAACACTCAAAACCCGATGACCGATGTACATTTGAAGACGCACACACCGAGTCAATGTGTTTTCACATTCTATTTGTTAGGTTAAGATCACGCCAATGCTCAACTCATCAGCAGTGACGCGAAACGCGGGTTTCTTTCATTCTTAAGCTTGTCATTTATCCACTGAACCGTATTACCGTTTTCATCCATCAATCCAGCTTCAAGACAAGCGCACGATAGAAATATGTTATATGCATATTTTTGAATGACCAATGGAGTGTATCATGTGTGCGTCCTTCATAATCAATATTTGGGCCTTTAAGATTATGATGTGTTTCCTCGCGGTAAATGGCTTTAACCGTCCTGCTCGTCCATTTTAATGACTCACGAACGTTTGATGAGCGAAACTTATTTTACGAGCACCTAATTGCTTGTTCTTCACTGTAGCGTAATGTCCAAAACACATATGCACATACTGCGTCCCGCGAGGCAACGGTGCTCAATTTTTCAATAATCCATCTTCCGGGTGTAACACCATATGAGCAGCATACCTTTCGCTGTAACCCTAGTGTCTGTTCGCTACTTCTGCGTACAGCTTATGCGTACAAATATATCAGAAAGAATGTTCGATTGCTGTCTGGTTCTTCGGCTTCCTGACGAATGAATTTCTCCTGCGCGCACCGTCGTCCAGGGGCGAAGAAGGGGAAACTCAGAACGGAACAAGCAATTGATGAAATTGCTCCAAGCGGGACACAATATGCGCGGGAAACAGAAAAAACAGATATAAAAAAGCTTACATATTCTTCCAACGTCAACTAATCCGTCAATTGGTCGTTTGCTTACAAACGCATCGTGACCGTCGTCAGTACGCGTTCAATTGCTGGATCTCTGAACAATGCGCACATGGTGCGCAATTGACCACAAGAGCATCACCCACCGGAGTGAGAGTGGATTCCCTTCCTTTTTGGGGAATGATTCTTTCGCGCGGTCGACAGATTTGCCCTGGATGAACTGGTGGTCAGGGGGCGAAGTCTTGCCCCATCGAAGTAATGCCATTTCCGGCGCCCGGAACAGCATCAGCCAGCCCGGGTTGAACTATGGTGAGAAATTTGAATCCTTTCCTTTTTGGCCCATAACCCATAACTTGATCTCCG
>CM028125.1:11507951-11526114 GCA_016254315.1 Anopheles parensis | reverse complement strand
ATCGAAGTAATGCCATTTCCGGCGCCCGGAACAGCATCAGCCAGCCCGGGTTGAACTATGGTGAGAAATTTGAATCCTTTCCTTTTTGGCCCATAACCCATAACTTGATCTCCGTTCCCATAAGATCCGTATCGGATTCTCCCTGTATATCCTCCCCTCCAGGGAGTCTGTGTGAAGCGGCTTGCGTAAGCTCTCACAGAGTTGGCGCAGTGTACTTCAATTAAACTTGAAGCGACTCATTCAAAGGCCGGGTTTCCGAGTTGTGCACCAACTGGACGGCTTCATATGTTTTATGATACGCACTCGTTAATCAAGAAACGGTGGGGATGGGGACACACTGTTCGAGATGAAGTGTGACCGGACTGCATCAAGATGCAAATTAATTAATTGCATGACTCATAGGAAACGGCGATTGTTCACTCGTTTTCACACCAAGCCTTGATGCGTTGTGTGTGACCTTTTGGAAAGTGCGTTCCTTGGGAGCGGCATGCAGTTTCGGTTGATTAAATCCACATTCCCGGACATCCCTTGAATTAGACACACGCACGGGGCACTCAATATTTACGTCTTTAATGAATGACTCATCGAAAAGAAAATCCATTTTTAGTGAAACTGACTTCTTGAGGAGTCAATGTCTTTTTTTTTGCTGTTTCACCTCACTGTCTTTAAGGAAGGAAATTTAAAGTAACGTCCAAATCGACATCAGTTTTTTGTCTGTCAGTTAGCCAAGGTAGCATTTATGTGCGGGGAACCCAAGAGTTTTCTTTCCCTTGCATTGTATACCTGCGTTCTGCATCAAAACATCCATGAAGTAAACGAAAAAAAGCCTTCCTCTTTTGGACTGCTTTCGTTCAAAAAATGCACCAACGGCAACTCATTTCCTTCCTTAATCACACCTCGAAAAACTGAAACTCTCCTACCCCGAAAAAAAAATCCCTCCAATAGTCTTCCTTTTCCATTCTGCAGGATAGGAGTTTGTTTTTCGTCGTATTTTTGTTGAACAAAAAAAAAGTATACTACAACCCAAAAGTGCATACAGACTAGTGTACGGGTGCATAGACAAAACGGTATCCGTACTATCTCTGTGTGGAGTTGCATAGCAGAAGGGAAAAAAAACAAAGGCATCCTATCCGTCTTGCTGCTCCATCTGTAGCTCTGAACGTGAACCTGAATTTGATGGTTCCTTAATTTTTTGTTGCTTCCTTTTTTTCCACCCGGGCTGGAGGCCCGGACTGGAAGAATCAAATAATGGTCCTTATCTGTGCTGGGAATCCCGCATCCCGTACCCCGTTTGTTTACGAGCGTACGGGAAATACATATTTGCCGGCGTTTTTTTTTTTCGTTTGGTTTGCATCACATTCGCTGCACTGCCGATGCAGTCAAGTCAGCCCCCGACCCGTGCCTGCGCTCGTTCATTATTGCTTAATATGTGATTTTTATATTTTTGCAAATGAAAACGAAAAATGCACCTTTTCTATAACTTTTGACTCATTTTAGAGACTGCATTCGGTGGTGGCAGCCCTACTGATCGATGGGAATGGGTAGTTGGGTGTTTTTTTTTGGGATGTAATGCCACATGAGAGAGGGAGAGAGGGAGAGGGGGAGAGAGTGAAAAGTGGCATTTTAAGCTGCTGCACATTACCAAAGAGCTACTTTGCACGGTTGGTAAAGCAGCCCAAAGCGCGTACTGTAACGATGGCATTCGACGTCAGTTGGCTAGACGAAATTTTAATCGTTATTCAACACGGTAAAAAAACACAACAATCTGACTGCAAGATATGCACCCACAGCAAACCAAGTGGGAGTTGTGTGTGTGTGTGTGGTTGTGTTTTTTCCTGTAAAACAAACCAAAAAAAAGTACGAAATCAAACAAACCAACAAACAGCTGCTAAAAACTGCATCGCCGCAGTCAGGACCTTTCAGACGATGCACTTTTTGCGCCCTCGGTGTGGCAGCGATGGAAAATTAGGCGAAAAAAAATCCACTACCAAAGTACTATCAAATGTGCATTATGTTGCTAATTCACCCGTGTGTGTGTGTGTTGACTCAACGGAGCAAGAATGTATTGCAATAAGGCAAAAGTTTAGCCGCTTAGTTTAAGACGTCATATTTTTTTTTTTTTGGAGAAAAAAGCAAATATTTTACATGATAGCAACGTACGCAAACTGGTAGAAATTGCTTCTACAATTTTATTTTTTAGTATGTGTGTGTGTGTGTGTATGTTTTGGGATATATTTTTTTGGTTGAGTAAAGTTTGAGGAAAATCCCTACTTCATTGCGTTGGATGATGCTCGGCATCGGAACACTCAACGTACGCCACGGTACACACACGCCAAGGAGCAAACTCATTAAATACGCTCTCAAGGATGTTATGCACAAAGATGCACAAGGGTATATCGTGCACTCGGCTCACCGCTTGGTGGTATGATGCACTTGTGCAGACACACACACATTCGTTTCCTGCACTTCTGTTCAAGCCGGTGCCGGTGCGTGACAAATCATTTCTTGTGCGCAATGCGAGAAGAAAATCTCACTGTAAGACGTATCGCCGGCGTGTACGATACCGCCTGAAGGGGGTTGCATAATTTGCCGACTAAGACCACATGCAAATACCCCTCGCCGTGTGATACCTCTGTACAACCGTCTGACTCAATAGCTGATGAGCTTCACCACTAAAAGGGGGGAGTGGACGCATGCCTTGCACACGGTCTAAGACAAAACCCGGCTTCCGATGTGGTAGGATTTTGGTGAGACAAAGACAGTCAGGATCCTCCCCATCTCAAAAAAAAGTCCCGGCCACACACACACCCGTACAGTGTTCGTATGGTGGTGGGCTAGGGCTAAATTTTATGTTTTCATGCGTTTCATCTTCAGAAGTCATCAGCGAAAAAGGCCGAAAGGGGTAACGCGTTGGCGTTACCCTCCGGTTTTTGGCTAAGCGCACGGAAGGAATCTGTTCCGGCTTTTGTATTAATTTTCTCCACTGCTCAAACAGCGCTTGTAAAGTCGTCCCGTCGGCCCGACCGGTGCGTGCTGCAGAAGTACAACTCTTTCCTGAGTTGGCTTCACTGGGTGTGTGTGTGTTTTCTTCTTGCATTTTCTTTTTCATTTCATTTTTGCCGCTTTTTTTCAAACCGAAAATTGTCTTTGTTCAGGCCTAAAGGAACCGACCGTCGGCGGAGTTTTGCTCCTTCTCGAGAAGGGAACTCGAGAAAACAGATGGATAAGAGGGAATGGGGGGGGAGGGGGTGAGGGGGAGGGATTTTCCTCAATAGGTTGATCCAACTCTTTTTCTTCTAGCTATCAAACAACAACAACGAAAAAAAACTTAGAGGGAGGAAAAACATAGCCCCACACCCCCACACCCCATTCCACATGATTTTCAACAGTGAACGGGTTGAATTTTCATCAACTGCTGCAACAACTTGAAACAAAATGTTGGTGGCGTCGGGTGGGAGTGGGAAGTGGGTGAGGGAGTACAGGGAGTTTGTTGGAGAAGAGCTAAAATCAATATTTTTTACCAACTTTGCGTGTGGATGCGTGTGGGTGTGTGTGTTGAAGAAAAAATAAAGTGAAATAAATCATGGTCGCACGAGTTGTGTCTTGAGGGCACTCTTGTTTGCGGCGTGCTATTATGGACCCCATTTTGGTAATAAAATATGCATTTTCATTATCTACCATTCTCATTAGTTGAAGGAGATGAGAAGCTCCTTTTCTCTGGTGTTTTAGTATCGATTACGATAGCTCATATGATCGGCTTCAGTTGTGACATTTTCTGTTTCAAACATAATTATAACGCCTACCGAACACAGGGCTGGTGGTGCCATGCTAAGGAAATAATTACACAAGACAATGGCATTTAGCTGCGGCCCAGCATTATCCGACATATTTTCTCTTACACTAGCCCCAAGGGGCATTATTCATCCAGTAGTGACGTTGTTGCAACCGGGTCCAGTTTGTGCCACTTCAACACACCACCCCACCGTACCGCTGTTTTTGCATTGTTATCGGGTGACCGGTGCAGCATCAGGCCAAAAAGGCGTCCACTTCTTGGGACAGTTTCGGAGTGATAAACGAAGCAGCCATCGTCAGCGTTTTGCAAAACGAACCCAGCTCGGCGCTCGACGTGTTTGAAACAAAACAGTTAACCGGATGTGACAGGGCCGTGTAGATATCCTGTGACATGACCGCGACACTCTTTAATAATGCAAATGTTGCCAGCGTTAGTGGCAGCAGAAGGTGTAGTACGTATATAAACATTTATATAAAAATCTCTTTCTCCCCGTAAGCGCAATGGAAAGCGTAACGAACAATAGCGAGAAGAGAGAGAGAGGAAAAATGGCATTTTCCACCATTCTCTGACCAACGGAATCGGAGGGTAAAGAGGAAGAAAGGAAGATGAAATATGCATTTTCATTTTTCCACTTCTTCGATTCGGTGTAGTTCGTGTACCGTAAAACCTATAGGACGAGATTATCCAATACCGAACCAACGCACTACTGCTTCTTGAACGTTCAGCATGACGATCACCATCAGTAAGCAGCTATATTTATTTTCGTTTGTTTTATTTTGTGGCTAAACAGACCTAAATGTAAAACATTCCCGAACATCCCGTGTCTCTATCCAACAAAAAAAAAGAAAGCTAAAAATCCAAAATGCACTTTCCATCTGTCGGGGCAAATCGAAACGATGGAATCATTACGATGGAGTTTGTTTGTTTTTTTTGCCTGTCGACTAAGCCATCTCAGCCCCGGTTCGGTGCGATTTTTGCATGGCTGAGATGGCGCATTTGCAAATTTTCTGCTGCATCTATTACACGGCAGGAGAGACGATGATGATTTCGTAGCGTAAAAATAGAGAACAGTGTAACTGACACCAAAAAAAAAACACAAATTTGTGTGAAATTTCGTTATGCGTCCGATGCTTGTACCTTTGGAGTAAAGCAAACGACTAGTAAAAGTTTTAAAAATTATAAATGAATAATTTTGTGGTTTAGTTAATTTATTTTCTGTTGGGTAAATCAAAAATTAAAAAAAAAATCCCCAAAAATTGATACATGTAGAGAGCACATTATTTTGATAATATAAATGCAAATCTAAATCAACGCTACCCGGGGTTTAGGTCTTCATTTCCTGCAGCATAATTTTTAGCAAACATTTAATGCGACAAACTGTTACAATTTATCTCCTCATTTCCCCGTACTAAAAGCCCTTCACGGGCTCCAAACCCCCCGTATGGTAAATAAGGTTGAAATGAACGTAAACACGAACACATTAACAAAGTTCATCTTTATAATCATTGTTTCGGTTCGGGGGAGTCCAGGAGAAGATAATACAAAACGGTGGCCACAAGTAGCACCACCACGACCCAGTGTAGACATGAGTCTACCCACGAAATGGTTTGCTGCACCATACACATGCGATTGCAGTCAAGAAAAATGGCGCAAAAGATGCTCCAAAAACCCGAGAAACGAGTTTGTTAGGGAAGAAAATCCGCTTTTCATGGATCCGTAGGTGACATACCACCCAACCGCAGCCTGTTGAAGGGGGTGAGAAGGGGCTGTTTTTGCTTTTCCTTGAGTAAATATATGCAACAACACCAACAAAAAAAAGGACCACGACTCGACGGAAACGGTGCTGATGTCCGAGGATGCGAGCTATTTGCTTCGGTTGCATAAGAAACCTCATATGAATGGCTTTAGGGATTCCCTACAAACACCCATTGGGTGGCCGCATGAAAAGGGGCAAGATAAAGAAAGGGAAAAAGGAGGAACGTATGATGGGGAATATGATGTGGCAAGAAATGTGGGGAGGCCCATATTAATGGCTTGGTTGGTTGAGACGTGTGCTGAAATGTTGATAACCAGTGCCACTGCTAAAGATTCAACTCAAATAGAACTAGAAGAACTTGTGCATATTTACCATCTCGGTTTGGCCACGTTTCTTTCTCTGTTTGCTACTTCAAACCACCGCCAACACCGCTAAGAAGGCCTCAGGGAACTCCACGGCGGTTGAGGGGGTGTGTGGGATGAAGGAGGAGTAGGAGGGTGAAGATGGCGCATTCCGTATTATTGCTATTGCACTCTTGCCCCTCTTGGTTTCGGGCGCCCCAACCGCCGCCCTAACAGCCACCCCAAACTTGGTCGGGCGATGCAATAATTTCCTTCGGGCTTTTCTTGCTTTCTGCAAACGGTTGCATTTCTTACGTCCATCTCCTCTGCCTTTTTCCCCGGCGCCATACTTTTATGCAGCAAAAACCCTTCCGCAAGATATCGTGTTCTCTTCGTGCGGGAGTCAGCAGCCGGCGTACTCGTGAGATATCCTTTCGAACGTTATCGTTCCCGGCCTGAAAGGTGCGGATTTCTCTATCTGGGGCCCCGGCTTGGTCTTACACATTCAACAGTCGACTAAGTAGAGATTATGGAGGCGAAAGAAGACGAAGATAGAACCCGACAGCAAGGACACAACGACGTGCGCACTGACTGAGACTGGCCGTGTGGCGAAAGGGACGTGGTGGCCGTTGGGAAACCGGGACCGGAGAACGATAAATACGCGACTACGAGATGATGTGATGAATAAACCGTGCAGAATGAACTTATGAGTTTTAATTACTCGCTTCTCTCGCAATGTGCAATCTTTGGATGATTTCCGTAGCCGAGATTTTTTTTTTGTTTTCTGTTTTATTCTTCTGCATGCGCCTTCTTTGCTGCACGCTCCTTGGGTACGGGGCCATAATACAAAAAAAAAAGAAATAGGGGGAGGAAAACGTCGTTTGCGAATCTCACAGTCACAAAGTCGATCAAAGTCGACTCCCTCTCTCTCTCTCTCTCTGTCCGGTTTATCGTGGAAAGGGAATTGTCCTGAATGCCGATACCACACGGTGCACCGTGGTACTGCTTTTTCTGTAATCCTTTCGCTATCGTCTCATTTACTGACAGTTTGCACACGGCGAATACTGCTGCGTCGTATTCGCATATCCGTCCAAACCCTCGATTTTTTCCCTTTTTCTCTTTGCTCTCAGTGCATTTGCATTGTATCAGGTCCCCTTTTTTGGCCGGGTATGGGATCACAGATGGGGTGGATGGGTTCGTGTTTGATGCATTAAAAATTCTTAACCTGCAACCGAAAGACGATAGTGGACGGATTTTGTGCAAGGAAACCCCTTACGCAAGACATCCATGTATACCAATCAAGACTGTAGATGTGGATGCGCGTGTAAAATGTGTAAACTTCGCTCATGGAGTCATTTCCGTGTGGTTGTTTTTGAAGGAAAATCAACGAAAGGATTGAGCAAAAATAAATGTATTTTCTTTCTGTTTTTTTTTACTTAAAAGTCGATCTTAACTCAGCCTTCGTAGTGAAAGGAACTGACCAAAAAAAAGGGTTGTTGACGAAAACCTTTGTTTGTTTGAATATTGAATACTAATGTGAAGGAGTATGAAACTCTGATTAATAATGGAAATTTGAGAGATTATTAATGCAATCGTCGAAAAAAAAATCTAATATTATTTTGATAGGATAAGTTCTCTTCAACAAGAAGTATGACTTATCAAAACATAAAAGATGTCTACATGAACGAAAAAACACACACAGTATGACACGGATTAAGAGTAATAACAAAAAAGGCAACTACTCGTCTCCAATTGGCAGTGTGAAAGGAAGTGCACTAGAGACGGAGCAAGGAAGAAACAGAAACAAAAAAACCCAACAAGGAAACCCAAAATCTGTCATACTTCCTTCCAATTGAGCCTAATTGAACTTGAAGATTTGTACTGACAGTGGACCAGCACAAAACACAGCCCATGCATGGCTGTATATGCAGTAAGTGCACTTGCTTGCTTGCGTACAACAGAACAGGGTGGGGGGACCTCAATCGCCCAGGAAACCGCACGGTGAATGCATACGCCCAGAAGAGCGCATGTACAAAAAAGGCCCAGTAAATGTCGCCTTCGCTGCCAAATAAATCCCGGTCGACGGAATTTAATTAGCTCTAATTGATAATTGTTTGCCAAGTAACGACCATGAAAATCATTGTCCGGTACGTTGTTGTTTTTTCTTTTCTTTTTTTTGTGGGTAGTTGGGTATCTTGTTTAGCAAGGAAGCGAGAGACAAGTCTCTACATATGTATGCTCTAATTGCATAAGATGCACTCCAACCAGCATAATATTTTTCAACGAAATTTGTTTGATTTAAAGGAAAAAAGAGACAGACAAGGAAAGGGTGAAGTAAATTCTTGTTAGTTCCCCAACAAGTGTAAGACCGCCAACAACAGCAGTAAATAAATGCAAAACTCGGCACAAAAAAAAATCCCGGTGGCAAATTCGCATCACAAAACATTATCGGTGGATGCTTCTTCCGAACGGAAGGAGACAGTTCTCAGGCATGATACTTCCTTTCGCACGGTATCGTACGCGCCGACACGTCCTCTGCCTCGTTTTGCGGTTTATCGAAAGTGTCTCTTTGACCCTTTGGCGTTTGCGTTCCACCATCGTCTTGTGGGAGAATTAATAATAATCAGCACTTCCGGAGAGGATCATCATATTACAAACACACCGTCGCCCCGATGCTTCTCAGACCGAATGCAACTGCAGTATGTGGGTGAGGATATAAAGGAGAACGAATTGTGGATAGTGAGCAAAACGGCAAGACACACTTGGAACCAGTCGTTTACATACCCGAAAAGCATCTTCAACCGCAACAAGCATCCCGAACTCCCGGTACCGATCGGAAGATATCGTTTCCCAAAAAGGGGTTACAAACTCTAACCGGCTTTTGGGGTTCGGGCGGGGAGTTTAAAAAAAGGCATACAAACCCCCGGGTCCATTGTGACCGTACGGAAGGATCTCCGAAAAGGAAGACGCACAAGTGCCGTTTTTGGGGAGTGTGCGGCACAAAATTTCGCAGCGGTCTCAAGTTCGTCTCCACGTCGTTGTTCTGCAGTCGCAACCAAACACACATTGTTTTACGTTTGACTGCATTCCAAAGCTTTCATATTCAGTTCGGTTTGGTTTCGCCAAGTCAAATATGGGAAAATAAAACACAATTGCAAATTTTCGTGTAAGGCGTCGGACAAACCTCAGGAAAAGGAAGCAATCAAAACCGCTGAAATATGATTGCAGTTCTTGATGCTGAACGTGGCTTGAAACACTGAGATAAAGGACGGTGGTAGTTGGAGTATCTCAATATCATAAAAAAACATGAAAACCGTTGACGTACAGATGAAGACGACACCCTCGGCAATGTTTGAAGGCCCTCCAGCACGATAGCGATCCGAGTTCCGACGACAACAATTTCGGACCGCACCTCGCGTGTGCGCTAACGTACCGGGACACAAGCCATATGGAACAAGCTGCAATTATTCTATTTCCGCTTGACGATTCCAACAACTTCTTCGGTTTTTGTACACCCCTTTTTGTAGTGCCATATGCGACATCAGGTATATGGTACACAGGTATACCGGGGTTTTTTGGGGGGGAATGCGATTTTACACCGGCGTGTACCGGAGCATAGCAAAGACGCGTGCGACCCCTACAAACGTCTTTAAGAAAATCGCTTTCTTTACGAACCGTTCTTGTGTGTGTGGTTGTTGTTTGCTTCATAGCCGATAATGCACCTTTCGCTGTGAGACTGCGTCAGCCGTCCGCTGCATGTTCAACCAAGCGTCATATGTAACGGTCGCTTTTTTTTCTGTTCGTAGGCCTGGCCTTTTAACGTCTTTCACTAGCAAGATATCACGGTAGTAACGACTTTTTTTAAATCGCCTTCATTTAGACACCTTTTCTTAGGAATATTCCCACTGCTGGATAAGTGCATATGTACTGAGAGCTCATGTTTTGATTAGCTTTGATGGTCTGCGTATGTGCAAACTCATCAGTACAATTACTCGAACAATGCTTAACTGCACCGTTACACAGCCAGGCGGGAACTCGCACTCGTACCAAGTGACCTCACTAATAAAAAAGTTGTCCACTCAAATCGTCTTCAAACCAATTGACAATTACTCACTACTCCCCGCACGAAGTCAGCGGCCATAAGTCGCCCAAGAGCATCTTCAAGAGGGTGTTTTCATCGAATCCATCCAGCACGTTCCGGGCACACCACTGTGCCGTGATGATATCATTAGGCAGTCAATCTCGTTAACCACCAAAGAATATCGTTTGATACAGTCCAGAAGCGTCAAGACGAGATTACGCTAGTTTGCGGCACGTCTTCTTCATTCTCGTACGCAAATATACGGACCATCGGTGCAACAAAGATGCGCACCAACTTGTCACGAAGATCCAGAAGGGAAAGACACATTTTATTATCCAATTTACGAATGTTTTGATGACTTTCTGCACAGGGAATCCAGCACCCGGCGGGGAAGAGATAGAGGAAGACAGTATAAACATTCTTCGTTTATCTGTTCGGGGCGTAAGTAAGCGAACTGTGACATCAGATGCGTATAAGTGACTCAGAGAATTCGATCACTAATGTGAGTGTTTCTGTTGCGATGGTATATAACCGCAGTCTTACCGTTCCCCCCAAAACGGTCAATGCGCGTAAGTAATTAAGTAACTTCTCGTGAGTCTGTGCGCTTCAGTGTTAAATTGATATTTATATGTCAACCATTGGAGCGTAATTAGAAGGCGCCGGCACTGCAGCATCCATCAACAACAGCAAACAGCTGACTCTGTGAGAGAAGGAAACGGTTCTCTAACCCAAACAACTAGAACAGCAAAAAACGCAATGTGGATGAAAACCTCCAAGAATGAGGCGTCCTTGCCGTTGGCTTCTCTTCCTTTCGTTCTCGAACCAACAGCCACAGGACATCGGGGCTACATTCAAAACCGTTCGCATTGAATGCTTCCATGGCCCGGATGAGGATGTGTTTCTATGTGAGTGTTTGGTATGGCAAAGTTCCAGGTGTGCATCGTGGTAATTTATTTTCCCTGCAGTGTAAAAGGAAGGGACGCACACACGTCTTCGATCGCACGGGTAATGTTTAGGTTTTCGATGCATCTCCATCTGGTCTGCCGCAGGACGCCTTCCAGGGGTGAAAGAACTAGCAACAAAACATTGCCACTATTCTGTCTCACCTTTTCCCCGTAGCGCCATATCGTCATCAAAACGTTTGTGGCTTTAAGCAGACTTAACAGAATCTTTACACTAAAACTACCGGAGAAGCCTTTTTGACTAGCTCATCTCCTTGGAATGATGTTAATTTTTGGGTTTTAATAATTATAATATAGTTGTTCTCTGACATTTCCAAGTCTTCTTTGTAGAATGACCTTTAAAACGTATTAAATAACATTTAAATTAAATAATATGTCTTAAAAATTTCTTAGTTCAAGTATAGAATAAAAAGAATGATCACACATGATCGTAGGGAAAAACGAATGAACCTCCATGTAACTCAATGTAAGAAATGTAACGTGTTTGCTCTATTGAAGAAGTCCGTGGCTCGATCCTTCAAAACCGTAGCTTCGTGGCTCCACAAAAACCGTAGAAAAAGGGTAGCGTTCGTGTGCTTCTGCTGTGCTTGCTTTGCCGGTACTTTGCAAGTTTCTTTCTACACACGAAAACCAGCATAATCACCGTCACCGCTTTGGTAGCAGCATAAAAGCATAAAATAACATAACTAACTCTCCTTCTTTTTCTCTCTCGTTTCTTTCGTTCGTGTTTTTGCTGTTCGGTTTTTTTCTGTTTTTATGCTTTCGTTTGATGCTGTTCCCGGTTCCGTTCCGTACACCTTCGTTATGCTGCCGCAGGTCCATGCCATGGAAGGGGAAAGCTAAGGCCGGGTTAAGCGACCGTTCGGATATTGGAGGGGGCTGCTCGTGCAGCTGTTCGAAAAAGACGACGCTAAGGAAAAACCGTGCGGAGAAAAAAGACCACGCGCTTACAGTGACACGAACCGCTGGTAGTGTGCGTGACGACGCTGGCATCGGGGCGGGGAACGGTTCCCCCACCTGCTGGAAAGCGGTTCAATTTTCAGGGGAAGTTATCTTCGTCGTCGTCGTCGTCGTTGGCACCGCTGCCACCGCCACCACCACCACCATCGTCCGCCTCGTCCACGACGTCGTCCTCGTCAACGCTGTTGCCGTCGTCGCCGTCGCCGTCGTGTTCGTGAACTGCAGGCTCCCTGCTTATGATGTCATCGGAGGAAGACTCTGATTCTTTCGGTTTGTACGTCGATAAGTTGCTAAAGAACAACCCTACCAACACAGTGACGATCAGCAGTAACGGCAGTAACAGCAACAGCAGTAACGGGAGCAACAGCAACAGCAAGCGAAGCAGACAGCGTGTAGACGCGGGCGAGCCAAGAAACAGCTACTCCTCGATACCCAGCTTCAGTTCGCGGCCGTCCTTCATGAGCAGTGGTCTATACGGGGCTATTTTTAGCCAGGCGCAGCAGCAACATTTCAGCGGACTATTCGGTCCCGGCGGTTACGGACCGGCGGCCGCTAGCAAGATGCTTAACGAACTGCTCGGCAGACAAGTGAAGCAGGCCCAGGACGCAACCGATCCGGATACGATTAGCATGCTATCGGCGATCGAGGCTGCCGCGGCCAGTATCAGCAGTGTGGCCGGCAGCATCAACAACGGCGTAAGTAGTGGCGATTGCGGACTTATTACGGCAGACAGTGGTGTGAACGGTGTAAGTGGCGGCGTGTTGAACGCCACCAAGCTCGGCTTCGAAAGTGTGACGAGCCTGAACAACAACAACAACAACAATACCAACACGAACAATAATAATACGAGCGCCAGTAATCATACTGGCAGCAACAATCCCAACCCGAACAGCAACCATAATAGCGGCACTAGCGACAGTGCGAAAAGTGCTAAGTGTGGCAAGAACAATAGTGCAACAGTGTCGGTGTCGGATGTGACGATGGGTTCGAACCGGCGCAGCAGCAGCTCGAGTAGTACGAGCAGCAACAGTAGTAGCAGCAGCAGCAGCACTAGCAGCAGCAGCAGCAACAGTAGCAACAGCAGCAGCAATGCGCTTGCAAATACCAACGGTGAGAACAATGGTGGCAGCGGTGCGGTCGGTGGCGACGGCAGTGCAGCAGTGAGTGTGGCCAAGCCGGGCAGTAGGAATGTGACGGCCGGCAACAACAACAGTGCAGTGGACGGTTCGTGCAGCAATGGGCTCGGTGGTGTTATAGACCTTGACGGTGACTCTACAACACCACCAGCCACGAGCGAGCTGGCGCACCACATGTTGCGCAATATCTTGCAGGGCAAGAAGGACCTGATGGCTCTCGATCACGAGCTGCGCGCGACGATCCAGAGCAACCAGAGTGGCCAGCAGCACGGCGGTCGGCTATCGCCGGACAACAACAATGTGATCGGTAGCAAGAACAACAACCACAGCAACGCGATCTTCGACGTGAGCAAAGTTAGTGAGAACAGTCTCGGCACGATCGTGAACGGGTGCGAGCTGAGTGATACGAGTGAGGTGGGTGCGTCCAAGGGTGCGTCCAGTGGTACGGGTGCTTCGTCCGCCAAGCACCGGGCGGCAAACGGCAATAATCAAAATGCGAAAGCGACCCACGGCGCTAGTGATAGTACGAAATGTGATGATTTGCTGGGAACGTCCGCGGACGTTTGCCGCTTAGCGAATGGTGGCAGTGCCGGTGTGCCGGTGGAAACGATCAATCCGAAGCAGGAGAAGAGTGATGTGATCGATGAGCTGGTGGCATCGCTACCGGACGAGGTGGACGAAACCGTACCTTCGCCGTCATCCTCAACCGGTGGCGCCAGTCCCGGTGGGCTTATCGCGAAGCAGGAGATGATGGATCTGGACGATTGCTGTCTCGACGATAAGGATCGGGACGAGCGAACGCCCACGCCGGGCAGTGGCATTGTGCCGGTTCGTGCCGAACCGGAAGCGCTCAACATGAAGCGTGCGCGGGTGGAAAACATTGTGTCATCGATGCGCGCTAGTCCTGCGATCCTGTCCCAGCCACAGGTGAACGGTTGCAAAAAGCGCAAACTGTACCATCCGCAGCAGCACGATAATAGTGCGGCCGAACGGTATGCAGCAGCGGCAGCGGCCGGCCTTAATCTTGGGCTCACGTTGCAGAACTTCATGCTGAGCAGTAGTGCAGCGGCCGCAGCAGCGGCAGCCGCAGCGAACAATACCTCCACACCGGTAACCGATCCGACAACGACCGACGATGATGATGATCTGGTGGAAACGGTCACGACACCGCACATTCATCAGAAGCGGGTGGAAAAGGACGTACTTAAGTCGCAGCTACGCTCGATGCAGGAACAGCTGGCCGAGATGCAGCAGAAGTATGTGCAATTGTGCTCGCGCATGGAGCAACAGTCGGATACCACGCAAGAGGTGGTAGACGACAGTTCCTCGAGCGACATCATGGAGGATGACGTGAGTGCACCGGATCTATCGCCGGAAAAGCCTCACCTATCGGCATCGACACCGGTGAAGGATGTGGCTGGGTCGAAGGGCCAATCGAATGCGGCGGCCGCAGCAGCAGCAGCGGCAGCCGATGCCTCCAGCATGCTCCAGATGATGAGCAAGATGATGTCGGCTAAGCTACACAATGCGCTGCCTACGACGCACCCGCTACAGACGGGTGGCTTCAATGGCACGCACCCGTTTCTGCAACACATGCAGCAAGCGGCGGTCGCTGCGGCAGCAATGCCACACGAAACCATTGGTCAGCAGCAAACGCCCCAGCACAGCCAGCAGATGAGTAATGCTGCGGCGATGTACCAGAAACTGTTTCTCGAGCAGGAAGCGCGGCTAGTGAAAGCGGAACAAGTGGAACGGAATCTGCAGGCTTCCAATCAACAGTTGCTCCAGCAGCAACAGCAGCAGCAGCAGCAATCGATTCAACATCAGCAAGCCCAGCAGCAACAGCAGCAGATTATGCCGCAATCGCAGCAGCAGCAACAGCAACATCCAGCACTTTTGCCGGACCGGAATTCCGGCAGTGGCGCATCACAGGTAATACAATCGCAGGTAACTATGCCGCACCAGCAGCAACCTCAAGCACAAAATCAAACTTCCCAGGCACTGTTACAATCGCCTGTTCAACATCCACAGACGCAGCACCAGCAACATTCGCCGCCGCATCCACAGCCGTCCCAGCAATCCTGTGGATTAGTGCAGCCGATGCCGACGAATGCACAGCTACCACCGCTCTCTGCGACCCAGCAGCAGCAGCAGCAACAACCACATCCACCAGTGCAATCGCAACAACTTTCGCCAACACACGTCCCAATGCAAACAGTGCCGCAGGCGGCAAATCATGTAGCATCGACATCGATGGGTGGCCACATCCCTTCACTGCCGAAGGGATCATCCATTCCGTCCGATTTGACGAACCGCTTGAACATGATGCGCTCGAGCGCCGCCTCCGTTGGTCCCATGTCCGGTACGGATCTGGAGGGTCTGGCGGACGTGCTGAAGACGGAGATTACAGCATCGCTGTCGAATCTGGTCGATTCGATCGTGACGAGGTTTGTGCACCAGCGACGATTTCTAGGCAAGCAGTCGGAAGCAGCGGCTGCTGCGGCCGAGCAGCTAAACAAGGATCTGCTGATGGCTTCGCAGCTACTGGACCGCAAGTCACCGCGCACCAAGATAAGCCAGCCGGACCGCAACGGTAGTATGGGCGCCAGTCAATCAGGTAATGCACCTATGCTAAGTACACCTAGTCTTAACAACGCACCCCTACCGATGGCCCCAAGCGTGGTGGGTATGTCCGCACCCACCGGTAACTGCGTCCAGCAGCAGCCACCGTTAGCGAACGTTAACGGTTGTGCCGGACCACGGTTAAACGGGAGTTCCTTTCCCGCGATGCCGGCAATGCCCGCCATGCACGTACCGGCTGCGGGTTCGGCACACGAACCGAAGGGTGGCCAGCAACAACAGCAGCAGCAACAGCTCGCAGCTGCGGCGGCCAGTATGAACTCGATCGGTATGCCTCCTCATGTACGTCCTTCTCCTTCTACAGCTATGTTCCAAACATCGAAAACGCCACAAAACATCAATCCGGTTGCGGCGGCGGCGCTCTACAACTCGATGAACCAGGCCCTCGGGACGCCGACCCAGGTGAATCCATTCTGTCTGCCACCACCCGAACCCCGCGAACACAATCCCGAGCAGAACGAGGCGCTCAGCCTTGTGGTGACGCCGAAAAAGAAGCGACATAAGGTGACCGACACGCGCATTACACCACGAACAGTGAGTAGAATTCTTGCTCAGGATGGCATTATTCCGTCCTCGAATCAGGTGCAAGTTGATTCACAACAATCTCAACAACAGCAGCAGCAGCCGCCATCGCAGCAGCAGCAGTCGCAGCAACAGCAGCAACAATCGCAACAACAGCAGCAACTTCCAATGGGGGCAGCCAACAACTGCCATGGGAACGGTCTGGGGAGCAACAACAACAGCAACAATAACAACAACAACAGCTGTAGCAAAAACAATAACACCCTGAGTGGGCAAGGACAGCAACAGCAGTCCCAGTCTCAGGTAGCAGCGCAGCAAACGACCCCAGCCCAGCAGCAGCAGCAGCAACAAACGCAACCTTCCCAGTTTAACAGCCAGTCGGCCGGTACGGTACAACCGACCGGTCCGACAACCCCAACGGATTGCAAATCGCCGAGGTCGTCCTTCCATGGGGCTGCCTCGTCGATGCTGCCCGTCTCACTGCCTACCTCGGTTGCGATTCCGAACCCATCGCTGCACGAGTCGCAAGTCTTTTCGCCCTACAGCCCCTTCTTTAATCCGCACGGTCCGCACGGTGGCCCGCACGGTCCGCAGCCGTCGCAGTTCCACCACATGAAGGTGTCGTCAAGCCCGCCCGGTATCAATGGCATGCTGGATCCGCGCGATTCCCCGCCACTACCCCACCCGCCAACGATGCTACATCCGGCCCTGCTGGCAGCCCATCATGGCAACTCACCGGACTACGGACATATCAGAGCGTCGATGGATGTCAACGATCGCAACTCGGACTGCACCTCCGCTGATATTTCCTTCAACGGAATGGAACCTACTATATCCTTTTCAAATCTACAACTTTTTGATCCTTCCATTGCAGCGTAAGAATTCGAAATCCTTTTATACCAATGCACCATCTACGCTTCTGCCTCCGTTGCGAAAGGCCCCCGTACAAGACGGTAATCGGTATAGCTGTTTGCTGTAACTTACACCTTTGTGCCATGGCCATGTGTAGGTGAAGTTTTACCTTTACCTTTAAAACCTTTAGGTTTTGGTTTGCTAAATCCTATTTCCCTCGGTGGATATTGAGCGATGATTGCAAAATCGCCATTCGCACTGTTAGGTAAATACTTTGTACCTTAGACTGTATTCCCCCAATGGCGCGTGTCCATTGCAAATGTTTAAATACATTAAAAGATTTACAATGCTTCTATTAGGACTGTGTAGTATAAGCACAGCGATAGACCTAGACATGGCTAGAATGATAGAAAAAAGGGAGAACGACGTGTCTTAATCAGATTTACGCCATCGTGGGAGCGGATTTTCTTTCCTTACCTTTCCTAATCCTAGTCCGCAAGGGCATTCTTCGATATGGTCACTTTTATAGTTTCCCTTACCTGTGCCGATCAGACCGATATCAAGATATCGAAATCTGATTCGCACAACCCCTTGTAATTGGGAATTTTCCGTACTTTAGGTCTTTCGCAATGAGGCGGAGGTGTAGCACTGGTGAAACAAACTGTCTTGTAATTAATCAACAAATCAATGCACCAATTTCATAAACAAAACCCAGTAACCAATCCTTAACTCCGGTGAACTCGTCAACCCTGACGCCGATGCACCTGCGCAAGGCGAAGCTGATGTTCTTCTGGGTACGGTACCCAAGTTCAGCCGTGCTGAAGATGTACTTCCCAGACATCAAGTTCAACAAGAATAACACCGCCCAACTGGTCAAGTGGTTCTCCAATTTCAGGTAAGTGATGTACCGAAATCCAATTTTTTTATTGTTATTTATAGCACCATTCAAGAGCGGATCTTGTTCCGAAGGGAGTCGGATGAAACTGAACCCCTTTACGTGCGACAAAAAGCTAATTGTACCCGGGCACGTGTGGAGAAACACCACCGGAAATGGGTTGTGTTTGATTGGACATATTCTTCCGGAAGTAGAAAGGATGATACATGAGAACGGAGTGAAAAA
>CM028125.1:11487597-11507920 GCA_016254315.1 Anopheles parensis | reverse complement strand
ATTGTACCCGGGCACGTGTGGAGAAACACCACCGGAAATGGGTTGTGTTTGATTGGACATATTCTTCCGGAAGTAGAAAGGATGATACATGAGAACGGAGTGAAAAATGTCTCTGCCGGCAGCAGAGCAATCGTAGCGAGGTCGCAAAGAGGGATTAATCTATTATTCACAAATTAATTATTATTAAATGTACCACTTTTGCATGACAATGGCTTTAGGAAGCTTGAAGCTAAAAAGGAAATTACTAAAAAACGTTGACCAAATAACTGCGTTTGACTTCAATCTCATCCCATAAAGTTTCCTCACACTCGGCAAGTGCAATAACTACGCTCTCGTTTGTCTAATATTGAAAGTCGCTTCGTATCAGCTATTTGTGGAGGGCGGGTAACGGAAACCCCAAATAATATATCCCACAAACCAAACAGAACTGATCATACTATTTGCGACTGTGTCCGGACAATCAGAAACGTTGTGCATTGCGGTGCAAAAGGAGCTAGAAAAAGAAGGTATCATTGTTTCCGCACAGTAATTGATCGAATGCAAATTTACTTAGTGTTGTACCGCAATTCTGTCCCCAAAGTGTTCATTCCATGTGCAGACCGGGACTTTTTTGGGGTGACGAACGTGAGCACACGTGAGCGGCGGGATAGCTTTCGTTCGGCACTGTTTAACTGTGGAATTTCCACATGAATAAGCAACGTTGCGGCGCGTTGGGAGCGTCCAGTACGTCCAGCGGTGGGGAGTAAGGTTTTTAGCTTTAGCTCTCTTTCCAAAGCTGAGCTCGGTTTCGGGCCATAAATTATTCGGATACACTATCAATCGATGCAGTGAGGGATGGGGGAGGGATCATGTATTACTGTTGGCTAGACTGGGGTAGCAGCCATTCGATTGGGTAAGCTGTAGGGACGGTTTTCGCGAAAATCGATCATCAAAAACTAATATGGCTTCCATGCCTCTGTACACCTATGTTTTACGGTGCTTATATAGCGAATGCGCCGAAGGATCCTGATACTACGTCCCAGCTCTGGACCGAATTAGCATGAAGAGGGATGTGTGTTCCGCGCACTATCCATCATACTGATTTTGTGATGATCGTGATACAACAGACAATTTATTATGCTTTTTTTTGTTTCCCATTAAGGATTGCTCTGTTCTATCTCACGCTTGACAGATCAACTCCACAACACTTCTCTTTGGGACATTTAATCTTTTGCTCGATTATGTTGGGTAGCACTTTTCCCGAATGCCTCTGCTTTACTTGCTAATCTCTGTAATGAATTTTAGTGGAATTTAAAAAAAAACCCTCATTTATATACTGCATTCCTGGTTTGAAACCGAACGAAGTAGTAGGAGTCGTTCAAAAATATCTAAAACCATTTTATTTGGTAGTCAAAACTATTCGTACCCTGTGCGGGAATGCGTGCGGGAAAGAGTCAGACAATGGTGACCACCTAGGGCTGTTATGTGATTTCGCAAAAACCATGCGTATATCTACGCACGAGAATAAATTGCACCCATATTCGGTTAGAATTAATAGCATTTGTTGTTATGTCTGCTTTGTCACGGTTTGGGAGTTTGTCCGGCAGGCGAGGTAGAAGGAAGAGAATGCTTGTAGCGAAATTGTGCGTGTGCATAGGTGAATGCATTTGGATGCATTGGCAGTACATGCACATACATAAACTCTATCAAAATCTCCATCCTCAGAGCCACTCGCCAGCCTTTTATATCCAGCACTAAAACCCTAAAGCGGACCAGCCTTCAAGCATTACCCGGACAGTGTACAGGATCACCAAACAAAAAACCAAAGGTCCGAATGTGCATCCTCACCGAATGTACATAACACTCATCCCCAAAATCACACACACACACACGAACGTAGCTGTTGTGTATATTTCGCTTCTGGAGCGGATGTACAAAATTCGTCTGTGTGGATGGATTTTAGGCAGAGAGTTGCATCCAATAGATGCACTTTGTGCAATGGCATTAGAATTGTGCACCGGCTCCATGCGTCCGGCAATAACCCGGGCCCACGTTTCGTTTCGATGTGCAACGCAACAAAACCCACCCAAAATATGGTCCAATGAGCCACCCATCGCTAGTGCATTCAGGATGCATGCACACGGTGTGGAGATGCATTTTGAGCACAAACCATCGGACACGTGTTTGTGTGAGTGTGTGTGGTTGGTATTTCGGTGGAATTGGGGGAGATTCCAAAATTGGGCGAATGATTTGTGAGCGCACATGTACATAAAATGCGATACATCCGCTGGTCAGCTCTATTTGGAGCAGACTCACGCAACCCGTGACACGCAGATGCGCACGAATGCGCTCATGGAGCGACGCAAAAAGCAGCGTGTTATTGCATTTTCGAAGTTTTGACTGTGCGTGTGGACCAGTTTTTTTCCCGGTGGACTGATGTGTCCTGATGATGAAGGAGAACCCCCTGTGTCCGGTACGGAGGGTGACATGAAAAGCGGATGTAGTTTTATCCTATGTACAGTGCGAAATAAATAGAATAGATCAACTAACATTGGTTGATTTTCTACGGCCAGCGGATGCAAAAACGCCAACTCACACTTCAATCATACTTCGACTGGTATGCTGGCCACTCTTTATAAACTTTATATCATGTACACAGACCCTGTATGGACATCTAAGCACATGAAATACAACCAAATAATGCTACTAAATCTAGGGTGGGGATTTTATTTGCCTACAGGCGTTGTGTGTATTTTCCCTTCTTTTTTTGTGGGATCAAACGTATGGCGAGTCAAATTCTATTGCAAGTTGTATTAGATTAGTTTTTTGGAAATTGTTGTTTTAAAAAAAAACATGTGAAGGAGATTTTTTTCTCTTATGAAGCTATTATGTGAAGTACATAATTTATGTTATGTAAAGGATTATAAAATGACATTTTATTTATGTCAACTACATTTACCCAACGATGCAAGAATAGTACTTTTCTTCGAACCACTACTACAGCAGTGACACAAACCGTAAGATCTGTTTTTTTATTATAAAAAAGGATCAAACAAAAAACAAAAATGGGCACCATCGCTAAGATGCTTCACCGGTCCATTTTGACGTACTTAGTGCTTCAGCTATCAACGGCGGTTCGTGGAGAAAGCTGACTACCAGCAAACTTCCAACTTCCTCTCCCGCTCACCCCAAAAAGAGGATAAAAAGAACGCCCGCCGACTTTCTTACCGTAAACGGAAAAGCTCGTTGGTGCTTCGCCGGCCGCTCGAGAAGCAAGTGATGCGCGAGAACAGTGCAAAACAGTCCCCGTGAAGCAGAAGATGGTTTGTGTGTGTCGAGCGCGACGGTTTTGCAAAATAGCGACAGTGCACTTGCGTTGAAGCAAGAAGAAAAAAAAAACCCTTCGCCGGCAGTGGAGCTCGTTTTGCAGAACAGTGCATCTTGTGTTTTTAATGCTTTTTTTTGTGTGCTTCTTCTCCACACAAGGTGAACCCTTTGGTATGGAGCATGGGCTGGTTGGCATTCGTGATGCAAAAAAAAGATGCAAACGAATGAAACAAAAAGCCAAAACGAAGGAGTCTAATTAAAAATTGCTTAATTAATGTAATTTTGCTAATTAGGAAGGGAAGACAAAAGCAAAGCAAATGTAAAGAGTTTGCCGAGGCGCGAACAGGCCGGTTGCCGGTGAAGGATTTCTAGCTCTGCTTCTTTTGGACTAGAAAGTTTTGTTTGAGCATGCAGCAAGGGGAACAAATTTTGCAACTTGCGAGATTGGTTTAAAAACTCGACTAAGACATATTGGAAAATCGTTGGGTACAGAAATAGTCAAGCAAATGGCCAGAAAACGCAATCGCTAGCGAGTTTTATTGCTCTCCTTTCGTCAATCGGCAAGAATGATAAGTTTATTTCTGTAGACCTTGTTGATATTTGCATCAATTTCCCCATTTTGCTAGACGGCACCTTGCAGGGTTGTGTTCTGAGCCTGTTCACCAACAGGTACATCTTGAAACATTAAGTATGATCATTAAAATTATGAGCAAAAGCGCTTTTAAGGATAATCGCATCGCAGATTTGCTTGCCATTTCACATTCTTCGTTACCTGGTGATCATCGGCATGCAGGCGGTGTGTTACCTAGCTTACGGGTGTGCCGTATGCCAACCGTGGCCGAGTTTTTGGCGGGAATATGAAGGATCAGCATCTGCTTTCAACCAGAGCTGACCGAGTCACACAAAAACCCAAAAGCGTTAGCACCTAAGCCATAAGGGTAGAAAGAAACCGAACGATCCTTGGGCCTTTTATCCCATCGGGCCTTGTGTACCGGATTGTGTTCGTTTCGGTTGCAAATCGTAGCAGCTTGCATCTTAAAGATCCAACCCTAAGACGTTCGTGTGCCTGCAACAAGACGTCTTGCAATGTGCCTTACTGATCTTCTTTTATTTCTCCCTCCTTTTTCTCGAAGATTTTGCTCCGGAAGTTTACAACCAAACGGTTCGGTACCATTTTTCCCTCCTTACAATACAAAAGATTCTCTCTCGCTCTCTCTCTCTTTTCGGACCTTCTATTCTTCTCCTGAGTGTTGATCTTGGTGGGTTTGTCGCTTGCTTGCAAACTGGCAATTATCATCAGCAAGTCACTTCCAGAAGTCGTAAACGTCGTCTTCCAAAATGCAGAAACTTCTTACCCTTTGTGCTAAAGGGCACAAACACGCACACATTCACAAAACACGGGAAATGAAAGTGGAATCACAAGGGCATTTAAATATTCCCTGTAACACCGTGTGCGATATTGTTTCGATTTTTCACTCGATGGAATGTGTACCGCAAAACGAAATAAAAAAGCATAGGGGGAAATGATCGTTATTCGTCTTCTGTTGTCACTTCTTCTACCTTTCTTATTAAAGCTTTTTTTTTGCTCTATGTAGTGAAGGTAAAATGCAGTGTGAACTCCCTTCCTTAGAACGTTGTTAACCGTTGGAACGTCTTACCCTTACGGCGGAGAAGTTTATCAAAAGGGAAAGCGTTACCGTTTTTGGTGGGTTTTAATTTTTCCACTACGCTAACGATCGATTTTCGGTTGGGACAGTGAGAGAAAACGCCGTGTACGTGTGTGTAGGGTTGATTATTTCCCATCTACCACCGTTTGTTTCTTTTTCAGTTCCATATGCGTGCATGGGAATATTGTAGAATGAAGAAGTAAGAAGAACACGACACAAAACCAGCTTTTGGTAGCAAATGGAAAAATTAGCGCTTCGCTGATTTTGACCGTTGGGAACTTGTAGTGCAGAGGGTATTTTAAAAACTACACTTCCAAACTAACGTGGGGAAGGCAAAACGGATTTCTTGCGTCTTGCAAGAGGGATCGCATATTGCTCGGAAGAAATAACGTGAGAAAACGATCAACTATTTGAGTACATCATACAGGTATTGTACACCGACAGCAAACAAAACAAAAAAAACGTCAGTTACGTGGTTAACGTTTTTCCTTTTTTTAAATTTTTAAATCTTAACCACCAGTTCAGGTCGTACGGTGGTGAATATCACCGTCAACAGAAGCGTCCCAATGCATGTGCTATTAATTATTCCTATTAATTCAGGTAACTAAGAACAACGGTAAACAACGGTGAACAAAATGGTTAAATTTTCTTTTGCCTTTCTAGAGTTAATCTCTCCCTTCGCTGGTGAGAGGGAAATTGAGCAAAAGAAGAAGAATAAACAAAGCGCTCCAGGACCCCAGTCCGGAGTCCTCGGAGTTTACAGCGGCCCACTCGGCTTTTGTAAATGGTCTGTTTAGCCACTCATGCCAGTGTGATGGAGGTTTTTTTTCTCCCCCCAGCTCCTCATCATGCTCCACTTTCTATCGCAGGCCGCTTTACAGATTCTTTCGCAACCAAGGATCGCCCACTAATGATTATCCTTGGGCGGTGGAGATGATGTGCTTGCGTCTAGCACCGTATGTAACATTCGCGATGTCAAACCATCGGACGTTGGACATTGGAGAACGATGCATGTGGTAATGGTTGGGTCGAGTTCTCTCGGGTATACGCTATCTTGCCGCTAACGCTCAGTACAATAACTCCGGATTGGTACTAGTGCGGATGTAAATTTGCCCATTCGTGCATTCGGAGTTTGTCGGAATGAATTTTTGATGGCTTAACCGTGAATGTAGACTAGACAAAAAAAAACCGTCAAACCTCAGGACCATATTTTCCATATGCATTTTTCGCTAGTGTATAAATGTCACATTTCCGCCGCATTAGGTTTTTTAGGTTGGATTCCGTCCCTCTTAACCGGCGTTATTAATTCACACACATCATGCCGGCGAACCACGTTCTCACACGTCCTACGCGGGCGTGAAGAAAAGCCAGCAAAAAAAAAATCCCAAACCACTCACCCATCCCACAACAACCAGGCGGGCACACACATTGTGCCACATAAATGTGAAGTGGATAAATGGCAAAACAAAGCCTGATTCCTTCATCCTGGTTTAGAGTGAACGATTGCGATTATTATGCGAGGTTGGTGTGTCTGATGCACTCGCTGCACAGATGATAATGCAAAAGGCCGCCCTTAATTTCACTGTCTTCACTTGTCGGCTTCATTGTGTTGCCTGTTTACAGACAGTATCCACCGTTGTGTTCGCTCTTAGCGTTGACTTATGTTGTGCGCGGTTTAGTGGCAATACCAAACAAACGAAAGGACATTATTGTGATGCGCTTTTGCACCACGACAACACCCGGTTTTGTTTTTCCGTTTTTTAGTAGTAGATGAAGAAAAAAAAATGAACCTTGGAAAAAAGGACTGCAGAATTGTTTCCACCGTTTTGTGGATTTGTAAGCAAGCGAACCAATTGAGCGGTCGACCAATGATGAGCTGATTTGAAATCTATGATTAGTGAATCGTTGTTTATTTTTTGTTGTGAGACAGTGAGTCAGGGGGAGAAAATGGCCGCAAAGTGTCCTAAAACGAGCTAATGTCTTTTGCCACCCGTACGAAAGACTCGCGCGAAGTCATTGTCATTCGGTTTTGCATGCTGGCACCTATCAACAATGATGAAGAGTGCAGCATTTTACGGTAAATTACAACACTACACATGAGCATCCTCTTTCCGAAGCCGTGCTTCGTTTTTTGCCGCCGTGGAATGGGATTTGGTGCCTGAAGGACCACCCCGGTTTGCGTGGTGTTGTTGCATGGTGTTTGTGTGTGGGTGTGGGTGTGTGTGCCCTGCATTGTGGAGTTTTGTATATTTGCATAGAGACCCGGTCTTTTGCAGACGCCAAAGCCATGGCAGTGGATGTTGTACACTGCACCATCGAGGCGTTGGAGCCGAGCGTGAAAAGCAAAATATTTGCATGCGGATATTAACGGGGACGAGAAAGACTTACGATGGGCCCGACGTGACGGACGAAGTGTGAACGGGAAAGTATCTTGTTTTGACGCCTTGTAGAATGGTACAAGCAGCAACATGCAGTTGCTGGTGGAGAGAAGAAAAAAATGGCACAACCCATGTACTGTCTAGTTTGGTGGCGCATGTACTACACACCGCACGGTCTCTTATGTCCGTATGGTAAAACACCTTTCCACCCTAGGACCTTCGGGCTTCCGGTGAACGCCACTCAAGTGCACTTCTGGCAAGCATTTATGCCCACGGTTGCCACTTTAGGTGTTTGAAAGCGCGTTGACAAGTTGGGCTGCTGCTGGTGGCAAGAACGTGGCAGTGGGCTCTTTCCGGGCGCTGCACTCGAGATTGGCCAATTGAACAGACTGTCTATATTACTGGAAGGAGCCGGGGGTGTTATACGACAACTAGAATTTAAGGGACTAGAAGGGACGGGAGGAGGGAAAAAACAACATGTGTACGTTATTTTTTTTTTTTTACGCAACATCATCAAAGGAATTTAAAAAACGGAAAGCAATTAAATCGACTTAAAAATTATCTTCATTGTGACTTACTTTAAAATCACACGTTTGCATTGGTTTAACGTGCTCTTTTTTTCTTCCTAAATCTTGTGCAGGGAATTCTACTACATTCAAATGGAGAAATACGCCAGACAGGCGGTAAGCGAGGGCATGAAGAATGCGGACGACATCCATGTAAGCAATGACAGTGAGATTTACCGCGTCCTCAACCTACACTACAATCGGAACAATCACATTGAGGTAAGCACGGTTTTTCATTACGCCTTTGTTCGATCCTTTCCTGTCTAAATGATCGAACCGTTCATGTATAACCGTAACCCAATTGGCTAACCATAAACCCGCAAATTAAACAAAACAAAATTATGAACACAATTATCATTGCTTTAGGTGCCCCAAAATTTCCGATACGTTGTTGAGCAGACGCTGCGTGAATTCTTCCGCGCGATTCAGGGCGGCAAAGACACCGAGCAGTCGTGGAAAAAATCAATTTACAAAATCATCTCCCGAATGGATGATCCTGTGCCGGAGTATTTCAAATCTCCGAACTTCCTCGAGCAGCTGGAGTAAGTTTTAAGCAGATACGTTACTAATTACGCAACCGGGCTCCCTTTGCAAAAGGGAGAACACTGGAGTTAAGCAAAAGAAATTAAAAAAATGTAGCCGAATGAAAAAAATGGAGAACAAAAACAAAGGAGCAAACAAGCTAGAGCTAGAGCGTGTCAACCAAACTAAACTAAAGCAAACTAACACAAAAGTGAATACCAAAAAAAACAAGCAAACAAAAGCAGACAGCCCGCCAAAAAATAAATGGCTCGTTACAGAATTAAGGACACCGAATCAATAATAGGAAAAAGGGACAAAAACAAAGAAATAAAAGAGTAAGTAATATATGAACTGCACTAAGTGTGCAATGGAAACGAAAACAAAATGAAGAAGAAGAAAAAACAGAGAGTAATTTTATTATTAAAATTAAAGTAAATTATACAAAATTGTTATCTTAAAACAAATTTATGAAATATGAGTATGAGACGAAGGGAGAAAGAGAGAGAAAAAAACAGAAGAGATAAGTAAGGTGTAAACATACAAAATACGAGTGAGCAAGATGGAAGAAAAACAAAAAAACGGAACAGAGACTATATTATTTAACAAAGCAAGAAAAAAAACGACAAGGAAACAAAGAGAAAAACAAACCCTAAGGCAAAGCACGAAGCGCGAAAGCTGAAAAAGAAATGGGAAATTTTTCAATACGTTACAACCTACCAAAACACACAAAAAGCAAACAACGGCAACAACAAAAAAGAAACAAATAATGCAAAAGCAGTAAAACAAAGACAACATTCGTGGTTCCTATAATATGTAGTGCGCTTTTCCCACAGAGCGTACGGCTGCCAGTAACAGAAAAAAACACACACACGCGCGAAAAACTTTCGAAACACAAGAACAAGTGTACCGCCACAGTGAAATTGGGCGACCGAGACCGTGCCGCGAAAAAAGGATGCGTGTCACGATCGCCATCTTAAGCGCGTGCTATTTGTGGATCCATTTTTGTTACGAAAAAACAATGGGTGCGCGCACGCGTGTGTGTTTGTCTGTGGCACATATGATACGCGGGAAAAGCCTTCAAATTTATCACTGTCCGAGCAGCAGCAGCAGCAAAACTGTGAAAGCAAAGAAGTAAGAGCGCGTAAAAAGAAATGCTTTTGAAGATGACGAGGGATGGGCAGCTATTGATGCCTCCCTCCGGAACCCATGTGGTATTTTTCGACATTGAATTATCGGGGCGTTCAAAAAGCGAAACAAAAAACTAGTATTTAGATGGAACAAAAAAATTGAAAACAAAAAGCAAGACACCTACACGGCAAACCTCAAAATTTACCAATTTTTAGTATATTTAAGGAGCAACAAAAAAAACAAACAAACCAAAACAAAACACAAAACGCACTAAACTTGCGAGTGCTTTATGTCCCCTTGCAGTAAACCAAAAAAGGGGGCGCCACATGATGGCTCTTGAGCAAAACGATAAGAACGAGCGAGAACACGGTGTTTAGGACGGTAAAGAAGCTGCCAAAAAAAATCGGAAAAAACATGCGTTCCGGAAAGAGGAAAGACAAACAACTGCAAACGAAAAACACGACGAATGAATGCGGCGTTTCTGAACACGAACAACAACACTGATGTAAACTGTATTGCGCATCGTCATGGACAGTGTCTAATTTACAATCGGCGTCTAAATTATATGTACATTTGTGGTATTTTGCTTACCGAGCATCTGTTTTTTCCCCAAAAAAAGTTTTCTGCAGGATGTCTTAGACTGTCGGTGACTTGAGGGTAAGGCGTGTGTAGGTTTCCTACACGTCCGCACCTCATCCATGAGCTGCGTTCATGGTTTCTCCATTTCTGTATAGCTAGCTATTAGCGCATTAGTTCTATCGTCTAGGTTTAGGAATCGTTAGAAGAAGTATATTGCGCAAGGCATGTTGTACAAACGTCAACTAGTAGCAAGAAGCGGGTTTAGCTTCTAGCACGGTGCGCGGATCGCGAACTCCAAGATTAGTCCTTGGACATAGATCACTCGAAGCAACGGAATCAGACGACTGAGGCGTTGAACACTTCACGTTGTTTTATTTTTATGTTCTTTGTAAATTGCTTTTCGTTTTTGGGGCTTTATGTAAATATGTTTATTTATTACCATTACTTTTTCCACCCCTACCCACGGAAGCGGCATTGAGGGGATGTTGAAAATAAATTATGTTTACCTACTGGAAGCGTTCTAAATATTAAAACAAAATTATCAAAATTCCAAATTTACATCAACTAGCATGGATCGTGTTTAGGTAGCGAAAGTGTTTTCTGTTGTGTATCATTTCCAATCGTCCCGCGCGCGCGCGTGTATCGTTGTCGTATGAAAGTTTTTGAATATTTTTAGGCAAAACTCATCGCACACGTTTGCATCGATATCGCGTAAAACCCGTGATATGGTTTTGCAAACGTGCACGATGATCGAAATTAGAGGCAAAATTTGTTACTTCTGGAAGGTGGAGATGAGCATTGTAATTGTGGGTCGACAAAGCGTAAGTTTCGTTTATTGTTTTTGGCGTTGTTTCGGCACTTTAGGCAAAGAAAAGAGAAACGATAGAAAGAAAATGAAATGAAAGGAGGTATTGGATGGGATGGGAGTGTAAATCAAGCGCCCTGATCCATGTTGCTTCGAGTAGATAAACATACCCAAACACAAAAAAAGTTAGCGTTCGTACGATCTTGGCGTATCCCGGAGGCAAGGAGATAGTACACAGGGGTGTGGTCACGATTGGAGGATTGTATACGTTGACGGTAATTCGAATGCAAAATTATTGTTTCGATCATGTAACGGGTGGTTATTCTTTCTTACGAATACGATCGATCGATCGTGTTGTGTTTTTAGTATTATTTGTTTTTACTGTTGATGCGCAGTGATTTGATATTTTGGTGGTTCTTTTTTTCTGGGGAATTCTTTCTGTGCACGAAAGTGTCTGTGTGTAAAATGATGATTGGTGTTGAGATTTCGACGTATGTACCACAAATATATTAGATCAATTACATTGACAAAAAAGTATTGCAATAGAATCTTAACCAAGCGGCGGCACTCCAACGCACTCTGCCAGGGATGAATAAAACAATCAAATCCAACCGATCAGTTTACACGCAGCACGCTGCACGAAAAGAATGCTCGAATCACACCAAAACCACATCACAGAAATATATTTTTGCAACAAAAGAAAAAAACCAAAGCTTATTTGTAACTGAAGGCAAATATCAGACATTGGAGATGTACAGACTCCGGTGTCGTTTGCTTTTGTTTTAGTATTTAGGCACACTAATTAAAGACAAACTTTACTTTGATCTTTTCGAAAATATCGCTCGATCAGAAAAAAAGTATGCGTATGAAGAGGGGGACAAAAAAAGAAATGATCGTATTTACGTTGCACTAAAATAACTTTGCGAGTTTCCTAGTCGCGTCGACCCAGAATCGAGCTAATTGAGCCTCCATTATGCTTTCGGCTGATCGGAGAGGATCTTAGACACGTTCGCAAAACAAAACAAAAGCAAAGAAAACCAAAATCACTACTCAAAAAAAAAAAATCGTGCACATTCTGCAGTGCATTACGCAATTGGAAGGAGAAAAATTAACGGAAACGGGAAAACACAAAATATTATACCCTGGTTTACTGGCTTGTACGAAGACGAAGAAGAGACCTGCTTATATACATATATGGTTAGCAATGAGTTAGCTTAAGAGATATAATTTTTTTCGTCCTTATCCTAGTATTGAACCGATTGAATGATGAATCATTATTACCTATAATTGGCATTATAAATGAGTACGCTTCTTCCAAACTAGGACGGTGTGCGGCAAACTGCCCCCCACACTCGGAATGGTTTGTAAGAGGTAAACAATGTACAAACAAAAGAAACAACAAACAAAAAAATAAAGAAAAATTATTACTATTTCAAAATCTATTAAAAATTATTGTCCTCAAAATTCGCATTATCTCCACTTATCTACCCTCTTGTGCACTGTTTGTGACTTTAATTTGTTTTTTTTTTATCNTAAACAATGTACAAACAAAAGAAACAACAAACAAAAAAATAAAGAAAAATTATTACTATTTCAAAATCTATTAAAAATTATTGTCCTCAAAATTCGCATTATCTCCACTTATCTACCCTCTTGTGCACTGTTTGTGACTTTAATTTGTTTTTATTTATCGTTTTTGTGCGTGTGTGTATTTGTTATTTTATTTTGTTCCGAAACGAAATTGTGCTACATTGAAAAGCATCCGTTTTTTATAAGTTTATTGAAAAAAAGAAGAATTGAAAACAAAAAGTTCCTTTAAAAATTATGTTGTCTTTTTAATTTAAAAAATACTCTAAAATCAAAATTATAAACGAGACGAACGCGCGGTGGTAGTAAAAATACGCGGGGAAATTATCCTATTTATATCATGCCTTCCAAAATTACACAAAAAATTAAAACGACGAAAGTAACTGAAATTGTGATATTAATCATTTAAAGTCAACCCCTCCATCCCGTGGGTGTAATGGGTGTATGGTGGATGAGAGCAGGATTTGGGACGTTTGGGCGATTGAATCAAGGGTCCAAATCCCAAGATTTGCCTCACGTTTCGCTCCGATCACCACGCGCAACCATCCCGGGATGTCCAACGGTGGTGACTCCGTGCAACTCTAGACGATCTAGAGATTGCTCTAGTCTAGCGAATAATTGTTGAACACAAAGAAAGTAAATCAAATTAAACTTTTCGGCCCAATGGAAACCAAAGACGTTTCGGCATTTCTTTTAGGCATTTACGATATAAAAGGCATACGCGGGTGCGGGTACTAGGGCATATGACAAAACTTTTCGGCCAACTACTTAAACCAAGAGAAAGGGAGAGAGTACACTGTTACAGAGTATTTGTTTGTGCTTATCGTTTTAGAAGGTGCTGTTCGGTACAAAAAAAAACCGTTCGGTGCGGCTTATGTTTTTTGTTGAAAGATTTTTAAAAGAAGATACGGTATGCATTTTTCGGAAAAGTATGGATGCGATAGTAGTACGCTTGTACCGGCAAACTGTTTTGCATCCGTTTTCCGGCATCCGATTATCGAGTAGTGTACCCAGGGATCTTGGTGCATCTGGCAGTCAAAATGATCCGCTATCCGGTCAACTGCAAAATGGTTACCGCTGCTTCCTGAACCCGGTGGCACAGCGCTTCGCTCATGCCAGGTGTGACGCAACGATGGTGCGCAGAAGCAGCAGCAAAAGCATTAAATAGTAAACAATAAATAAATGGATAGACAGCATACACACTTAGTTTGTAAGTAACGATTTCAACAAACCAGTATCTTACCATAACACAGCATCAAACACAGAGAGAAAAAAACATTAACGTAAAAGACAGTAATAGACCGCGAAAGCGAATAATTAAATGGTAGAGCTATAGGTACCATGTGCATGTGTTTTACTTACTGCGGGCTTACACAGCCCGGTGCAGTAAAACTTAATCAATTCCCATATTAATCAGTGTGTGAGTTACAGTGCAAACAGACAGCCGCCTAGACTAGGCGCCAGCAAACAGAAGCAGAAGAAAAAACCCAAAAAACATAGAATGTAACACAAAACAATAGCCAGATAACTCAGACAACCGTTTTTTCAATTCTATACTTCAAACCAAACGGAACAAAAACAACAAAACTAAATAACCCAAATCACGTCCCGGCATGAGTGAAGGGAGCTGCAAAGCTAGCAGCTCTAGTTGGTCGCTGTACCGCGGGCAAGGTTCTGTATGTGTAGCTGCCCAGAAGCCGCTACTCCGGAGAGCACTCCGGTGCCACTAGGTGATGCACCGAACGAGTACTTCGTTTCCCGCTCGAAGAAAAAAAAACTGATCAAAAGCACAGTCCCAAGGTAACTCTATTTCCCCGGAAAGCTTCATCACAATTGGCGAGTACAGCCACCACAAATCTCCTAAGCCCAAGCAGGAAAGCTTTTTTCGGACATTCGCGTTCGCGTTACCAAATGTGTCCGGTACGGATGTGGAGAGAAATCAGACGTGCAGACCGTTCCTTGGAGGGCCAATAAGTCTTCACAATGTTCGCCATCTTAACTTCGACCTTGACGATTTCCTATCGGAATTCTGGTCGGATGTGGTGATAGGCGGATAGGAATCGGCAGTCTTGTTGGAGTCTGTGATTTTGCGCGATTTTCATCACGGGCTTCATACAGCACTGTTCCCAGCCCGGTCTACAATGTCACACTGTAGCGGACGCTCGTGAAGTCACCAACATCCGCAACATATTTCGAGCGTGGGCCGGTATGCGCGTGTGATTCGATCGCTTCGCACAATCGAAGGCGTGATCTCCACTATTCTACCGACCGGGCGATGGCGTCACCCGGTTTCTTAACACTTGTTTCGGTCTGCCCATCAGCTTAGACCAAACCTGGAGGACCATTATTGCAGATGGTTTGAGGCTTTCCTGTTCACTGCATAAGCTTGCGCTTGGGAAACTATGCAAATGTGTGTGTGTGTGTTTGGTGCAATTCGACAGTTAGGCTAAACGTGTGCGCCCGTGTTCCCTTACTGCTGAGTGTATCCAGCACGCGCAAAATGGCTGCCATTAGCAGCGATTGCACTGGTGATAGCAGTTATCTGTCTGTGCTTTTTTCATTGCTGAAACTATTGTTCGCTGCATCGCCTCAAGTGTGCTTGCGAAGCTGCAATCGGAGAAGAAGAATAAAGTAAAAACAGCTAACTACTATCGGAAAGCGTGGTAGAACTCTTCAGGAGGTGGTTTAACCTAAAAGTAGTGACCTCCAAACGGACAGACGAAACAATGGAGACGAGATGTGTCCGGGATGGATTCTCGATAATCTGCCAACGGATCAGTGAGCCGGTAGACTTTTTGTAAATAGTTTCCCCTTTTTAACCTTAGTCTGTCGTTCTATTTATGCAAATTGTGTAGATTTTTTTTAGTCTCGCTCATTAGACATTGGAAACATTGCAGTACAACCGAAGAGGGGTATTGTAATTTGGAAGTGTGAAATCGAAAAAACCAAATTAATTTCTCGGCTCGTTTCGACTAAAAACCCCTTATGCTTGACCAGCTGTTGTTTTACGAACGTCTCGGTATCGGTTGATATATAAATTAGATATGTAAGAAATGTTTGGGTAAGTTTTGATCGTGCATGAATTGGCTTAAGCATTCATTTTAAGAGCGTATATTTCTCCAAAAGTATACAAAAAAAATACCCTCCTAAATCCATTCCAATCATTTATTCTTCTTCAAAAATGCAATACCAAGTGAAGCAACTTTTACGAGAACATTCAATTTCAGCTCTCAAAAGACAGAGAGAGCACATCGCCGGTATTGAATAATGACATATCATTTCGATTTTTCGACCAGTATGAAATGAAATGTATTTAAGTAATTTCGTGTTAGTTTAACATCGTTTTGCTGTAACCACCCGTAGATTTAAAATTAAAAACAAAATCGTACGGAATTTCAAAAGCAAAACAACACAAGAAAAGGTCCTCCAAGCGTGAATAGAATTTGAAGATTGTCGAATTAAAGTTAGTGAGATTGTTTATTTAAAATTTTTTCCTCCACACGCCTTTTTGACAATTACGGAGAATTGTTAACTAATTGTGCAAAAAATTTGCAATAGAATGGCTACAGTTGTATGTTTTTTATTTGATATTACTTAAATATTTGTATGTACCCAACAACCATTTTGACTTACTAAACCAAAGCTTATTTCATACGTGTAAGTCTAGTTCGACGACATCCTAATTTTACTAATGAATTTAAAATTTCTATATCTCCATGCTCCGTATATTAAATTAATTTCACCAATTACCACACCTAAGTGGAAATGCTAAATTAAATTTAATCAAAAGAGAAAAAAAATTCAATGCAATACAGTTTACAGCAAAGCAAGTCAGAAACTTAAAGAAAAAAAAAACACAAACAGCAATCGTAAAGTCTGAAATGTAAGAACGTGTTTATTTCCCAATTTTGTGGGGGGGAAATAAAAACTATCCCCTCCAAAAAAAGCACTAAATGTTACACACTACATCATCACTACACCACAGAAGCAGATGAAGAAGAAGAAAACAATAAGAACGAGAATAATTGTTGGGCAACTTTTAATTTCGGGCCAATATCGTTTTAATTTTTAACCTTTTTGGCGTCAATTTAATAGCGGGATTTAGTAACGGAAAGGACTGAGAGTGTTTGCAAAACAAAAAAGGGCAACGCTTTAACGAAACCTTTTAGACACATGTTTCGGCATATATATAAACATATATTCAGATGAAAGAGCGGTTGACATAGCATTAAGATCCGGCATAGCTAAACAGAAGAGAGAAAAAAAGAAACACAGAATACAATATTACAGGATAGAACAACAAACTACAAAACAATTTGCAGACAAACCAATTTGCAGAACAATAGCAGCCCCCAACAAACACATACTGCAAAATGGAAAATCAACCATTTTGTTGGTGTGCGGTAATAGTAACGAGACAGCATTGACCTCCATCGATGCCAGGAAAAAAAAACATACACAAGTAAATTGATATGTATCTATAATTGCCACAACAGAATCAAACAGCACAAACCTGAAATAGACATAGTCAGTTTGGGAACGCAAACTGACACAAACAAGGGGTATATTAGCAAATGCAACATACTCAGGGAATAGTGTTTACAACCATTCGATAGGTTTTCATATACTACGCTGTAAAGAGGAAGAAACAGAGCATGGCAGAGTGTAAGAGATGGGAGCGAACTTCTGTTTCATTTGACTGATTTTACAGCAGTGTTTAAGATGGAGAAGAACACCGACTCAGATCTTCTACCATGAGTGATCTGCCCTCGCCGATGTACGTGTGGTTGTGTGTGTGCGTATGAAACAGTCATATACAGGATATATAATCATTAACCGTAATTTAAATTTAATGCAAATAAGAATTTCATGAATGTTGTATAAAGCCGCTTGACCATGAGATCGAAACCGGAACCTGATATACTCCCCCAATATTGCCAATTCTTTGTAAAAAAAAAAAACAACAAACAAACACACCGAAACCAGCAACAAACTAATTAACCGTCAAATGCAGTTACCTGCGATAACTGCAAACAACCGGATGATAAAAGGTAGGAACTATAATAATAAACAACAACGCGCTGTGATTGCAGAAAACCGAACCCCATCGAACGTTTCATGAAACTCTCAGCTCGCATATACAACTGGAGGAATGACGCACGACAGTGACTGAATCCTTCAAACGATTATTTATACTTTCCTTCCGTACTGGCGCTGTACAGGCTCCATCCATCCACAAGGGGATGGAGGACATCTTTCGCAGCACCGTTTATGGTTTTGAAACGCAAGGTGAACAAGTACGAAGGTGGAAATACCGGTTATTATAAACAGAATAAATCTTGCATTTTATCCACTAAATACGCCCCAAAAAAAAAACAAATCCATCAGGGCAGAGAGAACGAGTGCCAACACCATCGAACAAACGGTGCTCACTCTAAAGTGGAATGTACAAGAGAACTTTTTCTTTTAACGAAGTGAAAAAATCATGAAATGAAAATCGAACCAATTACATCAACAGCAGCAAGTTTGATGATGCGAATGGAAGCGTAATGAAACAAAGAAATTGAACAAGCTAAGCCAAATAAAAGGTTATCGATTGTGGGGCTAAAAGTTGACCAACAACCCGAAAGCGACCCCACAATCATCAGACGCACATACTGGACAAACTTCGTGAACAAAACTTTCAAAACAATATATTAGAGCAACGGAAAGGTTGAACTAAGCACTGGAAATTAAAGCAAAAGATTTCATTCTTAACCCTGATGTTCATAATATTGTGGATTAAGAGAATAAGGAATTTGCTTTCCACTCTTTGGAGCGAAATTTAACGTGTTTTTTTTTTCTTTGTTACTTAGTTAGTTTTTTTGAAAAAATTTCGAAAGTGTCATACTTTTCGAAACAGAAGAAGAAAAACATTTCTGCATTCCCTGCCAAAATGCAGATGCAGATTCTTAATTTGTTTTTAATAAATTGAAACTCATCGAAACGAGGTTGTAATTTTACAACTCATTGCAAATTTCATCGTAAATTCGTGGAACGATAAAAAAACAAAACAGTTTCCCTGTTTGTGCCGATATAGTTTAAAGTACAGTATAAATTATAAAATGATGAGCAAGACAAGGACAGGAAACGAAATCTGTATAAATTTAGCAATGTTGTGAACAAAACTGTCACGGCCATTGCTATAGGGCTTTCAAGCAGAATACACAAAATTGTTTTTTATAAATTTCAAGCTTTATTGTGAAATCAATCAGCTTATAAATGTTTGAACGATTTTTTTCCAAATTTTTACCCCGCTTTTTAATCCATGCGATTAATTTTATGACAATTAAAGGAAAAAAATTGAACTTTTTTTTCGTCCGTAAAAGGATTGTTTCGAATTAAATGAAAATTAAGCAAAGAAAATTTTCAACGTTTTTTTCTTTAAATGCAATTCGAATTCGAAGCGAAAGCTAACACATCATTTACTATGATTCCAAGTTACTACTAAAAAAAAGAACAAATCCCCAAAAATGAAAACTGCTGTTTGATTATATTTAAATCATACAAATTAATCATTTCAATTGTAATAAAACTCGAAACCAATTTTCACACGCCTCACCAATGGTTGACGCGAAGAACGGTGAACCGTCACAACGTGCACACGGCGACCAAACCCTGCATCACGGCTCGGTACGCAAAACAGCAATGTTTTTTTTCTGTTTTCCTTGCGAAACTGCTTTTGGAGAGACAAAGAAACGAAAACTCTAACCCACCGATTTTCGGGTGCTCTTACCAAGCGTTCGCAAATAAAGCTGGGTGAGTTTTGGAACGTTTAACGATGCCAGATGGAAGTGAAGTACAACAAAAAAAATAAATTATAAAAATAAAAACCCCCCAAAAAATGTACCGCTCACAACCATGGTGCATTCGTCGCCTGCCTCCGAGCTGCAGCATTGAAATCACCGAACCGGGCGTTTATTGTTTGGGCAGTGTACGGTGCAAGTTCGCTGCATTTCACCGGCTGCTAACCGTCTACAGCTAGCCTTTCGGTCAACTATCGGTGGCGTTGCGTGTTAGCTACTTTATATACACCGAAACAAACTAACACACAAACTCGCATGCTAATATTAAAATAAATTTTAAAACATACTACAAAACATGCAACCAACTTAAGCAAACAAAAAAAAATCAAGCATTTGACAACATTTATACCAAAAACAGAAAAAAAAACCCAAAATGAAACAACCAAATCTGATCACAAAAATAACAATCAAAATAAAGCAACTATCGGCAGGTGTGGTGCGATAGACAATATTACAACCTTTTTGTCACAGCGCAACACTTCGATAGTAGCGAACATGAAACGAACAAACAATTGCTCGGCAAACGTATCGTAACTCGGTGAGCATCGGTACCACCACGTTACCAGCAAGTGGTCCACACCGCGGTTCACCGTAACGTGCGTTATGCTTATCACATCCCAACATCCGTGATAGGACGATTGGGAACTGCTCACCATCAACGCAGGGCACCCGTTGCCCTTCTCCCCAATTCGTTCGAAACGAGCAATAGCGATTTAATTTTAGCAAAACAATCGAACTTTGGCTAATAATGTATCACTTTTGAAACAGTCTGGCTAGAACGATCTGATCACAGTAAATTGAGAACATGAAAACTCCGAAAACTCACTCAACACAATTAGGAGGAGTTTTATCAAGCAGCAAATACTGCGGAATACTATAGCATTAGTACATGGAAATTTCAAAACAAATCACAAAAGAAGATAACAAAAACAAACCCCCA
>CM028125.1:11359952-11487489 GCA_016254315.1 Anopheles parensis | reverse complement strand
GCAGTTTTAAGCTGATAACTGAACCAATAATTTGGTGCATTATCATGTTAATGTTTATAACTTCATTTTCATCTACTACCGATTGGCATTGGATTTTTTGTTGATTGGTCCGTTTCAAGACACAACGTCCCAAATGGCAGAAGAAAACCAACAAAAAAAAACAGCAATAGACATTTTATACAGATTGCTGAGCAGATTTATGATGTTGATTTGTCTGTGTTGATTTACATCTTTCACTGTTTAAATGTTTTTGTGTTGTACTTTTTTTCTACTTTGCATTCTCTTAAAATCTATTTCTGTGTTTTGTTTATTGTTTTATTTAATGTTTTCTTTTTATCCACTTTCTTGTTTTATCTACTTTATTGTTTATTTCTTCCTTCTAGTATATAAATTATTTGTTTTTGTAATACTATTTATCTAATCATGGTTTTAAACTACTGTTTTGCCATCAGTGTCACAAATCTGCTCAGAGAAACAAAACATATAAAATATACTGGAATGATTTTTCATCTTTGAACCAAACAAAATGTAACATTTTTCATTTCCAATTGAGTAAAACCATCCTATGTTTAAATGCATAAAGAAGCATTTAAAAAAAGTAAATGAAATGAAGCAACAACAAGCAAACAAAATACAACCAAACAATTCATTACCATTCACCGTAATCCAGTTTTATGATCCAAAATTGACAGCAAAAAAACAACCCCCAAAAATGAGCAACAAATCCAAAAAGGGAATGCTTTAAAATTCTCTTCTAATTATCACACCGTTTTGAAGCGAAAGCAACAAAATTGCTCTTTTAAATAACAAAACAAAACCAAAACTCCCGGAAAACAAAACATCTAAGATACGATTTAGCTGCGCCAGGCTAGTTCGTGAAGCAAACACGAATAACAGAAAAACCAACCTAAAACGAAAAAACGCAAAACCAAAACCAAAATAAGCAAAATTCAAAATTTGTTGATGTATGCAAACAAATGCATACGAAGGCGAACATCATCGCTGAGAGAAGCTGACCCACAACGGGAAAGCTTATTAACTAAATATCTAATCACGTAAAGGAATGAAGTATACCACCATCAACAGGTCAGGAAAGACGCTAGGAAAACATCTAGGGAAAGAGAAGAAAAAACAAACAAACAACAACAATAACGCAAAAACCAAAACAGAATTCACAGAAAGAATTTTCACTTCTATTTTTGCAATAGTAAAAAATATATTCTCATTCATCTCGCAGCATCCCTCAGCTGCAGCCACTGGATGGTAATATATTGCACAGTTTTTAGTTTACAATAGAAACCGGCAAAGCGCGTCACGGCCATCCGGGGTAAAGCACAAGGGTTGCTTTTACCATCCCCGCGATTGTGCCTGCCGTGCGTTTTTAAACTAATATAAATAAACAAATAAAAAATCACATCAGCAAAGACAACACATCACCACCAGCTGAAATAGCGAAATGAAGCAATTTTATTTCTCATAATTTTTCACTCTTAAACGCAACAGTAGGAAAACCGAGAATGTCACCAAACATCGACAACTCGGCCGGCACCCGTCTGGCACTAGACAGATCGTGCGAAATTTCGTTCTCACCATCTTTACGATCACACGATCTGTCCAGGCAAGCTAACATCAACCTGTGTCGTAGTGTGCATACGGGTGCAAAACCAACATACAAATCGAACGCAGCAAAACAGTAATTAAAGTAAAAACCCACAATAGAATGAAGAAGAATAAAATCTCTATTTTCCATTTAATTTGCAATAGTCACTACCACCACCACAAACAAAAAAAGGATAAGCAAAACCCCCGTACATACAACGCGCGCGAACAGCGTGCCAGCAAACCCATAACCTGCTCTTTTTTTTTGGGGTGATATTGTCAATCTCTTGTTCAGCAACACACGCCACCTCACCGAAACCCACCCCTTCCCCCAAAAGGCCTTCCGGTCCTCCGCCAGAAACCTTTTCCTTTCCATCACCACCGCAAACCTCCTTACCATAGTAACAACAATAGACAGCAAACACAATAGAACTAACGAAATCCAAGCAACAACAAAACAAAAAATCGAACTCCTTCAAAAAACAGTCGAAGTGCCTGAGGTCATGCCTCCGACCGACCGATCGGAAGTGACTTTTTTAATCATAAGTGAAAACCGAAAACTACTAGCAGCGGCGATATGTTGTATGTTGTATATATAGTGACACGATCGGACGGACTATCGACCTTCGGCTGTTCCGATATAATAAGTGAATCAACCGTACAATAGTTAAATAATGCAAACAGCAGAAACAGAACATTTTACAAAATGGTATTTAAGCTAAAATGACATAATCAAAAGCACCCGTGTTGAAGCAGATTGACGATATCACCTCAGCAAACGAAAAAAAGAAGAAAGGTACTTAAACGNCGATATAATAAGTGAATCAACCGTACAATAGTTAAATAATGCAAACAGCAGAAACAGAACATTTTACAAAATGGTATTTAAGCTAAAATGACATAATCAAAAGCACCCGTGTTGAAGCAGATTGACGATATCACCTCAGCAAACGAAAAAAAAAGAAGAAAGGTACTTAAACGTAAAGCAAACAAAAATAATTCGAAACCACAAACAATGCAACAACAAAACAGAAAATAGCAAACAAAAAACTCAAACTTACTCAATAGGCTAAAACAAAGTAAAATGAAATAAACCGGAATGATTTAAAGTACAACACAAAAACCACTTTTTTAAAAACAAGCAAACAATAATAATATTGAATCAAAGCAGCAAACAAAAGAAAAAAAGAGAACTTAAATCGAAAACCAACCAAACTCAATAACATACAAAACAAACAGCAACAACAACAACCAACTTAAAAAAAACAGTAAAAAGCCAGAAAACAAACAATAGTAATAAATGCAACAAAAGATGATATATTTATATTTTTATACAAATCTTATTACAAGAGACAAATTGGTCGCTGCGACATCGTTGTGTCACGTGTGAGAGAGGTCGGCCGTTCGTGCCGCCTCCGCCGTGCACCGTGTCCCGGGCAGGTGTAACGATCGACCAGGATCGGGAGAGTTAATTGGGGGAAATATTTAAGCAAAAGGTTCATCTAATGTGACATTCTTCACATACCAAAAACCGACCCCACCCTCCACCCTCCATCATCTGTAGGCCCGATGGCAGCGATAAATGATGAGCACAATAATGTAAAGGGACAGCGGGATACCGGGAGCGCAGTGGGTCCGTGGGTTCATTACATCAAAAACCCACCTTCCACCCACCCTTCCCCTCAATGGGCCCCCTTTCCCTGTCTCTGTTTGCAGAGTATCGGGCCCGGTTTCCCCAAACACCCCACCCATAAGAGAAGCAGAAGAAGAAATAACAAAATGAAAGCAGAACAGTGAACACACACAAACCATATAGCCGTTTTATATATTGAAATCAGTAAATTTACCATTAAACATCCTTATTTTTAAACATTTTTCTTTTCCAAAACCAACAACAACAACAACAACAACAGCAACAGCAAGCAACAAAAAGCAAGCAACACAATATAATGAAAAAAAATAGAAATATGCGCGAACACTGACGACGAATCAACAAATTGAAAGCTTAAACCAAAACCCACAAAAAAATAAGCAAAACCAATTGAAACAAGCCAAAAAAAGATACAACACGTAAAAAATCCAATTCTCAAAGAAAATGACAACACTCAGCAGACTGTTAAAAATGTGATCAGATATATATCATAAAAAAGGTAAACTATATATATATATTATTATTATTATTAATACATACCTGTAATATGTATTAGCAACGTAACTAAATCAATAGAGCAAAGACGAGTGGAATGTGAGTAGAATATTTAATCGGCAATCGACAGCAGAGAGCGACTAAAACGACTGCAAACCGTTTTTTTGTCGGGCTCCATTGTTTCCCAACGCATTGTATGAAAAAGAAAAGAGAGAGAGAAAAATCCAGAAATACGCACGCACGCACGTCGCGAAACTTCAATTATTTGTTCTTCATTGCTTTTTGCGGTGAGCAGTTTTTGAGGCGTCACCAGATCAAAAACCAAATGCCAGAACCATGGCAGACGCGAAGGTCGCAACATTCGATACGAAACACTAACCGAAGGTGAATAATTTACTTTTTCTTGTTCTTCTTTTTTTACAAATTTTTGCGAATATTCGCTGTTTAATATTGAAATTTTATATACAACATGTTTTTTATATATACCAGTGTCAGTGGGTAAGAACAAACTGAAACTAGACGGAACAAAGAAGAAAAAAAAACAAAATGGAAGCAGATGATAGTGAGCAACGTTAGGGGAAGGTGAGATGATAGGGAATGTAAGATTATCATAGCAAGCGAAAATGATGCAGAACAAGACATTATGGCAAACGGAAGCGTAAGAAAGGGAAAACTATTTATACAAAACCAAAAGCGCAAAGTATACTGTTAAAGTGTGCGTAACAAAGCTGATAAACGACCGTGAGAGAAACAGATAGATATACATATAGATATATATACATATATATTTATACAGAGTATAATTTTACACCACACACACAAACAATAGAACAATAGAGTAAATGGCCATTGCCAAAAGCCAAACGGACATCTTTCCGGGGCGGTGCCCAGGTCCCCGGACCGACACCTGCTCGGGACGGTGCTTTCTTTGGAACCAAAAAAGATGCAACCAAAACCGGAATTATTTGAATTTTACCAGTTCAGTTGAAATAGTATATCTGTGCGCTTGTCCAGAGAGATTTATGCTGGCCATGTTTTGGCCATTGTTCGTTGCCGGTACGGTACCTAACGGAGCTTCAAACCATGTGTTCAAACCGTTTCCGGAGGACTCCGGTGGTGACGGTGTTGTGAGTGGGTCTCCAGGCAACGAGCCGAAAAAAAAACTAGCCCGGACACAGTGCACAGTAAACACAGGGATATCTTCTTATGATTTTTGAAATGATAACAAAAAACAAAACCATGTGAGCATAACCGCATTACCGTGCGGTTAGGAAACAAATGTTTGTGATATTACCGAAACAACACACAAATCTAGGATTACTGCTATTATGGACAGAGATGTAAATCGTTATCGATGTAAGACACACAATCCAAGTACCATGAACATTTCGTTTCGTAAAACTGCGTATTTCGCTCAGTAGAAATCGCGCAACCGTTTACCGGCACGGGTCCGAATTTCGGCAACCGGTCGGCAATATTGGAACGCGGCTGTATATGGCGTACGCATCGTAAGATGGAATCACGTTTTTTCATCGCAACAACTTTATTGGTTACAGTTTTCAACTACAACGTTTGCCTTATTTTAGAAAGTTATAGGTAAAAAAACAAACAAAAGCAGTAAATCGTACTGCGGGTGCGAACAATCGCAGTACCTACTACTGACGCACAAAACATAACATACAATTTCGTTTACGGCAATTTCGGGACATTTGACATCTACCGACCGTAAACGATTTGCTTATCAGGCGGTACTCGAGCTATGTCCAATCCCTCACACAAACTCCATTCAGCTGAAAGTGGATGGAAAATGGCTGCGGAAGTAACCGCAACACCGAACAACGGTTAGTTGGGCGGAATGTTACACCATCCATCATTCCGCAATTGGTGATGAGTTAAGCAACAAGACAGCATCGATCGATTTGTGCCTTTTTCCACCAGGCGGGAACTGGCTAGGTCGTGCATGGTAGCCTTCTTGTCTCTGCAGCAGCAAAACGTGACCAAGCACGTGTAGCGTTTGAATATCCTATTCGCTTGTACGTATCAGAAAGATCAGCACACGGACATTTTGACAAAGGGTCGTGAGCACTCGGTGCGTAGCAAAAAAAAAAAAAACATCACAAAACGTACCCGGAGATGTACCGATTTTGGAAGCGACCACATATATGTTAGGTGAAAGTCATCACAAATAGCAAGAGCAAAAGCAAAATTGTACGATAAAATTTAATATTCGGCGATATTCCAAAAACACCAGCAACTGTGCTGGGCTCTCCTTCCGTGGAGGGAATTGCCCCAGGACAGGTCGTGAGATCATTGCTATGAAGTGTGGAAAAGTGAGATAAATTGGAAAATATCTTTAAAAAATCTCGAAATCCTTGAATATATTGGTGAGTTGAATTCTAGTTTAAGATTTAACAAAAACTCTCAAAATACCTTCAAATATATTGGTGATATATTCTGATACCAAATTATTAAGTTCAATGTTATTTTTCCAAAGCAGTCTTTGGAGCCGACAGAATGTACAGGCGATAAATCCTAAAAACTTGACGAAATTTTGGTAATTAATTTTGATACCAAATAAATGGAAATCTTGAATATATTGGAGAATAATTCGGATGCCAATTTGTTAACTTCAATTCTAGTTCTTCAAAGGAGTTGTCATTCGATGAAGATTAGATATCCCAAAATCTTTAAAATATATATTAAATATTGGTGATTGATTTTGATACCAAATCATTGAATCTCTTAAAAAAGAGCAAAATCCCTAAGCGAATTTATCATTCGACAAAATTTTCAATAATTCTCTAAATCCTCGAATATATTGGAGTAAAATCATTAAACGAATTCGTCATTTGACAAACTTTTCAATAATTCTCCAAATCCTCGAATATATTAGTGACTACTTTCGACACTTAGTAATGAATTCGAAATATATTTCCAAATCTTAATCCAGCGATATATTGGTGATACATTTCTGTGCCAAATTTAAAATTGAATCTCATTATGTAAAAAAAAGAAAAGTAAAATTCTAAAACATTATATTATACAAATTTATCGCACATCCACTAACGCCTAGCAATGATCTACAACGAAGCGAACAAAATCATACGTTTAGTTTCGAACTATATCTTGTTCTTCCGGAACTACAACAAACTCCGTTTAGGCCAACTTTACGAGAGCGTTTTCATGTTGCTTTATATCCACTTTCCGTTTTCCAGTTAGTTCGCAAATGCACCAAAAAACATGCATATACGCATCACATCAGCATTCAACAGGATACAAAAGTGCAGGGACCGCACGGGTACCCGCGTACCCGGTGCCGTGTAGCTACATTGAAAACCGAATGAATCAATAATAATTTCAACAATAGTGCCAGACAACTTTACCAATGTAACAATTTTCAACAAACAACATAATACAATCCTATTTTTGATCGCAATAAGTATTTTTACCGAAGAAACCGTAAATGGGCGAGGGAGCGACTGTTTACAATAGTGTTAGTAAAAAAAGAAGAATAAGAGGAAGGCAACAGTGCGTTGTGCGTAACCGGAGCGTATGCCAAAAGCAGTGAANTTCAACAAACAACATAATACAATCTTATTTTTGATCGCAATAAGTATTTTTACCGAAGAAACCGTAAATGGGCGAGGGAGCGACTGTTTACAATAGTGTTAGTAAAAAAAGAAGAATAAGAGGAAGGCAACAGTGCGTTGTGCGTAACCGGAGCGTATGCCAAAAGCAGTGAAAGCCAATCAAAGTACATTAGTAGTAGCACTGCTAACATTGGTAAACAATTGGCAAGCCACAAGCCACAAGTACATCAAGTTGGGAAACAAGGTTTTTTTTGTCCACATCTTTGCCAACATCAGCTTTCGGTAGCGAAATGGTGATGTGCCACGAAGAGGAAGCGGAAAAAAACCAAAACACACACACAAGAACTACGTATGATAAAAAAGGGCTACTGTCATTTACAACAAAAACCCACAATGTAAGCCAAGGGAAAACAAAGGGAAACCCGGTGGGAGAAAATGAGCATGAAATTGTATTCCTTCAATCTGTATAGCCATAGCCATGTAAGGTCTGAACTTTAAAGTAATTTCCAAACTGCTGTCAGCAGTACCAATTGTACCATAGTTGTATATATACTACGTGAAAGCAGGAGCAAAAGAAAAAAGCAGACACACACAGACACAATACATCACTGTGTGATCATCGCACCGATCAAACCAACAATAAAAAAAAAACAACCGAAGCCGAGTGAGAGAGTTTCATGAAATCGATGAAGCGTGTTCTACGATCGTAGCGCCCGGTCGCCATCACAGCAGCAAACATCGTCATATGAATTGTATGTGAAAATAGGCCACTAACTACTGCAATAGTAGAGACCCCCTTCCGCATCTGTTCCCGGTTCCGTCTCCGTCAATACTCACACACACATGCAAACGCAAACGCAAATGCAAACGCAAAGCAAGATTTACAAAAAAAAGGGAAAAATAGGGATGATTTTGTACAACAACAGCAAACAACAGGCTTTCGTTTACTACTATTTCATTCCGCATGAACAATAAGCAGTATCGACTACTGCACAGCCGACAGAATGTACAGAAACACGAGAAACACGTGTTAGGGGGGTGAAGTTGTAAAAGCGTAACGCTCTTTTACGGTGGGAGCGAGAAGGAAGAGAGGAGAGTACCCAACCGTTACGACACACGAACAAAATGGCAAAAGCGAACCACTAATATGCGTATGATCATCGTTGTAGCTGTGAAAATGAACATACCGATCTTCGATCACGCTGAAGTCATTAAAGAATTTAACAATAAAAACAAATGATAAACAACCGAACTAAGACGACAAAACCAAACCAGAACTTACATCGGTGCGCTAGCAAATGGCTGGCAGCCATTTTCTAAGCGAAACCCCTGAAAGCTCTCCAAGAGAGCAAACACTAAACTCACCAAAAAGCAATAGTCACAGAACCGACGCGTGTTGTCGATGTGTGTGAACCAGAAATGGAGGTCGTACCACGACAGTGTATAGAACTAGTGCTCCCCCAAAGCAAAAAGCTAACAAACTTCCTTGATTCTTGTAATCCTACACTATTCCTTTTTTCCGTTGTATTTGTCCGTACCGTACGAGCAGCGATCGAGCCTTGTTAGGGTGTGATGTTTCTGTCGGCTACAAAGTCGTAACTACAAACGCACAACAATTGGAGGCAATTCGCAGTCGCTGCATCTAGCGGTATATGCAGACAACGTACATATGGTTGTACAAAACAAACAAAGAAGATGAGGAAGAAGTCAAAAGCACACACACACACCCGCGCGCACGTGCGAGGATGCGCTTAAACATTAAAGAGAATAAAACCCGAACAACGGAACTAGTTGTATGAGGCTATCGAATGGTTGCAGGCTATTCTTGCAAAAACTTCAATATTTATATATAGTACACAAAAGCAAAACAACAAATGCAAAGAACACCACTTCTAGTGGTGTACGTAGTGGTAGACGAGCATCGGGACGAAGAACGCGATTTGAAATGGGCACCTCGAACTACATCAATTTCTAAAAAAGAAAAGGGTATCAGATCCGTCGACGTTTCGCTTGCTCGCGTACGAAATATGCCACTAGAGGTGGAAACGGAAAACTACAAACAAATGGGAAGCAGCTATGATGCCAGTGCAATAACAACAGAAAAGAAAAAAAAACAGCAAACAGCAACTGCTAGTGCTGGCTGCTGGTTAACGCAATGAACACACACTATCTGAATGATGGAAAGCAAAACAATCGTGTTTCCAAAATGCCGGACATGAAGGAAGGTGTCAGACGACAGCCCGCAAACCGGTGCAACGGCTGTCCGAGAGAGAGAGAGAGAGAGAGAAAAAGGACGAGAAAGCGAGAGAGCGAGAGAAAATAAAGTTAGTGCAAAGGATCATGGAAATGATCATACTATCAAAACAAATACACAATACACACCCACAAACATACACTCATACACCCAAAAAACACAAGCAATACAATACAGAAATAGCTTCTCAATCAACATCATCAGCTCGTATCGAACATGGTACCACTAACAGCCTAGCAGCAAGGACTAAGTCGAACAACTGAGTCGCGGAACAAGGGCAAACACGAGAACGAACTAACTGCAAAGGGACAGAATGAATCGTAACGACGGATGATTTCATTTTCAACCATCCAAAAAACCTTAATTTAGAAACTTTCAAACCAGCGAAGGGCTTTACCGCGGGCGGACAATTTTTTTTGTCAGGGATGCCTTTATACAACAATCCTAATGTGCGCGTAGAAGCGATTATTAAAGTAAAACGAAACAAACGGTCCTTTACGTCCCGTTTCGGGGACGGCGGCGCTTATACCAGTTAATGTGTAACGGGATTAAGGGGGTAGGTGAGAAGAAAAACACCCCCGAAGGGCGTGTTTCATGGCGATCATGTGTTTACATACTTTCTCTAATACCACGTTGCACCAATAATGCTGTAAGATGCGAAAATTTTGTTCGTCTTTTTATTTTCGTGAACAAAGTTCGGATCGCGTTTTTACGTTCTACTTTTCGTATAACATTTCGTGAAATCTAAAATCTACCTCATATTAAGATATATTTTTAAGCGAAAGCGGCGATACAACGCCGACGAGAACGATGTTGTAGCGAGTGAAACACAAGTGAACCGCTCTCCATAAGCTCTAAAGCGATAAACACGTGACGGCGTGACGGTGCGTCACGCGCCCCAAAAAACACGAGAAAAGTATGTAAAGAAATTATATGGAAAACAAATATTTTTAAAAATCGATTAGGATGAAACGTGAAACTACGCGAGCGAGAGAGATAGAGAAAGAGAGAGAGAGACAGAAGAAAAAAAAATCAAGTCAACCAAAATTCCAAACATCGACGCTGGAAGCAACATTTTGAGAACGTATATAACAAGCAAAAGAAATAAATTAAACGCCATTTTGAACGTCGGAGTAGTTTACGGGACTAAATTATTGCAACATACTTGGGGCTAGAACGGTGCCATCTTTGTGACAGTGCGTTCGAAATTTCAATGCGAAAGAGATTAGCATTTCCTTCTGCAGCACGCTAGCATACTTTAAAACACGTTTAGGCTTCGTTATTACAACATATAAATCCTCACGAATTACAGTAAAAATAATCGAAATCGGAAACATTATTTTACGAATCCTTTTCTATAATCTTTTTCGAACGGAGACGTTTAAAAAAATGTTTCACTATTAATTAAAATCTGTCAATTAATAATAATTGGAAAACCCATTAAAAAAATCATTGGATTCAGCTGAGTTCGAATTAGGAGTAGATGATTAGAAATTTGACAAAACTTTCAGCAAAATTAAACGATCAAAAGAGCGTGCTGTGAAAGCTACTCGACATCAATGCGCACGGAAGCAGCTACTACAAAAGGAATCAAGTGTTTTATTTTTTATGTTTGAACACCACTCCTGAAACAAGAACCAAAAAACCAAAATTCGTTAAAACAGTGCATTTCAACGCGAATCGGTAAAATATGATTTCAACTGAAGTAATGGTGAACATCAGCACGGGCAACATCAATGAGACAATGAGTGAATCAATAAAACAAAGATGAACAAGAGAAGGAAGAAGAAAGAGAAAGTAAACAAACCGCAAGTAAATAAAAATAAAACCACAACAATATAGTGAACAATCTAATATACGTACAAAAAGTAACGTAATAACAGCAAATGAGCAACTCTAGCGAAAATCGGTATTTTCAACATGGGTTGTTTGGTTTAATATTTAGTTGGACGGCAGCTGGGGAACCGAACAACTCTACCCAAACAGTGGTCTGTCACAGTTCGTCTTGTTTTTCTACCAAACCATATTCACAAACAAAGAACCAAAGCAACTACAGCGAATGTGCGATCCTAAATCGCTACACTTTAGGCCATCTTTTGGAAATAAAACCATTCTCACAGATAAATATTAGTCTCTATTATAACTATATCTATAAACCTTTACCGGGCATTTGAAATAAACGGCACAGCCGTTTTGTATTGATCGTTATGTTCGTGGAAGATGCGTTTAGTTTGAGGTTTAGATAAACTTTCGTTTATTACACACAAATACACACAATAAATAAACAATTTGACAGCAAAAACAAAACGAAAAGAATCAGGCAAGCAGGGCATGAAAAAAAATACAAAACAAAAGAAATCAGTTCATAACACCATGCGATTCTACGGTAACTGGTAATTAATTCGCAACAACAATGAAAGAAACAAAACAACCAATAGCAATGGCAGCGAAACAACAAGAAAACAATGAACCAAATCTGTGGTGAGGTGCTTACAAGAGAGAGAAAGAGAGGGGGGAAACAAACAACAGGCTTACCCTTAGGTGACAACAACAGCAGAATAACAAAACAACAACCAACAAGATGAAACAAAATTAACGAAAAGAAAGGAAAAATAAGCTATACTGAAGCGGTTCAAAATTATACTCAAAATTCATACAAAATGTCAAAATTTCAGGTAAGACGAAAAGTTGGAAAGCATTGATTATTGTTGATTTTGCTCAAAACAAAATTTGTAAACCAAAAAATGTAATGCAAAAATGTGAAAGCAAAATTGCAGAAACGATAGCCAACGACGAAGCTGACAAAACAATCTCGCACGCTCCAGATAGATGCAATGGAAATTGAAAGGTTTCTCCCTTGAGCAGATGAAGATTTGCTCGGACAAAACATTAATTTCCTAAATTTATATGATTTAACATAAAACTATCTAAACGGTTGCAAAATGCTCATAAAAGTATTGCAAATATTTAACTTTTCGAAGAATTAATAGAAATTGGAACAATGGAGCATTGGTTTATTTCCTAAAGTAAAGCAGTAAGTCCTTCAAAATAAATATAACTCACGTATTGGTTGTAACCAGTTCAATAGTTATTTACTTCGAAGCATACCCGAAAATAAATATAAAATTCCAAATAGTATTTTTTATTTATCGACGAACTAAAGTACAACCACGTTTTAAAAACTATAAAAACCATCGATAACAGCAAGCATCTATCTGGGAGCATGCCGTGGACCAAGCGTAGGTACAGAAGGGGCTAAACTTTCGTTTCAAAAACTTCCCGGTCTCTTGTTTAGGAGTATTCTAGGACAATGTTAAAAAACAAAACAAAAAAGCCACAAAACAAACAAAAATTTATTGCAGCAAAACAATGATAACAATAGAAAACCAAACGACACGACGCTGAACAGACGACAGCACTAGCAGCGTAGATGGACGATCAAAAGAAGCGGCAGCAGAAGTAGAAAGAACGATGGAAGGCAAGGAAAATACGTTCTCGGCAATGTTTTTTGGGATTTCCGGTCTAAATAAAGATATTAGAAGAAGCAGAAGAAGGGGGAAAAAATATCACGAAAAAAAGTACAAGCTTATTTGAAGCACCTTCGCGCCTTATCTTTAAAGAAAAAAAATTAAAACACACACACTCACACACAAAATAAAATGTGAAACAAATCTTAAGAAATGTAAGATAAGAAAACAATTTTAAGAAACAAAAACAAAAAACGTCAAGCACAAAACCAGGCAGATGGGCGGTAGTGGCGAACTAAATTAAAACCAAAAAACACGGTAACGAACGGAAGAGTAAATGATAGCATGAACTGTGCGTGTGTCAGAAATAAGAATGAAAAAAAAACAACCAAAACAAAACGAAAAAAACGAAAGCATACGACAAACATGCAAAACTCAGTAACTTTTGGGCAAAACAGTGAAGGACGAGCGCATACGCGGAAACCTGCGCGTATTGAAGAAGAAGAGGGAGGAAAAAAACATTGTGTGTAATTTTACCAAAATCTGCCTTAACTTATATTTTCTTATATACAAAAACAAAAAAAAAACGGAAACTAAATGGAAACAAAGCAAAAATTAAAATGTGAAATATTGCGGTTAGTCAGAAACTCAATAAAATACAAAAAACTGAAGTTGCGGTGTAAAACGAAACACTAGTAGTGAAAGTGAAGGTTTTTGGTCGTACAAGGTTCGGGGAAAAACAATCGAAGAAGAAGTGATTGAAATGCTGTATTAAGCGAAGCACTAAAATGGGAAACAAATTCAGGTCTCAAACGTGAGTAAGATTCATATTTTGATTACCTTAATGGAAGACAAAACAAAAGCAGAAACAAAAAAGCAACAAAGCAACATTAAACATACACGTGCTACACTGGTTTTGTACAAATAAAGCTACGAAACAAACAAGACAACAAAAGGTAGACAACCACACGTCAAAACAGATCGCAATGCCACCACTGCAAAAACGGTGCGCTAAAATGTTTTAACAACAACATATGTAACACATCCATCGCGTAACATGCGAACTGGTAACAAGCACAAGCAATCGGTGTTACTTTCGTTCTTTCTTCAAACAATACAACCAGCACAAAAAAAGCACTAAGTAAACTAGAAAGCAAACGTGATGAGTTCTTGTTTGGAAAATTTTACACAGAATTTCTATCAAAGTTTGGCTCGGTATAAACAAACAAAAATGAAGTGCACAAAGTAAGGAAGATAACAGAACAATTTCGTTAGTGAAAATGCAATAGCCGTAGTTACGAGCTGTACAAGCATAAGCACCTGTTAGTTTCGGGCTTCGGGTCCTTCTATTTCCCGCTGCACACGGTCACGTTGCAGTGCGAGAGTTGAATATTCCATCAACGGAAGCTATCAAATTTCATGTTAAGTAAAATGAGAAATTATTGAGAAACTAAAGCGCATCGAATTGACGCGCACCGGCAGAGTTCGAACTTACGCGCAGTACGCGGACAGTAGGAACGGAACCTAGCCAACAAACAAACACATATGTACACTTGAGTGAACAAACTCACATTAAAGAATGGGTGCAGTTATCAAATGAGTCCATGCTTAATGTAAAAAGTCAAAACATGCACACATTAATGAAGAAGCCTGAAGAGGACGGTCACCCTTCTATCTGGCACCCGATATCCACCGGAGCGAACAAAAAGGATTCTGGAAGGTTTTGTTTTTCCCCGTCTCACACTACGCCCGGCCCTGGATAGGTGGCTGGGGGTGTGTAGATTTATTTACAAGGACGTTCAGCAAAAGAGCTTCCCCTGCCCAATTTTTAAACACATTTTCGAACGCAAACCAATGTGTGCAGAAAGCTTATTTCCTTCGTGCTCGCAAGCTAAACTTCGCAAACAGGGAAAGTATGCGAACAGAGAGAAAGAGAGGCAGGCGAACGTACGTTTTAATTTTCCATACATCGTGGGATGTGTAGCATAATGTGTAAAGTTATTGGAAAGAAGAAAAAATAAACCAAGCATAAATGCTAAACACTCACGCGTGCCCAAATCACAAGTAAGTTTTCGGCGGAACAGCTTTCGAAGCAAAAATGCGAAAAACAAAAGGGAAAAATGTGCTGCATAAAACGCACATTGAAAGCCACAATACGCAGAGCAGCGTAGAAGAAGTTAAAACGGTAGAAAGCAAACAGAAAAAATCATATGACTATTAACAAAACATGAAAATGGATGAAAGAGAGCCGAAGAAAGAAAGCGCTGAAACCAAACACGTGTAAGAGAGGTACGAATTGAAAGAGGAAACCATTGTAATTTTATTCCTTAATAATGAAAAAGTAAATCCCAAAGTAAGATAAATCAAATACTAGTAATTAGCAGAAGCAAAGTAAAGCAGTAAAGAAAAATGGAAGGAAAAAACCACATTACCAAAACCAGCAGTAAGAGAAACAAAATATTAAAACTAAACAGTCATGGTAGCGGTTATTTCTAAACCTATTTAAAACTTTAGGCCAACGTTAGTGAGCAACAAGCAGCACCAAAGAAAAGGGCAAACGAACAAAACAAAACAAAACAAAACAAAAAGAAAGAAAAAAAACATGGAGATCAAACAAAACTGAGCTGAACAAAAGGACAAAATCTTCAAACCAACCCCACAAAACCAAACCGGAAAAAATTACCATTTGCAACCAAGGAATTGTTGGTATTGCAATTATCACCAAAAACTGAGCATATCGCTCAAGTTGTATCGATTTTAGTTAACGATTTCCGGCAAAAACCATGCCTACGGCCTGTATCGCCTAACCCAAAAAAAAAAATGGAAGCCAAGGGCGGTACAGGTTGGCGGCTAGTACAGAGAAAGAGAGGGAAAGAAAGAGAGCGTTGATATATAGTTTTCCTGTTTTGTAGACTTTCGTTCGGAGAAACTGGTTTTCGGTTAGTTATTGCATGTACCCACAACAAGGAACTACAACAACTACTACTACTACTACCACACACAGGCAGCCGTGGGTCACCCGGCAGCAGGAACATACCAGGCCAAACACCAGCATGGCGTCAAAAGCAATATACATAAGGGGGGCGCCCCTTCATTCCCTTTCTGCTGCCGGTGACCCCTTCAAACAAGAGAAATAATATTTGAGATTTATGATTTACAGGATACTTAACTACAATCACGCATTCATCAATGCACACAAACACACACACACAAATACACGTACATTCCATAAACATAGCAATACAAAGGGGGAGTCAGTTTTTTTTTCTTGAGTCACGCAAGTGCTCGAATATCCTGAGGACACGCGCATTATTGAGCTGATCGTTAAGCCGACTCGCGCAATGGCGATTGAGTGTGTCGGAAGGAATGGAAGAAACTGGCCAGCCTCTGTTTGTACTTAGTTAGTAACAATCCTCAGTTGGTACACCATTAGTACGGTAGGAGCCTTTTTCGTTTCGACTTGCGAACTCAAGCGAACTCATATTTGAAAAAACGTTATACAAATGTCCACACGCACAATCGATTGTGAATCTTCCACTGCAAATGCTCCTGATTCGATGGCTCTGCGCTTTTTTTTCTTTTATTGGATAAACCCCTCCATAACTGAAAAGGGGGAACGGAGCTGTAAACGTTTTAAAATTAATACAAAAGTATGGAACAAAATTTTAAAATTTGAAAAAAATGATTTTCATGCACATCCGCTAGAGGATGGTACGGTGCATGGTGAACACACGTTTTTTGGACCGACGGTTAGGATGTTTCTTATTTAGCCATCTCGTTTGGTTCCGGTATTCCAATGTAATGGNAATGTCCACACGCACAATCGATTGTGAATCTTCCACTGCAAATGCTCCTGATTCGAGGGCTCTGCGCTTTTTTTTCTTTTATTGGATAAACCCCTCCATAACTGAAAAGGGGGAACGGAGCTGTAAACGTTTTAAAATTAATACAAAAGTATGGAACAAAATTTTAAAATTTGAAAAAAAAATGATTTTCATGCACATCCGCTAGAGGATGGTACGGTGCATGGTGAACACACGTTTTTTGGACCAACGGTTAGGATGTTTCTTATTTAGCCATCTCGTTTGGTTCCGGTATTCCAATGTAATGGTACTTGTATATTGGTAACCAGTTGTGAATCTTCATCCACAAAATTGTATCACACTGTGTGCGAATGGAATTTGCCATCAGCTTGTAGAAGTGTTTCGATATGGAAAAAAATTGACTTTAGTACGCAAGACCAAGTGACAACTTGGTGAAAATTTGCAATTCCCAAGAACTAAATTTCATTTTGTGGTTTTTAGAAAGTTACCATGAAAAACTCGCACTGTTGTCGACTATTTTCGGATGGAAAGTTATCTGGAAAAGGCGTTACAAAACAATGTCGACAACACGCAGTGTGATACCTGCTGTAATCAAGCGAAATTCATAATCGTTCTGGACGCACATTTTCAATATGAATGCAACATAATCTATCACAAATTTAAATACACTCACATACACACAAACACACACAAATACACCCTACACCAGGAAGGAAAAGCACATCACAAAAAACAGTGGATTAAGTTGTGATCGTCGGGCGAGTAGCCGAGCATTCTCAAAACTGAAATAGCCACGTTTTTTAATCTCTGACATAATCCAAAACCGTTCTTACAATAGCAAATGAAGGCAATTCAAAACCGAAATAAAAATGGAACATTTAGATATTTGAGTTTCTTTTTTGCAGTCTGCTGACGCCATCGCGTGCCATTTACGTACGGGTGATGATGGGTTCCGAAACCCCCAAAATGGAAACGCTCGCTATCCAATGCAAGCGAACAACACCCGAAGAAAAACAAATGGCAAAGCAAACGTCAAACAGAAAATTACATCCTTCTGGCGTAAAAAAAAACATAGAACATCTTTTGGCGATACTAACGACGGTACGTTATGGCTGCAAACATCTACCAAAGACAAAACGAGCGCGCTAAGATACTTTACCACCATTTGGTCAAAACAATTTGGCAATGACAATGAAAGAGGAAGCAAATTAGTAAAAAACACACTCACACACACACACTTTAAACAACATACTAACACTACGAAACGACAGAAGAAAAACAATCACAAAACAACCAATAGACATGCACAACCATTTGGCAAAGGAACAAACGACCGACCGAAAACGAAACGTTAAAGAAAAACAAAACACACGAGACCAACATGAAAATTTGCTAGCGCGCCCAAAAAAACAAAACAGCAACAAAACAACACATTTCAAACCGGCAATTCAAAAAACTAACACAAAAAAGGTAACACTTGGGCCACCACGTCCGATCTAAAGTGCCTTCAAAAAGAATAATAAAGTAATAATGTTGATTTTTACAAAAAAAAATGGAAAAAAGATAACTAATTAATAAGTTTTATATACGAAAAAAGAGAGTAAAAAATGAGTAAAAAAAAACTGCGACAAAGATGGAGCAAATGAAATACGACGAAAAGCGGAATAGGAAGAAGAATAAACGGGCCCTTTAATAGACTTCTCGCCCCACCAAAGTGCTCGGCTACTCGGGCGCGATCTTGTGTAATTTTTTTTCTGTTCAATTGTACCGCCACAAGAAGTATAATGGAAATATAACAACAGCAACAAACAAGAGAATAACAACAAAAACAACCACCAACCACCACAGTACAGAGTATACTGTTGCAAGCAGAACTAGCGACAGTTACAACAACAAAAACAGCAAAGCCAATACAACAGATGCAATAGAACAACAGGATCACTTTTTTTGTTTCGAACAAACCTCAACAAATCACAACCACAAATGCAGCAAACAGAAGCAGAAGATAACAGTTATTTGGAAAGCTCAAAAACATGTTTAGAAACGATAGGAAGGATAGGGCGACGAACCCATGGTGATGTCACCTTTTTTTCGTGTATGAGTAAGTAGCGCAAAACAAGCAAAAATAATCATTAAAAACAAAAATGACAAAAAAAAAGATAACTACAGAAACCACAGGCTAAGGATAGTGAAGGGAGGAGGAGCATGGGTAGGAAGGAAGGAGGACTAAATTTAAGTTTAATAATATATAATTCAGAACATGAATGATGATATAACAAAACAATGCAAAAAAGCAGCAAAGCTAAACATTAAAAACCTACACTGTTACGAAGCTGGAAAAGCTAATGAAGCAGCAAATGAAGCAGAAAACGTGAAGAGAAAATTTACCAAAAAAAAAAACATGAAAACAATTAATACACTTATAAAAGGTAAGATAACTACCACGAGAAGATTAGTCTATCTTAAACAAACAAACCCAATATCAAACCAACCAAACGATAACACAACACACATGCATATGGAACAGTTGTCGTCAATGTAACGATTTTGTGGAAAGCAATGAAAACTGAAACCGAAAACCAGAACATGAACTCATGTGAACGCTCACGGTTCCAGATTTTGTTCTGGATGAGGAGAAGATAAAAGAAGAGAGATAGAGAGAGCAAGATTAAGAAAGAAAGAGAAAAAATTAAACAAAACACACTAGTACGTAGTAAAACTGAGGCAAGAAACACTGAGCATAAAAGCATACATCTAACGCATCAATTCAAGATGGCCATACTCTATGACAAAAACGGGGGAAACAAGATAAAACAAATATAATTCCCATTAACATGCAGCAAAACAAACATACAAAACAAACAAACAATACAACCGTAATGAAATGTATTATGAAGAGCAAAACTGGAGAAGAGAAATGGGAATGAAGAAGAAACAAAAATCTACCAAATTATCGTTTTAAGTTTTCACCGATGTTTGTGTTGCTAATGGTTCGGGAATGATGTCTAGTTCCAATTTATTTCAACACCAGCAGCGTTTACACTGTGCCCGCTGGAGGTTGTTGTGTAACATTAGGTGACCACTACTGTCATAATTTTCGATTTTTTTAATATGGCAAACTTTCGCGCACAACAGTTTGAAGCGAAACAATAATTTAACAAATAAAAAAAAGCAAGCAAACAAAAGTATAAGAATACAAACACTAAACACAATACAAAGCTCTCACACACATATTCTTTAACATTAAGCAAAACCCCCATTGCAGAATTGAAGAAGCAAATGCATTACTAATAAACAAGTAACAGAACACAACAAACAAACAAAAAAAAACAATTAAGCAGAGGCATCCATCCTAGCAGAAGAAAATTTCCAAAAACTTATCACTAAACGAACATAACGAAGAAAGAAGAAAACAAATCATATATAAGCAAAAGAGTGTCAAAGGCGACTACTACTACACACAAACGAACACACATACATACAATTACATACACAGCAATGGCTAAGATTGGATTAGATAAGCAACAAAAAACCAATTCCTACCATGTTCCACTAAAAGAAATGCTGCTTACTTGGGTATTGTCGCTGATGTTTCCATACAATGATACAACACTTAATGATCGTACGGGCGGGATCACACGCGTTTATTGCTTAGAGTGCAGCGCGATACTACTGATGTCCATAAATGCATGATTTGACTGTATTTTTCCAAATATCCACTGAACTACGACAAGACATCGGCAATGAGAAAAAGAGAGATAGAGAAATAACAATCTCTTCCTATTTTTTGAGGTGCGACAGAACTGCTTTAGTTACGAAACTTTGCTAAAGAAATGCAACAAGTTACCACAGTATACTAAGCTATGGGTTTTGCTAGGACGAAACACGAACCCAACAGCGCATTAATTTCCCCTTTTCGAGTTAAAGAAGGTATGTTTATGCACATATTTGTATCCTTCCTTCCGACTGACTGTGCAAGGCTAACAACGTGATTTCTGCTTGAAGCGAACATCCGCTGCCGTTCGTATTACCGTACGAACGTTACTAAGATAAGCAGCGCCATCTGTCGGTATATACGATACGTCACGCCAAGCAAGACAAGTGTTTGTAGAACCTTACAACAGCAGTGTGCGTAGTATTTTTATCGCAAATATCGGAAGGAAAGTAAAAACAAAACATCATCCGCTGCATGACGGACTGTTTTTTTTATGTTCCCTTCAAATTTCTTTTTTAATTTATAGTTTTTTTTTCTCAATTTGTCGCAGTACGCTAAGAAATATATTACAATGCAAGCACTCAAAAGCAAAAACCAAAAACAGAAGATAGCAGCCAACCTACATAAACTTAACGAAGCATGGAATGAAATGGGAATGTGGAAAGGAAAGTAAAGAATAAGATGAAGAAAAAAAACACAATTTAACTATAAAACAGATAAACCCTAATACAGCACCAGTGCAGATGAAGCTAGAAGTATGAAACAAGTGGAAACAAAATGCATAACAAAAAAAGAACCCCCCTTCCATCAACCGATCCAGTGAGCTTCGAGGCGAGCGGTCAGGTCTGGGCCGGATTGGATCATCAACTATTTTTTCTAGTAGATTTAAGTGATTGTAACGAACTGTTTAATGGGATGGGATGGGCTGCTTTTGGAGGGGGTGGTTGGATTTGCCGATCGCACCCAACGGTGCAGCCACAGTTATTTTATGAGGTGTGTTCTACGGTTCCTACCGTTTCTCGAAAAGCGTCGTTTCGTAAGGAGTAGTTAGACCTGTTAGAAAAAAACACTCCCGAATGTCACCCGCTTCGGTGGGGTGACACCCTTTCAAGTTTTCCAATAAACGGGGTAAAATTAGGGATAACCAAAAATATGTCTAGATCGTACATTTGGATCTGTGAAACACGCTATTCGTTAGCGTGTCAAATGCAAAATTCACCAAACATGTTTGAGCGAATGCAAAATTTTTCGAAATATACTCTTGCACTTCTCCTGCAAGAATTTGTCTTGCACTTCGCTTCGGAAGAACGGATACCAACGGACGGGCACACCGCATATACATAAAGCTTGGGGATTGAGCAAAACGGTTGTCGATGCTATCTACCTTCGTAAGAAGGGATGCCGATCGATCAACATCTTGGACTGATAATTGATGATTCCTACTATTTGCAACTACTAAAACTACACACTTACAAACATACACGCAAACACATACATAAATCACAACAAACAAACTCACACACACATACAAGTGGATCCGTCCGCTCAGCGGCCAAACCGCTGCGCCGTTCTCGGTCTGCGGTCGGTATGGAGGGGTATAAACTTATTTTTTGTAATCTAATTTTAATCACACAAACACACCACAAGCATATTGTATTTATTCTCTATTTAAATGCAGCAAACAAGCAAAACAAACAAAAAAAAAACATAATGAATGAATGAAAAAAAAAGAATTAAATAAACACAAACTCACAGTAAATAGTATCGAAATAATCAGAAGTATTCAAAAATTATTTCTCAAGCAAACAAACAAAAAAAAGGAATCCAACCAGTAGGACAGCAGCAAATGCAAATGATACGCAAACGTATTTTACCAATTCAAAATGACAAAACAAAACCATAAGACAAACATGCAAAATGAATTTAAAACAAAAACACGAATAAACTTACTAACAGCCATGCAAAAAGTGAAAAAAGCGAATGGAAGTACATACGAAGATCATCAGCAGTAACTTGAAATGATACTAATACCATCATATGAACCGAATCTGGAATATCCATAATTTTCAATTGAGGCAGAGCGTTTCTTGGTGGCCAACCGGTGCCCATAACACTGTGTACGGTTTTTTCCCCCGGGATGGTCTGTTCGATGGGCGAGATCGGTATCGACCCATCGGTTGCCGATTCGCGAATCGAAACGCTCTCGCGAGAAGCGAAGAAAACGTAACAAAAAAACCGACAGAGATCAGTGGCAGCAAGCGCGTGCAATAGTATAATCTTTACCATTGGCGAGAAGAAGTAAACAAAAAACAAAACAAAACAAATACTACATGTCAACTAATCACAATCTTTAATGCCACAGTAACCTTCCCAAACAAACCAACAGCAGAAAGCAGAAAGATGCACAAGAAACAACCCCCAATAGTAATTATCAGCACCAGAAAGCGATTTCGATTATAAGACCCTATTTGAATGAACTGTGGTTTTACCAGACCATCCCTTAATCCCTACGCCGAAAACAAACACCCCTTTTTCATGCATCAGTTTTTGTCTTGTTTATATTTTTGGTCTGTCAATTCACACACCTTTTCGGAAGCGTAAACAAATCAAAAACAAGATCCAAGTTGATAAAAAAAAGAACAACGTTAACTTTTGGCACAATTTTCGCGAATAAACAATTGGCCCCTAAAAGGAAGAAGAACAACAAAACAAAAAGCACAAACACATACACACACACATAACACAAGAGAAGAAACATACAAATGGTGCAGAAGAACGCTGTTGCGAAACGAAACGAACGTGAAGGAAATTGTCTTATCCCAGAAAGAATGTGAAAAAAGAGAGAAATAACGGGAAGGGGACGAACAGAGGGGGACGAAGTGGGTGTAAAATTCTCACATCCTCTCCTCTTTCCCCTTTCCACTAACCAGCAAACAAAAGTCAAATATCTTAGCTGGATACTTTCGGTACTTCTTGGGAGATTTCATTGGTCCTTTGGTTTTTTTTCGCCGATCCGTAACCAACATAGTTGAGTTGTCTTTTGTCGAATGTTTTGTGAGATTTCTGCCCAGACCGGAAAGGGGGGTTTTCTTTGGGAAGAAGAACAACAACGAACACACAACAACAGCCATCATCAGGGAAGGCAAACAACAATCATAAAAAGCCCCCCTCTAGTCCCTCGACTTGTGGCTGGGTTGCGTAAATCCCACAAAAACACAACAAGATAGCAAACAACACATTATACTTTGTAAAAAAAAAACTTACACAATAGACCAGAACGGACGCATCGAAACGTCATCCACGGCTGGGATGACGGTTTTGGTTGCGCATTTCTCAATAATTTCTTTATTTTATCTCATTTGACTCTCCAACTCCGAACGAGTTCAACACACACACACATACAAAATCGTTGCCACAAACAACGAATCACACTCAATCAAACTACACAAACGCACCGGTACACAATCACACAGAAACAACCAATCCAGCAGCAGCATCAGCAGCAATAGCAACAACAAGCAGTTAGAACTGAATCTAATGTTGAGTTCCCAATAAAACGGGAACCCAGCAGCTACCAAAAAAAAAAATAAAATGCAAAACAAATCCCATAAGATGAAACAATAGTTAAACGTTCCAGGACAGGACAAACCAATAACCAAACCAAATCTGTAAAATAGTGAACTCGAACAGTTTCAACCAACTTAACCAAGCAAAACATTGGGCAGGAACGGTCAGAACTGAACGAGTGTGGAGTTAGATGTACATACATTAAACACAACTTTTTGTTTTGTTTTTTCCTCGGATCTTTTGCGTTCGATTTACGCGGTTTTCAGTTCACCATTAACCAACCGGTAATTCGCAAATCGATTACCCCACAATCAGCACAATAGCTGAGCCCCCAAACCTTGTAAGGGGCTCGGAAACCGGCAAATACTTGCCGCCGTCTCCACCGCCATCTTTCACCCTTTGCTCGTGTCCCACCCATTAGGGCATGTACAATGTTTTACAACAAATAAAATCTCGTCCGACAATTGGCACTAGCAAAAACGAAGTGGAATGGGGAACCAAACTCCACAGGGGCGGGTTACGGTGGATCGGTGGTTTTTGGAGTCCGGCGGTAAGCACAAAGATGTATTTTATGTTGAAATAGGATAAAGTACCTAACCTAACAAAATGAGACAAAAGTGCAAGCGAAACCAGATTATACACTTCACAGTCCCAAACAGTGGAAGCAGACAATGGCGATCAAAACAGACACAGTAATGCAGCGAGTGGCAATGGTTCCGGCACACAAAAACAAAACGAAGAAGAAGAAAAAAACAAAAGTTTAAAAGCGAAAGATTTCACATAATGCACACACAGACACAAACACACACAAAAACAGGCAGGAAAGAAAAAAAGAAACAAACAAATTGAAGCAAATAGTTTTCCCAACAAAAGAAAAGAAATGAAGAAAAAAAACGAACACAGCGAACAAAGAGAAAATAATTTTTAAACAAACAGAAAGCAACAGTAACTTCCAAGCAAAAACCGATAAGAACATGCATATATAGTAGTTGCAGCGGTACACATGGATCAACACAAGAAAGCCTAACACTGGAAAACATATATTACACACGATAGGAGAAGAAGTTAAACAACAAAACAATTCGGAAGGGCGTAAAAGGGTGCGAAACCAAAACAACAACAACAACAAACAACCGAAACATTTGTGCCAAAACTTTTCGATTGCAAAACAGACACACACACACACACATACAAACACCCCACTCACACATACACAGTAATAAGCGGTAAAACTTAATTGTAAAACCCAACAGCGCTTCAGTGTTGCTGGATCCGGCTGGTATGAACTAATACCACTAACTACTACTACTACCACTAACTACTACAGCTGTGTCAGCAGATCAAATGCGCAAAACAAGTATATTTAACAAAACCAACCAAAAAAAACAAACAAAACACTTGGTAATAATGACACGCTTCACGTGCGAAATTGCACAACCCTCTCCCATTTTTCAATTCCAGTATTTTTTTTAATTCCATTAATACCCTTGTATTTTTCCTGTAATTTTTGTAATACACGCGCGTACAATAAGCGCACTACAAATAAAACCACACCCCACTGGAAAACGTTTCAAGGTTTAAGGACTTTACAGTCACGGATGCACTTGGCACGATTACGTTTAGGTACTTTTTATTCGCGCGGGTGAATTGTGGAAACTCGAACCGCACGGACGGAGCATAAGCATTTGATGCTTTGCTTCCTTCACCGTCCACCGAACCGAAGGAAGTGTCCTGCTCGGGCAAGGCGGCGTGAGATTCCCTCCGCCCGCGCGGGATTTCAGTTTCAATTTTCACCATAAAACAGGCAATGGCAAGGTAATCGAACAGGCACAAAAAACAATCGTGAGAAGTAAGCAACGGGCTTACTACTTCACTACCATGTGCGTTTAGTGCACGATGACTGAGGTATGGTGAAAGAGCGCGCGTACTCTCGAAAATATAGAGACACGGAACGCGTACTGAGCCTGAACCTTGGTCACATTACAGCACACTGTTCCCACTTTCCAAACGGCTAACTGGACAAAATTATCCAATATCGCAAAACAAAAGAAAAGGGCATATTTCAATTCCCAAAGTTTTTCGATTGCACAGCTTTACCACAAAACGATCGGCATTCCGATACGGCTCGTGAAGAAACGTAGAGAGAAAGAGAGGAAAAAAGGGTTTTCGGTTCTTTACGCGAACGACATCTCCTTACATCATTACATCACTAACGAGATAGAGATAAATACATACATGCAGTACGATCTGGTAAGCGAGAGAAAGAGAGAGAGAAAAATCCACAGTGCGAACTAGGCAAAAGACCTGGACAGGCTGCCAGGTGTGGCACTAAAAGAAACCACATCGGGACCGAAGGGCAATAGTTACATCACTACTAATCAATGCAGCATACGAGCAGCAGCATCAAGACACACATACATGAAATAGATGGGTTGAAAGTAATACACCACCACCAAGCAGATGCAGCAGCAACAGCAGCAGCAGCAGCAGCAGCAGCAAGCAGCAGCAGTAACAGCAGAACACCATCACTGACTGAAGTCTGCCGCATTCGGCAATAGAGCAAACAATAGCAAACGGTTAATTTTGTGCACCTCCATATAAGCGCTGGCAAATGGTGACGTTTCCGGTAGCGAGTGTACATCCTCACATGGACACTTTTTGCGACCGAATGCGAACGCCTTTGTCCAGCGTTTGACCTACCCAAACCAAAGCAAACAATAGACAGGTTTACAATAGTACAACGGTTTACCAAACTCGAAATACACACTGTAACGACGACTGTAACAACTGGCACACCAACTCTGGCAGGAGTACGAAACGAAACGTAATTTTTTTTTCGGAATCGCGATACGAAAAACCCCTCGTTTCGGACACAACCCCACAATTTGAGCAAAAGCTTTCGGGAGAGTCGAGCATTGCGGAACATACCATAACACTAAGTAGAGGCAGTATTAACAGCAAAACAGAATGGCTCAATAATTTTGGATATTCCTCAACGCGCATTCAGTAACTTTGGCGTTGATCGAGGCGCAAAAGACGAAGAGAGTGTGAGAGTCTAGCAGAACAGATAACGATTAAGTGTAAGATGCACAAACAATGGATAGCAGAATTGTTTCGGTCATAAAGAAGAGCAAACAAATATCGTAAAAAAAGGAAACGAAAACGGAAGAAATACTTTTCGAAACAAAAACCAACCATTTCATACACAATTTTCACGTAATCTCGTTCACGCGGCAAATCATGTGTTGTGTTTATCATTTTTCATCATCGTACGCTACTGGTAGACAGGTTAGACAAGCAAATTTTAGTTCCATTTTCAGTTTCAATGGTTCAGTGAACAGGTGAGCAGGAAGCATTTATCGGGCAGAACACCAGAAGCGATAAAAACAATACCCTCATTCGTAAACATCCTTAAACGATCATCGTGCGTATAACAGCAACGCTGGATGTTACACAACAAAAAGAAGAACATAAAAAAAGAAGTAGGAAAAATCTAAAACATCAAACGGACGGTAACAAACCATAATGCAAATCAAAAACAAAAACAAACAAAACAAAACGACGCAGCGGTTATGTTTTTGGAAATTTTAGGAAATATAAAACAATAAAACAACAGCGCAAAACCAAATTCACATCCACCGACGATAGGCAAACTGGCAAACAAAACAAAAAAGCAACAAAATAGTCAAATCAACCGGAAATACAACAAAAAAAATGACAACAACAAAAAAATAGATAAACGAAAAACAAATTTTACGTTAAACATGTTTCGAAACTAAAGTGCGGAAAGTGGCATTTTGAACTAAAAGCAAAAGAACTTTTTAGGACTGAAATTTTACTCGGTCTAGTTTGGAATGTTTAGCATATTTTCGATTGTTTAGTTTGAAAACAAATAATGAAATAAAAATTAAATTAATCTTTTTCGAACTTTAGATTTAGCTTACACCGCATGAAGATTGACGCTTGAGGATAGCCGCCTTCGGCTATTCGATAAAGCTCGGTACTCGTGCTGTGTACGTGAGATCTAACAAAAAAAAACAAAATGGTAGTAATTTCAACGGGCGATTTAGACAATGGGAATATTATCTGGACAAAATCAAGATAAGCAAAGGAATGAACATGTCATTGCGCTTACAAAAACAAAAGCAAAACGAAAAACAGATATAGAAAAACTAACATCTTACGAACAAACAAAGCAAACACGAAATGAACTAGAGTAAGGATGCTTCAAAAAACATAACAACAAACGAATGCTGGCATGAAACGCCGGGCAGGATCCGGTACCATTATGCGTGTGAAATGAACCTCTGTGACCCTCGCGCTGTAATTAGTACTATTTATCTAGGCATACACAAAATTTAATCATAATCAAGACTCAAACCACTCAAAAAACAACAAGCTGCACGAAGAAATTTACGAGTGCAAAAGACGAAAAAAAAACTTAAACCGGCCCGGTTTAAGGCTTACTTTTAGGACGTGGAAAAGTTGCTAAAAAGCAAAACGATGAAACAAAATTTTTACACTTTTAGGCATTTTTCTAAACTAAGAGCGTGTACATAAAGGGCAGCGAACAAAAGCAAAAACATGGCGAAAACAAAATGGGTTTCACGGGGTCTCAAAATAATCAGTACCGGACACAATGCCTGGCACCCACGGTGTTATTCTCGCATGGGAATTCTAGCTAGAACTCGTCAGCACATCCACTACCAGCTCAGAAAAAAATCAGAAAGAACAGAAATGATGCTACGTTTGGAGGTACAAAAAGGGAGAACAAAGTTTTCATTGCATTCGACACAGCGAAAGAGAATGAGAGGGAGAAAACTCTCAAACGAAAAATAAACAAAAATACCCTAAAAAAAAACCGGTACAGCCATAGCAAAACAAAAAAAAACCANAAACCGGCCCGGTTTAAGGCTTACTTTTAGGACGTGGAAAAGTTGCTAAAAAGCAAAACGATGAAACAAAATTTTTACACTTTTAGGCATTTTTCTAAACTAAGAGCGTGTACATAAAGGGCAGCGAACAAAAGCAAAAACATGGCGAAAACAAAATGGGTTTCACGGGGTCTCAAAATAATCAGTACCGGACACAATGCCTGGCACCCACGGTGTTATTCTCGCGTGGGAATTCTAGCTAGAACTCGTCAGCACATCCACTACCAGCTCAGAAAAAAATCAGAAAGAACAGAAATGATGCTACGTTTGGAGGTACAAAAAGGGAGAACAAAGTTTTCATTGCATTCGACACAGCGAAAGAGAATGAGAGGGAGAAAACTCTCAAACGAAAAATAAACAAAAATACCCTAAAAAAAAACCGGTACAGCCATAGCAAAACAAAAAAAAAACCAGAAATGGTCCTAATGGCGAAACGGTAATACCGCGGAACACGAACACACAAACACACTTGGACAAAACGGATTTCATGACCTTTTCGTGATGTAATCGTCTGAACCATCGTAAATCATGCAGCCAATGTGGCATGTGGCTGCGCAAACCAAAATGTATTTACCGATTAAATTAAGCAAAGTTTTGATAGCCAAAAAAATTAAATACAAAATAAAAAAAACAACGCCACACCTTTCTCGAGATTATTGACACGTTATTAGTCCGAATGCAGGCAAAAGCGCTACAGACGAGTCAGTTAGGCGTCAGTGGCAGGAGGGCGAAAGAGGGGGCGGAAGGGAGACTTGAAAAACGAAATGAAAAATCCCCCTCCACAAATCACACGTAGAGCTAAAGCTACTGAACCTAGCTGAGCTAGCGAGAATGGAATGGATGTGACGTACAAAAATGACGATTTTGTGTTGTTTTTGTGTTGAGTTTGTGCAAAATCGCAAAACACTGTAAAATCGCAAAACACGCGAACAAGTTTTAGACATATTAAACAAAACAAAAAAAAACATAAAAGAGAAAACGGGTTTAGAACGGACAAGCTATAGGTAGAAGAGTTTTATAATGCTTTCGTTTTGGTTTCGGTTTTTCATTAGTCGTAATCTTAAGTCAATCTTATTGTATAAATAAATCACAACACAAAAAGAGAAAAACTAAGCAACACGAAGGAGGGAGAGAACAAAAAGGGAAGTAAAAAAAATTGAACAAAATATCCGCACTGCACTGAAATCTTAAAAGAAAACAAGAATGCAAAAGTGAAAAAGAGAGAGCGAAAACGAAAGAAAGCAAAGGTGATTATCAAACGATTAAAGTCGAGACTCAAAATGCAACACAGAGAGAAAAGAGAGACGCGGAAAGAAAATGAAAGCGACCTGACGCAAAGGGCTAGAAATGAAACCGGTTTTCTTGTTTTGGTTTTGGCTTCGGAAGAAATACATATAAAATAATAACTCTACTTTTTGTAGTAGAGTGGAGAGAAAAAAACACTGTTCGGACGTAGGGCAGGCTAAAAGTAGACAGTGAACAAGCGGGCGGTGGACGATATTGCAAAAATGCATATGTCGTAACCGTGTTCAAGGTTCGCCACTGTAACCAAGCAAATTGGGAAACGAATATGTTTAATGACATATATTGTGTATAAAAAAAATGAAACGCAAAAGCAAAACGAACTAAAAAGTTTTATGTTTTTGTGAACGGACAAAAACCGTCTCCAAAATTTCTATCTAAATTATGGTTAAAATTTAAGAACGACTACTAAACCAATGCAGAACGATTACGGGCGTGGTATGGAAGCATAAAATGCAAGGCAATGAAAGAAAGAGATAAGAGAGCGAAAGCACAAACAAAAACACACTCTAAATCTAGTCTGATGCTACAAAAAATGAAGAAGCAAAAACCCGGCGCGAAGCATACCGAAATCCCGAAAACACAAGAATATTAAGCGTGCGGGAGATAGGATGAACGGGAGGAAAAATAAAAACGAAACAATATTACCTTAAATTTAAATATGGATATGTCAGAGGAAGAGGTCAAAAATGTAAAAAAACAACCTAAAACAAACACGAAAAAACGATACTAAATCTGTAAGATATTTAAGCGACTACACTAAGGTCGATTTTTAGAGGAAAAGCATGACCTGCGGTTAGGAGAAGGTGAGAAAACAAAAGACGAGTCCCAAATTTAAGTAAACGAAGGAAGAACAAAAAACCAGAATACCCAATCTAGGAACAATGACGAAACGATCACGAAAAGAAAAAAAAGTAAAGAAACAAACACAACGGAACTAAAAACGGAAGCTAAAGAAAGAAACAAACGCAAAGAAGAGAAAAGAAAAACACAACGTTAGCGGAGTGAAGAACGTGTTTGCAAAAAAGGTACTTTATGCAAAAACTGAACGATGTGGTTGACGCACATTAAAAACCGTTTCAATCCCTAACCAACCGTGAACACAGACACACCCACACACGTAAACATACACACATACTCTAACTAAGGCACTGCACGCAGTGACATTAGCGAGTAAATACTGCTGTAATGGTATCAAAACACAGAACCGTATATCGTACGTACGACCGTATTATGTGGGAAGGCACAAGGCCGACGCTCGTCCGGCCACGAAGTCTGCCGCGATCTGCCGAAAACGAAATAATAGTAGAGTCAACACCATCTGGCAGCTGAACACAGTTCGACCAGAGCAGAAGCTGAAGATCAAGAATACGAACGCCCAGTGATGTAAGAGACAAGGCACGGATGAACGCAAAAACAGTAAGCAAAACTGCTTAATGCAACAAACGAACAACATCTTACAAACAACAACAACAACAAAAAGTGGTACTATTCATGTAATTATATACTTACGAAGAGATAGAAAAGAGAGCAAAGAAAAAAGCGAGAGCCGCAAAACATGGGAAGGGAAAGGTGAAAAAACTTAAGAAAAATTATAAGACAAAATCACACTAATTGAAAAAAAAATCTACATTTTGCATAAACAAGAACACAAAAAAGGATATTTATGCTTATTATTTTATCTCTGTAACAAAGCGTGTCATTGTCCATACATGTTATTAGAAGTTTCAACTGTTTGGTGTAATAAAAATTAAAACTAATGAATAAAGAAAAGTAAAAATTATTAATAAACTCATGTACGTCTGTGGTGACTCGTACTGATGACATACCAACGGTCGTTCTAGGGTAAGTAGCAAAGGTCACGCACTTTATAGTTGAGAAATTTTAATGTAATATATTGGGAATAAATAAAGAAAGAAGTAATTATTTTGGACTACGCTGAATTTACGCATTATTAAACAGAAAATAGTTTTTAAATCAATATGGAGGCGCCTGGTGTTAGACAAAACGCAACCGTTTTTACATGGAGACGCCTGGTGTTTTATGTTTGTTGGCGATTATTGTGGTAACGCGCTTGATCATTGCACTGCACGTTAACTGCTAAGCTTGTTTTGATGATGTTTCTTTGCATGAAGGACCGTTTATTCTAATCGCCTCATCAAAAAGAGTTCATCGATGTAATGGGAAACAAATGTCCACTCAGGAAAAATTGATTATGTTAAGATTTAATATTAAAATTGCGTGTAGGAAAAATATTATACAGGCCAAAGCCAAAGCTTTGCTGGACTCAGCTACTTCCTTTTAATATAAATGTCTGTTAGTACAAAGAATACAGAAATGCGCGAGATAATTGATGCGGCAAACTAAAAGTGAAAATTTTTCTGTATAATTGCAGAAAGAAAATTTTTGAAACTCCATGAAAAAAAATCCCTTTTTTGGGCTAATTATATTCGTGCTACCACCATTTCTTAAATTGTTAACTGTATTTTTGTCAACTGCGTCATAAAAGTTAGGAGAAAGTTCAACAGTAAAAGTATTCTTTTCCTAAAGCTCATTCCGGTCGAGGCGGCTGAATCGTATTCATGTCGGCTAGTTTAGATAACTAAGCAGCTTGGGCAACATGGTCAGCTGCAAACAACTGAAAAAATGACATGGTTAGCCGATGTAATTTCTTTTATAAATCTACCACTTGCTTTAAATATTTTGTAACTGAGGCATTTGCAACACAAACATTTTTCTTAGTTTCAAGCACTCTTTTGCACATGTTTCAATAATCTGTGTCGATGCGAGTGACGGTCGAGTGTCAAATTAGATACTGAGCGAATGGAATCAAATGTGGTTCAAAAGATCCATACACCAATCCCGTTGCATCTGATGCGTTACTGTTTTAGATTTCAAACAGAAGTATAACTTTTCATACGGCAACAATTTGGTTTCATGAACTTTGTTCATAAGAACCAAGAGCAATCGAACGCTTATGCAGTTCGATCCTCCATTAAACAGAGTGACACGAAGCATAGCAATGCACATCGCTGCTCAGTTATGTATTTGTGTTGGTAACATGCACATGGAGGCGAAAATCCACGAAGCATAGGCGAAAACGAGTTTGTGTGTGTGTAGCGCGCATCAAACAAGTTGAACGCTCGGTCGCGTGCAAACCCCGTGAAATGTTTCACTCAACTGTTTCAGCGTGAAACATTTCATATTGCACAATATTGCGTGCGAATGAAATATTTCACTGCAAACCGTCGTTTTTCCAACAACAATACTGAAATTTGAAATGCTCTCTCAAATTTGAATGTTTTCGCCACAGCCGTTAAAAAGTCGCAATTTGTTTTTTGTCGTTGAAATATTTATTCATTCTAATTTAAGTTACCTGTATGCAGTTACGATTATGCATGTAAAAAGTAATTTCAAAAATTATTGTTTATCAAATTTTCCGCATCAATATAGCCTCGTTGGGATGGTTGGCCGGTGTATGAGAGATTTACTGTTACAAGAACTTTCTTATTGAACAGGTGCGTACCTGCTCCATGATACTTTTCTTTTTTAATTCTACAAGGCTATTCGTTGCGTTCATCCTCATATTCCATGCAAAAGAAGTTCGTTCCTGTTTCAACACTTATGACGCTTAAAGAATAGCTTCGGACGTTAAATGTGAGACTCGTTTCTATTGCTTGGATCATAACGATAATGTTTGATTAGAACTACAGGTACTCTAATGCTGATTATAGAAGATTCGCAGGAAGTTGGCTTAGCTCACGAGTCAAGCTCCACATCGTCACACTAAAGCTGTGACCTTCGCAATCGAAGTTGGGAGTAATTTTAGTCTGAAGTACTTTTTTGTAGATTTATTAAATAAACTTTTGTTCTAAGGAGAATGGAGGGAACTCAAGAGATATAAAAATTGTAAAATAACACCTATGTGGTCAGATGTAGAGAATGTAGGGCATTCTCCCAAGATTTATTGGACATTCTCCAAGAATGTTGGGACCCAAGAACACAACGGCGGCTGAAGAATATGAAGCAAGGATCTGTTCGTATCCGGTGAGGAAGCGTGCTCTGTTTCGTACCCCGTACCCCATTCAAAAATGTTAATATTGACATTTCTAATAAGCCTTCGTTCTAATCGCAAAGGAAGTAGAGTTTGAAAAATTCCTCTCAAAACCACATACTCCATCGAGCCTCCCCATTTTCAGAGACCCCACAGGAAACCAATATTATGCATACAGAATTAGTGACATGCCAGCTGTGAATGTGGTCAATGACACAAATTTTAAAATTATAATAATGCGATAACACGGATTTATCTGTTTCTTCGCGTGTGTTACTTGGGAATTCTTTGCATAACGCACACCATCGCATAGCGGGCAGCGCTGAGGCCGTGGTGTAGCAAATGCTCGTTCGCACAGTCCACACCAAATGGTAAATTTAGTTTTTGTTTTGTTCACGTCCCGAACGTCGCACTAAGCTATCATTTGCAAATTTTTTCACCCTTAAAATAAATAATCACCTCCCCCCCTCCCTTTTTATACAAGCATTTGCTAGATTTATCACGGTGCACTTGAAGTAGTAGTAGTAGTATCGATGCGTTATAAAAATATGTTGCAGTGCACTCGGTTGTGTGTTGCAGTCTTAGAGCAAACAAACAAAACAACAAAAAAGCCACCAACACACAATTTCACACAGCTCGCGGACGCGTTCGGTCTCGCTTCCCCAGTCGGTGCTGTGTGCTTGCCGTTTAATGTTGGCGAGATAGCAATTTTTGACATTCGCTGTTTTCGCATACGCGCGTTATCTTCGCGAGCAGAAAAAAAAGGTGAGACGAGAAGGATGGGTCGCACATGGTCGCGTATCGTGGAAGGTGCTGGGACGGTGCCGATCGGTAACCGAATTTCGACCGGCGAACTGTGTCGCAATCGTAGTGCGTACTGCTAGGTGCTGCTAGGTGTAGACGCAAACGGTCCTAATGGAGTCGGGAGTAGTAAAGGAATGGGGGATGAAATGAATGGGGGATGAAATCAAAAACTTGTTGCACAGCCCGACCACGACCGACAAACGTTTAGTCGTGTTGGAGAGCGCTATTTGCTGACCTACAACAACTTTCCTTTCCCAGCGTTTTATCGTCCGGATACGGCGTGCGTCTACCAGTGTGCAGGAATGTATGTATGCGTACATATAAAACCTGCACGTGTGTATGTGTTTGTGTGTTTGTGTGCGTAATTGCACATTTATCAGTGCAATTCCGCGTATGCCGCTCGGACGCGAATCTGGTCTTTATCGAGTGCATTTGGTTCGTTGCCGTTGACGGTTGATGGGGTTGCTTGTAAGTGCATCAACAAATACAGCCTCCCACAGACGTCGTTAAATCGTGAAAAATCAACAAAAACCAAAACAAGTGAACATCAACAGTCCTTCCTTCGCAACCCAGTCCTTTTTTTTCATCGGTGGAATGGATTGCAAGGAAGCAGTACATGATGCACCGGTTGCGTTGTAAGTGCAAGTTTAAAACCTTCAAGTGCAGTTGATATATGGTGCGCGTAATACAAACCCGCATACAAATTACAAAATCACATACACACGGTTAAGTGATAGTGAGAAAACAAACACTACCAGCTACAGCAAAAGCACCAACAAACAAATGTACTTAAGCCGTGTAAAAACAAAGCACAGTGGAATACAAAAAGAAAAACATTGCATTTACAGTGAGAATTTGATTATTCAACGTTTGCAACTGCATCTTCGAATGCACTCTGCCGGGTTTTGCACCTCACCTGGCACCCTTGTGCCGTGCTCTTGTGTGTGCCTTCAACGAGAGACGGAAGCCAAATGCCGAACACGAGAAGGGGTGCGCGGGGAACACGCGGGAGAACTTAAAGAGGGGGGTGGTGGCGCTCCCTTGTTGGGAGCTCCCATCCTTCCCCTCCCCACCCAGCTAAATGTCGTGCAGTGGTGTGCATCGAAGACGTTCGCTCGGTCGTTCAATAATAAAAAGTGCATCGAAACCGCACTGGTCCTGCTCCACCAACCAGTCTGCCAAACCCTTCAGATTCTTCTCCGCCCCCCCCCCCCCCCCAAACCCCCCCCCCCCCTCCACCTTAAAGATGCACCCGGTTGAGGTGTGTATGGGTCGCGGCCACTTCACGCACACATGAGCGCGCTCCTTATAATTAATGCAACAATGTTGCTCCGTTTTCATTTACTTGTTTCCTCTCCCATGCATGCATTCAGCATACTTCCACCTCTTCGCATCCCCCTCCCCTTCCCACACACACACACACACACCGACACAGGTGCACATTTGCTGCTCTTTACCGCGTGCAAAAATGCATTTCCCCTAGGATTTCAGTGTAGTGGAGAACGTGTTGTCATGGTAGCGTTCGTTTGGTTTCCGCTAGTGTGTGCAAAAACGTGCTTCGGCTGTGTGTGCGTATGTGTATTTTGCGTGTTTGCGTATAAAAAAAAAACAAACGTTTTGCCCGATTGCGCTAGATGAAGAGCAGCAGATAAAGCGCGTTTTTTGCGTTTGCGGCTAGCCTCCGTGTACCGAAAATCAAAACAACAAAACATATGTTTTCGGAATGTTGCACCAATTGGGCCCCGTTGGGGTACCGTGGCACGCAAACATGAGAGAAACCGCCAAATATTGTTTAGCATCGTTTGGTGCATCGGTTGATTGAATTAGTGTAGGTCCATATAGGGGGTGGAAAAGTGGGGAGGTTAGGGGGTGAACCATTAACGGAGTGTGAGAGCCAAGCACTTGTCACATATTTGTTAAATGAACGACACGTGCATTTTTATGACCATTTTTTGTTGCTTGAAAAATCATGTATAACAGAAACTGTTATACAAACGTTTTGTTTTATTTTTACAACCATTTCTATTAAGCCATTAGTGATGTTTTTACTTAACAGATTCTCACATCGTTTAGCATTATTATTTCCTATTAAAATATGACTGATGACTGTTATACTGTTATACAAAATTACTAAAAAAAATTGACATTTTTTTCTGAATAATTTTTTTTCTCAGAAAATAATATAAATCACACAGAAAAGCACTTTCTCTCGAAGAGTTCTTTTAGTTCGATGTATACCATTTCATCCAACATCAGTAAACCAGTTCCATGTGTGTGATTCTTAAAATCCTTGAAATGTGATCCTTCACCAAAAGTGCTCTTGTCCTTTCGCACCCTTTGTTAACCTGTCACAACGGGGATCCACACCTTCTCTTCCTCCGGGCCGTCCTCCTCCACAACCAAATGGGTTCTCACTCCTTCATCAGGCTGTGGCGCGTGTTTCATTGCGTAGAAGCACTCTTTGCGTGCTTCCTGCCTTGATTTCTGAACTTGATGGTTGTCGCACTACCGTCGAACCGCACCACCCAACTCCTTCCGGAGTCCCACCCACATGAAATAGTTTTGCTGTCTCGCATAAAATTTATCCCTGACAAATAGTTTGCAGCTGTGTGAGTTATTCTGTAAAGAGCGAGACAGCGGGACGGTGTGAATGAGAACGAGCAGTGATGGTTTTTTTTTATTATTTGTTTTTATGTGTGTTGGTGGGGAGACGCGATCGTACATTCATACACGTGCTCGGTCGTCACTATCGTTTGTCCGGAAAAACAGGGCAGGAAAGGGATTGGAGGTAACGTGTGGACACAAGGTTCGCGATATGTTCGCCACTAAACGTTTGCGTGTGCGTTTAGACGCGTCTGACCACTAACGCATACAACGCCAAGGTGGACCCGCGGACTCACACCACACTTGCACAGAGTGTCACAGGCATGCGGCCTGTTTGTGAGTATGGGGCCGAAACGAGCGAACGTTTCGTAGATGTAGCGAGCGACCACGAGAGAGCGAGAAAGAGAGCGAAACGTGCGCTTTGTTGGTTATGTATGTGTGTTTCGGTGCACCGTTACGCAAGTGTGAGAGAGAAAGCGCGAGAGAGGGAGAGAGGGAGAACAAGAGCGAGTGAGAACCGAAACCGATGGGTAAGCGAGACGGACGAGATTGATTTCGCTTCAACTCTGTTGCATTGCGTGTCGGCGATGCACTTGGCGAACTGCAGTTTGTTCCGCAGCATCGTTCCCATCGCATCGCATCGCCAGAGAGAGAGCCTGGCGCATTTGGAACGCAACACTTTACCGTATTTCGCCGTTGCCGTTCGAAAAAGGCGCAACGTTTGTGTGTGCAGAAAGTGTCGAAGTCAAAGTCGAAATAAAAAAAAAACGACATCCTCAAAACATTTGTGTGTACTGTTCGTGCTTGTGGTTGCGAGTTGTGCAAGCCGCCGGTAAAAATGTGCTTTTGCTAAGTAGTACGCTTGATGCGAGGATCACTGATCGTGAAGCGTGGTGCATCTGCGTTGTCGTTTGCAAAGTTAGTTTCGGCTGTCGGAGTGAGTTCTAAAGGCCGGGTAAGGCACGTGTTAGAAAATAGTTCACATAAAAAAAGAAACCACAAACAGCGAACCCTACCAGACACACTAAAAAGGGGTTCGTGTTGTGCGTAAACGGATCTGCGCTCGAAGACGCTCCTAAAACCCAAGTAAGCTTAGCGACGATAGGAGCGAGAACGGACATTTTTCACACAGTTGAATTGCATAGTGAAGGTCGACTGCTCCGTCTGCCGAATAAATCCTGAGCGGTGTGTAAATACAGATAGCATCGATAGTCCCGTACCCGAGGTACCGGTCGTAGTGGGGACAGTTTTTTTTAACCAATAAAATTCACATTGACCGGCTGACAAAATAGTCGAACATTCGCCGGAATATCTGACGGTCAGACACACGCACGCCGCTAAATCAAAGCGACGATAGAAAAGGAGGCGCCCGGGTTTTTGATAACGGACGTGCGCGGTAAAATGCACACGTGTACTCTGGTTCGGTTTATTTATTTTTTTTTCGTTTTAATTCTTCGCGCTAAAGTGCGCTGATAACGCATGTGGTGAAAACTTCCCGTGAACAGTGTTATCCCAAATTCCAATGCGACAGTGAGCGGGGGAAAAAACGTGAATGCACGGCCTAGAAAAGTAAATATTCACTCTGCATGTACGATAAGCGCAAATCGGTCTAGTGCGATATTATTATTATTTTTGATCGTTTGTTCGAAAAGTGAAGAAAAAGATAATAAACCAGCAGCCCTTTCGATCAGTTTACGAATCTCAATTTTTGTGCGTGTGTGTTTGCGCGTCGGTGTGTAGGTGTGTGAGTGTTTGTGAAGGAATCACTGTATTTGGCACTATTTGGCGCTTGAAGTGCAAATAACGCAGAAAAAAAGAAAAAAAACACCCGTCGAGTGCAATTCAGGGGGGCTTTTTGGGGGTATTGTTGCTGTCCAGCAACAGCCACGTGTGTTGTGTGATGTGTTAAAACTAAAAAAAATTATAGTGAAATCATCGTGTATGTGTGTATCATTCTTTTTCCAACAGAGTGCCGCTGGTGCGATCGAGTGGTTTGTTTGAAAGATAGTACTTGGGTTTAGTGATGAAAATAAAAAAAACGAAACACAACCCAGCCTTTAATGGTTTGAAATTAACGCGTGTGTTGTAAAGTTTCTGAGAGATCAGGAAATTTTTGAAGAAGATATTAAATAAAGTGTTTTTTTATCGCCAGCCAATGGTAAGTGAAATACTTTTTTCAAATAGTAAATCTTGTTATTTACATCAATTTCAACCGACGATCAGTAGGATCTAAAACATCAGCTAACAATATTTTTTCTTCTATAAATTATGGTAACCGAGTCTGCNCTGGTGCGATCGAGTGGTTTGTTTGAAAGATAGTACTTGGGTTTAGTGGTGAAAATAAGAAAAAAACGAAACACAACCCAGCCTTTAATGGTTTGAAATTAACGCGTGTGTTGTAAAGTTTCTGAGAGATCAGGAAATTTTTGAAGAAGATATTAAATAAAGTGTTTTTTATCGCCAGTCAATGGTAAGTGAAATACTTTTTTAAAATAGTAAATCTTGTTATTTACATCAATTTCAACCGACGATCAGTAGGATCTAAAACATCAGCTAACAATATTTTTTCTTCTATAAATTATGGGAACCGAGTCTGCATTGATTGCTAGGAATATATCTATTTTATCGTTGTTGGACTTCTGATAAAAAATAATGCAAAATTGATTGATTGATTGATTGATTTGAAGAGGATAATTACAAACCGATGTATTTAAACTTGATTTAGAAGCAGTTTAAAATAATATCTTATTCAGTAACTTAAAACGCGAAGCATATTCCTTGTAACTCGATCTAAACTCCCTCTAGAAGTTACATTATAATTTATCATTATTTTGTCGTTATTTTACTCAATTTAGCCGATTTTCAAACGATATAACTTAAATTATCGATTCTTACTCTTTGCGCTGGAGTTATTTATTAAGAGTTAAAAACTCACATTTGATAGAAAAAATGTTGATATACTTAATTGAAAACTTTATATAAAAAATATTACTAAAAAAGTAAGCAAGTTTTGACTTTTGTAAGAGATAATTAAATGCTCTAGTTCAAATCGTTTGTCAGTTACATGTAAACAGCGTAAAAATAATGTAACGACACAATGTAATGATTGTAACAATGATGAAAAACGAACTAATTATTTAACAGCACTTTGTTGTTTTAAACACCAAAATTATACCAAGAGATATACTTATTTTATTTGGTCTTCTGCCAATTTGTTTCTATCAAATTCTCCATCCAGTAATCATGTTTTATTTCACATTTTGAATTTTAGTCGATTTAGTTAGGATTTTTGTTGTTGTTGCTGAAAATATATTGAATTATCAACACATTTATAATCCTTTAACAATTTAATGGTCATCACGTAAAATAGCATACTCATACTCATCAGTTTGGATAAAAAAATAATTAAAGAATAATGTAGAAAAAAGCACCTCTGTAACGGACATTAAATATAATTTAAATAACAACACCAAATATTTGTTAAAGGAACATATTGGAATCGCCAAAAACGTTGTCTAAGATTATTTCTTAAGTTAAGCGATCGTCATATTAAAGTCAACTAAAAGCCCTAGTGATAAGAAATTAATATTTGAATTAGCACAATATTCGTAGCAGTTGCCTAGCTTTTCTTACTTCCCATTTTAATCTCTAAAACATTGAAGAAGAACACTAGTTCTGCAATAAATTTATAATAATTAATACAATACAAACAATTTGCCCTAATATTTCGATCCCCATCTTGCAGGTCCACCTGTAACTTCGCATCCACGATACAACAACCAACCTTCCCGGTAATCCGAGAACGATCGTACCCGAGTGGAAAAAACATTGTATTCTGTTGTAGAAAAAAAAAACTTCGTCTTTAAATAAGCTAACAAAACTCTTCACCTTGCTGCTTTTAAAAGGTTGGAAAGGAAAATTGGTGGAATACAGCTCGGCTTTCCTCGTTCCTCGCAATTACCTTTACTCGAAAGGGACAATGCCACAGACCATAGCGAACGATTCGCGTGAGCTCGAACTAGCTTCGGCAGGATTGTACATTGAGCAAGCTTCCAAATGTTGAGTCGGTGTGCAAATCCGTCCGTCATAAGTTAACTGAGCAGCAGCAGCAGAGTGTTCGAGAGTGACACAGCAAAGCACGAAGTAAACGGATCGAACTGGTAGTAGAGGTGCCGTTGGANACTCTTTGCGCTGGAGTTATTTATTAAGAGTTAAAAACTCACATTTGATAGAAAAAATGTTGATATACTTAATTGAAAACTTTATATAAAAAATATTACTAAAAAAGTAAGCAAGTTTTGACTTTTGTAAGAGATAATTAAATGTTCTAGTGCAAATCGTTTGTCAGTTATATGTAAACAGCGTAAAAATAATGTAACGACACAATGTAATGATTGTAACGATGATGAAAAACGAACTAATTATTTAACAGCACTTTGCTGTTTTAAACACCAAATTTATACCAAGAGATATACTTATTTTATTTGGTCTTCTGCCAATTTGTTTCTATCAAATTCTCCATCCAGTAATAATGTTTTATTTCACATTTAGAATCTTAGTCGATTTAGTTAGGATTGTTTTGTTGTTGCTGAAAATATATTGAATTATCAACACATTTATAATCCTTTAACAATTTAATGGTCATCACGTAAAATAGCATAATCAGGATCAGTTTGGATAAAAAAAAATTAAAGAATAATGTAGAAAAAAAGTCCTCTGTAACGGACATTAAATTTCATTTAAATAACAACACCAAATATTTTTTAAAGGAACATATTGGAACCGCCGAAAAAGTTGGTAAAAAAAGTTGGTAAAAAAAAAGGTGTTAAGAAATTATTATTTGAATTAGCACAATATTCGTAGCAGTTGCCTAGCTTTTCTTATTTCCCATTTTAATCTCTAAAACATCGAAGAACAGCACTAGTTCTGCAATAAATTTATAATAATGAATACAATACAAACAATTTGCCCTAATATTTCGATCTCCATCTTGCAGGTCCACCTGTAACTTCGCATCCACGATACAACAACCAACCTTCCCGGTAATCCGAGAACGATCGTACCCGAGTGGAAAAAACATTGTATTCTGTTGTAGAAAAAAAACTTCTTTAAATAAGCTAACAAAACTCTTCACCTTGCCGCTTTTAAAAGGTTGGAAAGGAAAATTGGTGGGCTTTCCTCGTTCCTCGCATTACCTTTACTCGAAAGGGACAATGCCACACACCATAGCGAACGATTCGCGTGAGCTCGAACTAGCTTCGGCAGGATTGTACATTGAGCAAGCTTCCAAATGTTGAGTCGGTGTGCAAATCCGTCCGTCATAAGTTAACTGAGCAGCAGCAGCAGAGTGTTCGAGAGTGGCACAGCAAAGCACGAAGTAAACGGATCGAACTGGTAGTAGAGGTGCCGTTGGAGAGGGGTAAGAGAAAGTGGTAGCATAAAGGGACATAAAGGTTCGTCACAAAAGTCGTCACATTGTGCGCAACGGGAGATGCAGGAGTGATACAGATTAGCAGAGCGAGAGCAGTGACATACACGGTGAGGAAAGTAAGTAGGTGAAAACAGAGACACTTTTCGATCGCGTCGCCGATTGTGATCGACTGATAGAGAACGGTGAGAAGCATCAATAACCTTTCCATCTATCGTGCCCAAGCTTCGTGTCGAGTCCGGTGTGGTCTAGTGGAGGGCCGCTTTCTTACCATAGGGCTACAAATGCATGTGCAAGTGCATCGGTAAGGATCGTGACACAATAGAAATCGAACAAGGGTGCGCTTTGTGCGGTTACTAGTCAGGAGTTTCACAAAAACAGGAGTAGAAAGCACAAACAAGTAAAGAATTTAAGTTAAGGAGAAAGGAGAGAAAGAAGAGAGATAGAGAGAGATAGTCAGCAGGAGTGAAGGGAGCTGTTGTAAGGGGACAAGGCAAGCATTTTCGGCATACCCTCACGAAGTAGCGCGACGACCACACGTGTGTGCGTGTGGTACAGTTTTCAATGGTGTCACAGGACCGTTGGGCGGAAGCAATGTCCGACTCCGGGTACGATTCGCGCACGGACGGCAACGGTGCGTCCAGCTCGTGCAACAACTCGCTCAACCCGCGGACACCGCCGAACTGCGCCCGTTGCCGCAACCACGGTCTGAAGATTGGGCTGAAGGGTCACAAGCGCTACTGTAAGTATCGCACCTGCCACTGCGAGAAGTGTTGCCTGACCGCCGAACGACAGCGTGTGATGGCGCTGCAGACTGCACTGCGACGTGCCCAGACGCAGGACGAGCAGCGGGCGTTGAACGAGGGCGAGGTACCACCCGAGCCGGTAGCTAACATTCACATACCAAAGCTATCAGAGCTGAAAGACCTGAAGCATAATATGATTCATAATTCTCAGACGAGATCGTTTGATTGCGACTCCTCCACCGGATCGATGGCGTCCGCACCGGGGAACTCCAGCGTGCCCCTGACGATACACCGACGGTCGCCGGGAGTGCCGCACCATGTCGCCGAACCGCAGCATCTCGGAGGTAAGTCTGGATATGTCTCAAATTTCCTATTCTGTATATTCCGCAAAAACATTAACGATCGTATGGATATGGCGTGAAGTGGCAACAGCTACAGTAGCGATGCCTTTCTGCATATGATTGAAGTCAAAATGGCAAAATATTGATTGTTTCCTACCGTGAGCATGTCTTCAGATGGTATGCTACCGTCTGCACTGGTACTTTTGTATGCTACAACGAACCTCTTGGCTTCCGTCACGCAAAGCCAACGCACGCACACGGCCATCGAGGTGATCGTGAGCGATCTCCACATCTATGCTACTCCTTCAATCGGTGTAGATAGCGCCCCATTTCCCACGCGTAGTGCGCTACATTTCATCCGTTTGGGTGATGAACCGCTTCCACCATAGAGAGGTACACAAACCAAAAAAAAGAACACTCGGAAATCCGTGCACGAGGACCGGTTTATTGGATGGCTGTTGGTTGGGGCGATCAAACCTTCTTCCTTCTACGCATCTTGGTAGGATCGTACGCAGTTCCATTCGTTAGTCAGCAACCTTTCCATCCCGGCGGTTCAACATGCCACGGAGAAGGGTTATAGTGTGTTGGCCCAAAAACCTCTCCACAGTGCAACCTGCCCAGGCACCTGGCTCGGAGCGTTACATGTGGTTTGGAAGATGGTGTCGTTTTGTGCGTATATTTCCACCGGCTACTCCTCATGATTAGCTGACCGTGGTGATGCTCTGTTTGCCTTAACGTCTCACTGCGTTTGTGCCATCCATCCGTCTTCTGTATACAGATATACAGTGGCTGTGTGTTTGTGTCTCCGGACTCCCCAACAAAACGAGCCCTTTTTTCGCATCGTATTACCATAATTATATTATTTAATTATCTACTTCTTTGCGAAATGCTCTGCCTCCAATGCAGGCGGCCGATGCAGTTCCCGGTTTGTTTTGCTTCGTTTTTTTCTTCTCTGTTGAGCTTTTATCGCCGCGTTCTTTCCATTGGCACATTCTTTACAAGCATGCATCCTCGCCGCATATTTCGCAGGAGCAGAACCATTCCCTTTTGTGCTGAAAAAGCCGGGTTTGCAACAAATCGAACAGGGTTGAGACAAAATTGATCACAGAAATTGTGTGGCGCTCGTTTGCGGTGGTGGCATTGTGGTAGCACTGGTTTCGACTAAGAGCACGCTAGTAGCTACACATAATTGCAAACGGTATTCAGATGTTAAGGCCGGTAATGGGCGTGTGGAACGTATGTTTCACTTGTCGCGATCCGGTAAAGCGGAACAATAAAAACATGAAAAATTATCCTGTATTGGCGTTGGTACCAAAACAATAAGGCTCGCTTGTGGCAGCGCTAGAAGCTGCAAGGTTTCTGTAAGGAAACCACCGCAAAACCTAGGCCGTTGTTTATCTGACCGTGGAATGTCTGTTAGGAATGAGCGCTGAAAACTGGTTGAAGAAGCGAAAAGCGTGTAAGCGGTTTTTTTTTATTTATTTCATTATTTGTTCTTATTTGCACAAGTGCAGACGCGAAACGTGTCATCCTTGGACGATTGTTAGCCCGAAGAAAATGGCAATGGGATGCAGCAGAGGTACACGCGGTATCGCCAAATTGCTCTTAACTTTTCCACTTGTGCAATTATTACTTGTTATATCTTATTCCTCCCGCATCGTACGCTCTCTACCTGCCGGCCCCCGAAGGAAGCTGTACCGGCTAACGTTGCCAGCCGCCAGCCGTTTCTGATAGTGGTCTGAAAGTGTAGTCAAAGATTAAGTTTTGTCCGTATGCTAAATAAAAGTTTGCACGCAATCCCGAAACACTTTGGCGGCACGTTGTGTTCGTTGTCGCTGCACGAGAGAACGATTAGCTGATCTTTTGGAGCATCGATCCCTGGCGATCCAGGGAGTTGCGCTGTACTAACACTTGCATGTGCCTTTTTTTTGCAGAAGTAAATACGTTGAACTGTGTGAGGATGCATGCAAGAAAAAACCTTACGCTCACACACGTGTCGCAAAGAGTTGCATGAAGACACTAACTTCACGTATGAATGAATTGGACATTAGGGTTTTCAGAATTTAATTGGTATAGTTATAGTCATTTCTGGATTGTTTTCAAGTTGATCTAGAATGTAGATTGAAATGCATCTTCAGAGTTCTGAATTTCTGAAATTTGAAGTTGAAAGTCCCGGGATATATTTGGAATCTCTCCCAATTTCTGGAACTCGTGCATATTAAGCACAAGATCTGGAATTCTTCCCAATTTCTGGAAGTCATCTTAACAAACTTTCTCGACTACCACATTGTAAGCTTTGTAATTCTCTAACATTGGGGCTCCAGTTCAACTTTACCAGATTTCAGCCTCAGCTTCTACGCTGCCACTAAAACTCCAAACTCCTGTAAGTCGTACAGTGGAGATGCTAGAATATCTCTACAGAACGATAAAAATGTCATTAGAAGCTTTGGATCGTAGCTACACACCCTTAAGAAAAACTCGTTCCGAACGCTAAGCTTCTGCGTTCCCGCATATACGTCTCAGATGTGTTTGTGTTGCGCGCCGTTTCGCGAGTCGTCCACACCACCTAGTGTTATGGCGGAACATGTTGCAGAATGTGTCGCCAGAAAAGCTGCTGTGTGCATTCTAGAACAGGTTTCGCGACGGAAGAATGTTTCGCTAGTACGCTTTGGGTTGATTGATTACGACGCGACCGATCATCGTTAATCATGCTGCCGATCGTTCGTTGCTGCGAGTTCATTTAGCATCACCCCGAGAGATGACCCTTTCGCCGTCATTGGAAATTGGAATCATTGCACATGCAGTGTGTCGCGTTCCTTCCGTGCAGCCTCGATTAGTTTATGTCTAGTGGTAAAAATGACAGTGCAATTGAGCCGTGATCGTACGCTGTTTTGGGAAAGGAGCATGTGCCTAAAAACCCCGGTAGCCAAACCGATCGCAACCATTGTTCGTCCTGTCGAAACCTGCTTATTAAGCAGCATTATCGTACGTCAGCTCATTAGCTGACACGGTGAAGGTACACATCGGACCGAAGCGGGCCGTTCATTTAATGTCCTAAATGAGCGTTTATGATGGGCTGTGATACGTCCAATGGGTGTACATTTGTTTTGATTTTATTTTTGCACGTTATACACCTTAGTCTGTAGGGCCGAGGTGCATCCTTGGCGCAACATGTGGAGCCCTATCAAATGTCACATCCGTAACGTGGCGAGGTGTTTTACATTTATGTTGTATTTTTTTTACGTTTCTGTTTATTCTGTGAACACACTCAATCCTCCAGGCCTATCCAGTATATTTATATATGTTGGTACGGTCATAACCGGTTTGAATTTTTGCTCTACCAAAGCAAAGTTGGACATGTTACGGTTTTGTTTTTATTATTGGTGTTCTTCACCATGACATCCACCAAGCGATTCCAACCCATTTCTCTTCGGTCAAATAATCGCGCATACGTGCGTGTCTGTGTGTGAGAAAAAAAGTATGGTTTTGATGGGTCCGGTTACGGCGCACATAAATCCTTGTGCTGCACACTGTAGGGCCACTTTTGGCATGGGTAGTCGCTGCACACTCCCGAGATGGTGTTGATTGAGTCATTTACCATCACCGATAGAGATCTGGCGTGCCATTTGACGACACTTTTTGGCGTCCGTCAGAAGCTCATTTCACGGTGCGATGAAGACGAATGTGGTCGAAATGTGAGTGAGCTGTTTTAGCACATAAACCCCCCGGGGGTGCGGTCAGTGTGAGTAGCATTAGCACTAGGTTTTGTCGTGACCACGAAGGATGCGGAGAAACGTGTTGTTTGAAGAGGTCGACAAACAAGAAGCATGTTTAATCCGATTGTGATGTCGTTTCCGGTTTCTGCCCTCCAAATTTCTTGGTGCCCAAACAAAAAAGAGGGATATTCAAATGCTGGAGGGTTCTCTTTGAGGAACTACACGAGATGGCAAACAGAGTGAAAGAAGCGTTTCTTGCTCTACCCTAAATCAAAGGTCAATCCCGTGATTTTGCTTCGCATCTTTTCCGAGGGTTCCGATCGTTTAGGACCGTTTGACAAAGGAGATGTAATTCTTTTGTAAATGCATTGACACCTCAAGGAAAAACAGACTCCAATGTCTATAGTTATGGAGTTGCGTTTGAAGATGATTAATGTTTGAAGGTAATTGCCAACTCTTATCGGTTCTCATAAGAATTAGCCACAGTGTTTTTGGNGAGGGTTCCGATCGTTTAGGACCGTTTGACAAAGGAGATGTAATTCTTTTGTAAATGCATTGACACCTCAAGGAAAAACAGACTCCAATGTCTATAGTTATGGAGTTGCGTTTGAAGATGATTAATGTTTGAAGGTAATTGCCAACTCTTATCGGTTCCCATAAGAAAATGCCACAGTGTTTTTGGGGAAATAAAAGGACAATTTGTGGGCCACAAGCGTAAAAATGCTTTCAAACTAAAACCTTTTTAAATCGGCTACAAAGACATCTGTGAAGATATTTTTAAAGATTTCACATTTACTTTTTCTTCCCGCGTGACAAATACCTGCATGCGAAAGAGCACCACTTTTACCATTAGCATTTGCAACCATCAGCCATACAAATGTGCATGCTGAGTAAGACATCTATGACGGATGCCATGTGGAACACAACACATTACGCGAAAAGATCATCTTTTGCTTCTGCACCGATCGCCGGCCGGCGGTGCCTTCTAAAATCGCACAAAACGGTGGGCTTGTTTGGAACCAGCTCGCGACGTGACGTGTGGAATTTCGACTAATTAGAAAATTATTAATAGTCCGTAATGCGTACCGGCACATACACACAAAACACAGCACAGCATATTTCCGGTGACCACGGTGACAGGTTTTGGCTTTTCCATTCATATGTGTCAACGCGAGCGCTTATCTTTGGGAACTGCGCTGATGGCGCATCCTTACCGAGCCCCTGCAGCTTATGCAATCGCGCAACATGCAGGTTTATTAAATTAAAACGTAATTTAGCTTCTTCTCGCGCGCACAACGGCGCATGATCTTTCGGGGCATCTTTCGGGCGCAATTAAAAGCGCATTTGAATAATTTGATTATTGTATGCAAATCAAAGAAATTTGTCTTGCACGATGGTAACAAAAGGAGGCACGGTGTTTTAGGGGAGGTGGTGCACAAAAGGGAACAAAAGATCGTACCAACGAGGGGAACACGAACTGGTTCTTCCGGGTTTGTTCGTTACACGGTTCCAATTGTCGGTATGGCTTTGCCGAGAAGATTACATCTAGTTGACACGAGATGCGTTCCATTCAGTACGTGATGGCCGCTTGTTTTCTCCTTCTTTTTTGACCAGTTTGCAAAGCGCTTCTTCCGGTGATGAAGAATAGTAATGATTTTGCCTTTTGCGCGAAGAACGGCTTCGATAATGAACCGCAAAAGGCAGCCAAGATCGCGGCAGCCTGTACGCGCACGAAGGAATGATCTCACAAAGGGCAAGTACACTTCCTCATAATGGGAACTCTGGGGTATGCGCAGTATTTTGGCAGTGTGAATGGGGAAGCCAAACTATTCGAAATGTAGCGACGCCTGTACGCACACGACGACGACGACAGCAAGAAAACATCGTTTCATACACACGGTACACTGGTCATCTACCGAACGAGGGGAAGGTGACCGCGGGGCACGAAACCCCGGGGTCGGGGGGAGGGGAAACGATTGATGCAATTTGATGCACTTTTCGCCAGCCGGCTGGCTGACACGCTCGTCACATACAGCAAACAGGCAGCGAAAAAGGCTCGATCTGCCAGGTTTCGCGTTTGGCAACTGGTTCGAATTTGGCGAATCCAAATTGCGATACGAAAATAATACGCCGAGTGCCGCCACGACGCTAATTTTAGTACCACGAGCCGCGAGAGCAACACTGTTGCGCCGAATGTCTATTTTCGTCCAATTCCGCCAACAAGCCCCAAAAGCGGTAGCCATACCCGCTGCCTGAATCCGCTCACCGACCCGAAACGATTCCGAACAACCNGTTTGTTCGTTACACGGTTCCAATTGTCGGTATGGCTTTGCCGAGAAGATTACATCTAGTTGACACGAGATGCGTTCCATTCAGTACGTGATGGCCGCTTGTTTTCTCCTTCTTTTTTGACCAGTTTGCAAAGCGCTTCTTCCGGTGATGAAGAATAGTAATGATTTTGCCTTTTGCGCGAAGAACGGCTTCGATAATGAACCGCAAAAGGCAGCCAAGATCGCGCTGTACGCGCACGAAGGAATGATCTCACAAAGGGCAAGTACACTTCCTCATAATGGGAACTCTGGGGTATGCGCAGTATTTTGGCAGTGTGAATGGGGAAGCCAAACTATTCGAAATGTAGCGACGCCTGTACGCACACGACGACGACGACAGCAAGAAAACATCGTTTCATACACACGGTTTAGCTACCAGTACACTGGTCATCTACCGAACGAGGGGAAGGTGACCGCGCGGCACGAAACCCCGGGGTCGGGGGGAGGGGAAACGATTGATGCAATTTGATGCACTTTTCGCCAGCCGGTTGGCTGACACGCTCGTCACATACAGCAAACAGGCAGCGAAAAAGGCTCGATCTGCGAGGTTTCGCGTTTGGCAACTGGTTCGAATTTGGCGAATCCAAATTGCGATACGAAAATAATACGCCGAGTGCCGCCACGACGCTAATTTTAGTACCACGAGCCGCGAGAGCAACACTGTTGCGCCGAATGTCTATTTTCGTCCAATTCCGCCAACAAGCCCCAAAAGCGGTAGCCATACCCGCTGCCTGAATCCGCTCACCGACCCGAAACGATTCCGAACAACCCTGACAAGATGGGCAAGTCGCAAAATGTGCGCACTGCTTGAGAAACTACACACACCTCACACTCAAGTTTTCATCTTTCCCCCGCACTGTGTGTCTCTCTCTTTTTCTTTTTGCTTCCCGCCTAATGCATTCCGGCCTATTGCACGTTGCACTCGATGTGTTGCACTTTCCGGTTCGTTACGTTTGACGTATGCGCGCGCGCGCGTTCGCCCGCCATCGCTAAAACGATCGATTATCCTCCGGGTGTGTGTATGTGTGTTCTTACTTCGTTCTTTTCTTCTATTTCCACCAAACCCACCCACCCGGTGCAGCCGGTACAGCATGTGTGGTTAACTGTGGTCAGTTTACACGTCTGACAGCAAAAAAAAAAACGCAAATAAAAGTACGAAAAACGAATTACCATGCCCCCTAAAGAAAGAAAGTAGGAAAAGATGAAAAACTCACATCTTTCCCTTTGTGCAGGTCCCGCGGGAGAATGACCACAATAGATAGGGACGGGTGGTGATGTGTGTATGCGACCGTCGGAACGATGATGATTGATACATTCATATTCGTCGTTAGAGACCACCACCACGCTCCAAAAGATTGGCTGCGAACGAATAGCCAGGGAGCGCGGAATATGAGCATCGCGTCACGTCGTACTTAATCAACGCGTGTGTGTTATTTGTCTGCGGCACTTCCGCATGTGCCACACGGTTTGGCCCGCTGGTGGATGCAACAATGGTGCGGTGTTTTCCGTAACCGTTTCCTTTCCTAAGCCCAGGCCCGGTTTTTGGGGCGCGTAGAACCATTTTCTTTTCCCTGCTTTTTCGCCATCTCGCCAGTCTCGCCGGACTGTTGTGGACCAATGTGGCGTACACAGTGGAATGTGTTTATTTACCCTTTTTTTTGTTTTTCGTTGCACGTGCAGCTGTCCTTTCTGGCATCTCGGAGTGGTGAGCTTTTTTTTTATTTGAAACCGAAATGACCACGAAAAACCACGTTACGAGTGGTAGGAAAAGTGCAACTGGTGTGTGTGCCATATCATACGTTGCGAAAAAAAATGATCAACTTCTGGAAAGTTCAGCCGTCACCGGTGGGCCGTTAAATAAAATAAAATGGAATAAAATAAAGGAAATAAAATTTACAATTAAATTGATTCCCTCGCTACCAAACGTACGCGAATGTTTCACTAGAGTTGCGAATGCGTATTTGCAACTTGCAAACGTTTTTCCCTTTGCGCGAATAACCCCATCATGCCGCCAAGTAAGTAGCTTCAAGTTACATATGTGCTAAACGCGTGCTTCAGACATGCCGTACTGGATGAAACAATATGGTATAGGCACATGCACGCATCTTTCGTGTGGAAAATCAACGCACGGCAACGTTTGCCTCGTGAGACTTTTTGCTGATTGTCCTGCAAAACGGAAACAATAACACTCGTAATAATGTTTCAATTAAAGCCACACAAGGAACAAACCGGTTACGGCGGGATTTTTCACATTAGACTCGTCTGGAACCTTGAAGTCTGTGGATCCTGCGAATGTTTTGCGTTTAGTCGGTGGGTTGAATGTAAAGATGTTAATTTACAACATTTGGTAGAGTTAGACAACTTTCGATGAAGCTTAAAGCGGGTTTGAAAAACTCGTATGTAATATCTGTGTCTTGATTACATCCGTTACGCATTATGGTAGGCTATACGCTTCGAGTTATTCTTGCAATTTTAGCTAGCTAGTACACAAGTACTGACGACAATATAGTTCCATTTGACGCGTTGGAACTGAGTTGCAAAGAATAAAATTATCTAGAAGCTGGTTAATGCTTCGATGAATACTCATGTATAGGTACATACAAATTACGAAATGGTGGTCTTGAAAAGCAATTACCTGATTTCTCCGAATTCCCTGGTACTTCCAAGAGTCAATCAATTGATTCTCTCAACTGACTCTTTTAGTGTTGTTCACAAGCACCAGATACGAGATTACTATCTGTGAAATAAAATAATGACACAAATTTATGTATTAGAACGTACTCAGGTTATAAAACTTAGTAACAATAAACTAAGTCATAATAAAGATTTGTACAACAAATTGAGCTATAATTATGTGAAATTGAAGAAAACTTTTCATGCATTTCGACATTTTTTTAATCGCTTTTCTTTTATGTGGAACTAAACATTTGAGTTATGTTCTTTAAGAATTGGTTTGGTTTTTATTTGTTATATTTTCTCTTCTTTTGTTTTATTCACTTTTTCTGTTTATTATTTTTTCTTCCTATTTTTTAATTTCACTACTTAGATTATCTTCTTTTCTCTTGTTTTATTGTTTTTGTTATCATTAAATCATCTTGTGGTACATTTTTAAACAAATAGTTTCCTTTTGTACAAAAGCTGCTACTTCCATTTCCATATGCTCGGAATTGTCATTCATATTTATTTGCTATGTGTTCTTAAATCTTTCCAAAGTGTTATACAATGTCTTTTGGATTGTTTTAAATCGCGATGTTCAACTGAATGCTTATGCATTGTGGTGGAATCGAATCCAAACAAACCACGATGACAGAAGAATAGAACACATGAAGCGTGCCGTCTGACCTTTTCTGTGATAAAACCAAGCGAAGCTTTCCTTCTTGCCACTGAGCAGCATGGAATGGGTGGCAGCATAAATCTGTTAAACGTTATTTCATTTCATCGACTGTCATCGATTGTTGGGTACTGTTTGGCCGGAAGCAATAACAAATGTCTTATCTAGTCCGGGAAAACATTTCGAAGAGGATGAAACATTTGATGCTACAGTCTAGTGCTCTGCATCCAACATGTTAGGTGTTCTCTGTCTTACCGAAAACAGACAACCCTTGAAGTATTCTGCACGCTCCAGTTGATAGACAACGTTGGCTTTCTGCTTTGCGCGTCGACGAGTGACGTTTAAGCCAGCGCCACGGGCAGGACTTCCCAAGAATGTATGGGCTTTTCGGGTTGCTTGTTTTAAGCAGAGACTGTTGCTCCCGCTTCTGTCAAATGCTTTTGCACTAGCCATTCGAAGGAGGTTCCTTTCCGTACCAGAGCGCAAACGGAGAATGATGCTGCATGAAATGAAGTCGCGCTTATGCGGCCTGGATTTTTTTTATTTCCGAGTAACCTCATGTTGCTGCTGGAAGTAAAAAGAGCGCCCATCACAGTTTGCGTCGAAAATCGAGCATAATTGTATGCTGTCTGATCTATTTCATTTCAGGTTTTTTTTTCTTTTGCGTTTAGCCCCATCTTGCACTGGTTGCAATGGTTTGTAGAATCAGCTCCTCTGTCACCCCTTTTTCCATCTCTCGTTCCTTCACTTGACAGGGACCCCAACAGACGGTCCGGTAGCGGGACCCTGGAGGGAAGGTTGGTGACCCCGCATCTGACTAGTTTGCTTCTCCTGGGGAAGCAAAACCTTGAGACACGGGAGCAACCTTAAACCGGCTCCTCCACACTGCATTGAGTACAGTGTGGTGCAACAAAACTAAAACAAAAAAAGCAACGATCAGAGACTCCACCGTAATACTTCACGTTAGAGTGCCAGCGCGAGGTTGTTCTGTCAATGTGCCTGCGTCAAGCGTAGAGGTGCCGGTGAAGAGTTTTTGGTTCGAAAAAGGTGTTTCGTCCGCAGGGACGGGAAAGCCACGGATGAGACACGGATGTATAATGGCCGGCAACATCGGCGAATTCGGTCAACAATGTTGAGATTGTGGCCGGGCAGAGCCTGCGGAAAGTTTAGTTACTTTTTGATTCTTTTTTAATCTTCCGCCCTTTGAATCCGCGGACGCGGACATAGGTGATGGGGGGCTTGGGGGCGGCGGCACGCACTCGAATCTTTGCGCGCGCAAAAATGGTTTCAAACGTCACGGCATACCCTCATCAAGTGGGGCTGTTGGACTGTCCCGCCGATTCACCTTGTTTTCACGAAACCCTGAAAATGTCTACCGGTCGGAAAGGGAGCGCGTCTGGACATAGTCGTTTTTTTGGTGGGGGGTAGGTGGGGTTTGGAGAAGGATTGGTTACGGATTTAAAAAATAAACAACAGCGAATGGTACAGGGTGACGATGACGAAGATGTCGGGACGGGATTAAGGTCACGCTCAATGTTACGAATGTCGATGGAGGCCAACGAATACATCGGAATGAGTTTAAACGGGTAAGCTGGTAAGAGATTCTTTCCCAACCTTAACCATTTCACATCAGCGATTATGCTGTGATGCAGACTGCACTTGAGGATGGTAATTTCACAGATTAAAAAAACAATTGCTGACAAAGTTTTAAAAAGATTACAGATAAAGCATTTAAAATGATAAAGGATAAATATCTTCGCAGCTTAATGTCCTTTTCTTTCGTTGTATCGAACATGAGAGTACAAGAGGAATGTATCTTTTTCTTCAACTTAAGTCACGAATTATTTCGCAAAAAACAAAGGCACATGTTGTGGCACTAACTAACGCATGCTGTGGAACATCCTTCTTCGGCTGTATGCTACGGCATCACTGCAGGTGGCAGATCACGGATGTACCGCACAAGTGAAAAGGTGGCGCTTAAAATATTTCTTCAAAATTAGTATCCATTTCGTTTATTTGCAATGCGCGTGTGTGTCTGGGGTTTTTTTTTTTGTTTCATCTTCTCCGTTGTTGCAATTTTTGGGACAGTAAAACCGATGCTTGTTCCGGTATTATCAGCTGTAGATCGTTTTGCGGCGCGCAAAAAAACCCCATTTAATGGTTGACGAACAGAGGCCCTTATAATCGCGCAACCAATTATGTCGACGAACTGGGATGTTCGAACAAGAGAGAAGAAGAGAGTGAGAGAGAGAGAGAGAGATGTGCAAGGGCAATCAATCATCCGTTTGACTTGCAATCGGGTTTCCGTGACACACACGGGTGTCGCTGACGATCGCATGTTTTACAGGTACCGTGCATCTTCCGTGCCATCACCGTCTTATGGCCGGAACATGCCACCGGTCCATGGCAATCAGTATAATTCGGTTTTAAAGTTAGCTTAGATTATCGAACATAAGCGAACGAGATATGTGCCCGTGTGTGTACGCCCGTTTACGATGTTTCCCGCACATCATGCGTGACATCATCGCCAGTGGACACTTACGACGTCGCACACGAGGTTTTTCCTTGACTGGGTTCTTATGAAATGGAAAATTGTTGGAACAANCGAACGAGATATGTGCCCGTGTGTGTACGCCCGTTTACGATGTTTCCCGCACATCATGCGTGACATCATCGCCAGTGGACACTTACGACGTCGCACACGAGGTTTTTCCTTGACTGGGTTCTTATGAAATGGAAAATTGTTGGAACAATTCCAATGCGTGAAGGTAAGACGGAGGGATAAACGGATAATCGGTTTTGCGTGGTAAACCTTTAACATTTTCTCGGCTATTTTTTATTTTTATATTTACTTATTTAAAGTGGAAAATAGCACCCATCGTGTACCGGAGCTCTGGTTCCCTAGCGGAAAACAATTGTCTGTAATAAATAACGTACAATGGTGGTATAGATCTGTTACGCTTTGAGGGATGTTTACCCACCGTTTGCTGTGTACCAAAAATCTGACTTCCAATGTAGCGATAATATACCTTCATCGTTACGATCATTAACCTTTCCCACCGAACGATCCAATATCACGTTCCATTCCTTCAAGCTTTAAAGCTTCAACGAAGCGAACAAAAAAAGACCCTCCAACCCAGCAAATCCTTAAACTATTCCGATGATTTTCGCCCGGAATATCACTACGGATCACCACGCGGACCCCGATCTGTTCCTGGTGCGGGCTGTTACACGAGCTTCTGTGCGAGCTAGCGACACGAAGCGAACAGTCTAGTCTTAGTTGACAACGGGCAAGAAAGCAAAAAAAAAAAGGTTAAACAGTGCGCTCGGCAGCTCGCCACAAAAACCCGGCAACCCGTTCCGCAGCGCAAGAACTGTTCCGCAAAACAAGGGAAGGGACTCAAAAACGGTAAAGCTAATAAACCTGTTTTTACCATTTATTTTTCATTTTTGCACATTGATTCATTTCTTGCGATCTTGCGGTTCTGGTTCGCCTGGGGTTTGTGTTGTTTGCGCGGGTCCTCCGAATTTCCGCGACTTCCTCGCACTTGCCCTTATCCGCACGTCTCTATAATGATTCTCCGGGAGGGAATGGTGGGTATGTTGTTTAAAAAGGGAGAGGGGAGAGGGGACCCAAAAGGGGGGAGAACACCCTCTTGGGCGATTGTTGTATTTACCAATCGTGATGCATGATCAATGTTGTGCGGAGTATTTTATTTCTTGTAACCAGGCCTGAAATGCAGAGATCGGCTAGAGGTTTGGGTAAACATTTTCTCTGGCCCCTGCGTGTAGGCGAAAACGGTTTCGCGGATTGTGCTCGGTGTACGGATTCGAGGTTGGAACGCGCAGTGTAAACGATTTTTCGTTCTTTTTGCTTCTGCCGGCGAACTTCTCGGACGAAGAAAATAGAACTGGAGCACAGCGCTTTTCCACACGGACGCACGCGAGCGATACGGTAAAGGCAGGAAGAATCGCTCTGCTAACCGTTGCATCACGATAGGATCGATGCCGGCGAGGGTCAAGTTCAGTTGGCTTACCAATGCATCATTGGAAGCCATCTTAAGTAAAAGATGGCTGATGGTTGGTGGTTTGACTTTGGTTTTTCTTTTCAATTTTTACAGTGAGCTACAGTTTTGTATTCTGAAAACTGAATTTAGTTCAAATTACTAATGCAATTATATTGAATAAAATATATAGATATTTCTATAAATTCAGTAAAATTAATGTAAAAAAATACGATGCGAAAGATGCATCCTTGAGGGATGAAAAGAAAAAAAAAGTTGGAAGATGATCATCATGGATCAACTGCAATTTCTATAGCCCGAACGGTGCTATTTTACATCGCTTTGTGAAGATGGTATTTTACCATCTTCCACAGCTCATTATTCCACTCTGCCAGCAGTTGGTGGCCTTCGCCGGAGGAAAAATGGACATCTACACACACGCGCAACGAACCCTGCAAGTGCTACTCTCGGAAGCCTCCGGTACGCGCAATGTCGGCTTTTATTCGTTTTTAAATGCTCCCAAACCGATGCAAACCGGCATCGTAAAGCGAAAGCTAACAGCAACAAAAAAAAAGAGATCCGTACATCTCCCAGAACTGATCGGAAGCGAAACAGAATCATGATGGCCAGACATGGCATAATTTGCCAATTTTATCGTGTTTTTCGCATTAACCGTGTAGAGAAAGAAAGGGAATTGAAGTTCTTTTTTTTTCTTTCGTTTCGCTCCTCACTTACACACAACTTTTTTGTGTTGTTCGTTAGGCATGTAAGTGGAATGTTACATTAACACTGGAAGCAGCAGTTCACAGTCCGTAGTCGAAAGAATGCGTGCACANTAACAGCAACAAAAAAAAGAGATCCGTACATCTCCCAGAACTGATCGGAAGCGAAACAGAATCATGATGGCCAGACATGGCATAATTTGCCAATTTTATCGTGTTTTTCGCATTAACCGTGTAGAGAAAGAAAGGGAATTGAAGTTCTTTTTTTTTTCTTTCGTTTTGCTCCTCACTTACACACAACTTTTTTTTGGTGTTGTTCGTTAGGCATGTAAGTGGAATGTTACATTAACACTGGAAGCAGCAGTTCACAGTCCGTAGTCGAAAGAATGCGTGCACAGCGAACTTCGGTTGCAAACCGATAGAATTTCGGTGTTTTGTGGTGGCGCGCGGTGCATATTAACGCCCCAGCATGCTCCTGTAGTGTCCGTGAACTTTGACGAGATGTCTGTGTGTCTTTATGTGGCAAAACTCAGAACTTTTGCAGTGGAAACCAATCAGTCAGTCAGTCCACTCAACGGCTCATTAGGATGGGAAAACGAAAGCAGTATTTGTCGCGAATGCGTTTACTTTAAATTAGCGATCGGAGGAGAGGAAAAAATCAATAAGCAAAACGTTCGCACCGTCTGACACGATCGTTTTGCGAGAACAAGAAATTAACACGTCCGTATTTTCTTACATTCGTTCAAGCGTCAGTGCGTCAAAGAGCTAATGATTTGCTTCAAAATTAATGAGGTTAAAACAAATAGCGAAATTACTTCGCTACATATTTGTATTGTTTGGTTGATGAGATGAGTAATGCTGTTGCAGTTTGCCATTTCTGACGAATTGTTTATGCAAAACTACGTGTCCTGTTACGATCTCTGGGTGCTCTTCACATTATGGAAAAAATATAGAACTTATGGAAATCTTGACAGATAAAGTTCTAGCATTTTCATCCACCCTTGTTTAAGATATTGGTAGCGATTGAGTCGCAAGCATGTACACCCTTTCGCACATAAATCACAATCGAGCAAAAGCGAAAGAATGATTGTAATACTTTCAATTTAAATAAAATACCATACCGCACCATGGATGCAAAACGAGTGACCTTGATATATTCAGCGATGCATGGCGCTGCAATCGGGTGATGCTAGCACAAGCGCAGAAAATTGCCTTATCAAATAACAAACCTTACTCACCCTTCCTCCCACCTCTCCCTTCTCCTTCTTCACCCCACAACTCCCACATGTTCCTCAATGATGCCCGTCCGATCATTTTCATGCTTGAATCGGTTGGAAAACTTCTTCTCGCCCGGATCTCGTTGGAAAAACGCGTTTCACACAATTGCCTCCCGGCCTTCGGCTTTACCTCACCGGTCGGGTGCTGTTTTTTTCCTTCTTTCAAACCGGCGAATGAAGCTTATCGTCCCAACCCCATCAGTGTGTGTGTGTGTTTTGTTCGCGGGAAAGCCCATATCGTAATCGATATGCTTGTTAGAGATCCGTTTGGATGGCGTTGGAAAAACTAATACTCCAGCGGTGGAAAAACCATCAACAAAACACACATACGCGCTTCTACACACTTCTCTGGGCCAGACCAGTGTGGGGGAAATGTAATGTACTGTGAAAGTGTGGCTGACTGGTTAAATGGACGGAAGAAAAACAAACGATGAAAAGTGAGCGAACAAAAATGGGAAGAAATAGCAAAACCAAATCGTTGCAGAAAGACACAAAAGTGCTAGGTGCTGGCTGGCTCGTATCACGTAAAGGCAGGCAAACAGACGACCGAACCATTTCAGGTTCTGCGGCCAAACGATACGGCCTCGTCCATTCCGAGGAACGAAGAAGCATGGAAGAACGAAAAAAAAGAGCTTTCATAATGAAATGATAGACACGTGCACGTTTCCAGTTTCAAATCAATTTCACTCTCGAAGTGAGAACAAACCTCGGTACCGTCGAGGTTCACTTTTTTTCTCATCCATTTTCCACCGATTTTCCAGCACTTGGTGAATTATTTGTTCAGCAGCCAGGACTGTTGTATGTGTGTGTTTTTGCTGTGTAAAAAAGAAAACATTTGCCAATGTGTGGACGCCCCTGGCGGGAGTGTACATCTAGCCGTCTAAACAGCGGAGTCCACAAAACGATAACAAAATGTGCGAAAACCCAGGGAAGGGCGAGCCCGTGACACTGACCTAGGACAATTAGAAGCTGATTGACGGAAACGATATGCATCGAAAGCGAAACTCAGCTTTTCTTCTGGTTTTTATCAGCACCAGCACCAGTATTGGGGTTTCGTACCTAAGGTTCGTAGCAAAAAAAGGCGGAAGAATGTCTTTCTAGTGGTGGATTAGAGTGAGTGTAGGTTATGGACGACAATCGTTGGAGGTACCGAACGATGAAAGTAATACCAAAAGGGAGATCAGTGCGAATGAAACACGCAGCACACTGTTCTGTTGGTTGAAATTTTTACTATCCACACTGACCTTCAAGGTTGCTGCACTTTCCTTCGTCTTTTTATTTCGGTACCGAATCCACATTTCCGGTTAGTTTCGTTCGAAGATAATGAACATCAATTTCAAGAACGGCAATAATCGTAAAATGCAGGGAAATATTTCTTGATGCATTCCGACTGTGTTGAAATACGGCACATAGAACAAGGGCAGATCAAGCTAAAGCAGTATGGGGCGCAATGGAAGCGGAGCACAGAGAGACGTGTGCCACGTACGCCTTCTTGTCCGGTTCGTTTTTCCCACATTTTCCACATCTCCACAGCACCCGCACGGTAGCATCAAGCATCTTCGATGCAAGAAAGGACGAAAACAAATGTAAAGTCGCTCGGAACAATGCATCCTTCCGTCTTCGTGTTGTCGTGTGTATGCAAGAATTGTCGGTAGATTAAGGGCTGGCGATTGGGAAATAGAGCAGGGAGTGAGTCTCCTCACACTGTCGTACCCACATGCATGTACCACAATCAATCCCTTATGCACTGGGAAGGACCGGGATCAATCCCGTTCCGTTGGATGCATTTTTTTTTGTTGTTGTCTCCGTTGTCCCTCCAGTTTTGTTTTATGATTAGAGAGCTTTTTCCGCTGGTTTCGTTGTGTGCACGTTACCATGCTTTGTGCGATATTCTCTTGTCACTAAACTGCTTCGTCTTGTGTTCGTCCTTTCTATCACTGGGAATGGGAATCTCCATCTCCATCTAGTGAGGTTGTTTTTGTTTTCAACGACAGGTTCTCCTCAATGTATGTAGACCAACTACTGTCAACGGGGAGGAACGAAAAAAAAACAGAGCACAGTAAAAACAATGCTTTTGATGCACAACAATCGTGATGGTGCGCACACACACGCATTCGGTTCCACACGCAAGAAATAGCAGAAAGGATGTTCCCCGTTTGCATGGTAAAAGAAATTGGATGGTCGTAAATTTGGTTCGCTAGAAAAGCTTCCGCAACGCAGAGTTCATTTAACAGCGGCACAGACGCACAGACAGACAGAAATTGAAATGGGAGGGAATTTTTCGCTACATAAAATTTATTCCTTCTGAGTGTGGTGTGCGGAAAAGTGGATTTTGGGTATAGTGGGTTGGGAGATCCGTAAACGCGGAAGCATGACGAGAAAGGTTCCTCATTACTGACCACCCTAATTGATACTGTCCGCTGCAATGCTTTGGTCAGAATAAGCTCCAAACATTTGAATACATTCATTTGAGCCGCTCAGTTGTGTTGGAATCCGCGTACTTGAAGAGCCCATGCATTATTGATCCCCCAGACAAACTACTCCGACTTAACTTAACCATGCGAAAACTGATTTCGATCAGTGCGAAATCTTGGTCAGACGAAAAATCCTCAACAAAATAAAACGGAAACAACACTCCTCCATACGCTACTCACGTACATCNCCATGCATTATTGATCCCCCAGACAAACTACTCCGACTTAACTTAACCATGCGAAAACTGATTTCGATCAGTGCGAAATCTTGGTCAGACGAAAAATCCTCAACAAAATAAAACGGAAACAACACTCCTCCATACGCTACTCACGTACATCAATTTCATCTCATATTTACTCTTACAAATGATCTCGGACCGGGCACTCTAGGGGTGCTTTGTGAAATATTAATGTTAAAGAATTCATTTTTAAATATGCAAATTTTAATTAATATTCTCCTTTTCCCGGTGCGCTTTTTTGGTCTAGCGAAAACTAGCCCACGGCCAGTATACAAAAGTGACGCTTTAGGCAGGGTTGAAGGCTTCCGTCGTCTGTCTGTGAGCGTTCGTCACAGTTCTGCAAAAAAGGGGGTTGACGGGATAAACAATGTGAAGTGAAGTTAGTAGTGTTATTATTTTCCAAAACCCATCGCAGTTCCTGGTGCATATAGTCTCGCTGGTCACATAGCCCCGGAACTCTGGGAAGTACCGTACCTGGTATGGTCAATCATTCTTTCCATACTCTTCAACAATAATACTGAATGCGTTTGGTGTAGTTGTAGAAACGTTCGGAATTGTATCAAGCGGTTAAATCCTAAGGATCCTTTAGCCGTACGCGAAGTACTTCCAGGTGATGGAGAGATGTGGATATGAAATATGCATCACCAATGTACGATATCATTAAACTCGCTTCCTATCGGTTGGGGAACCAATTTCAGTGCGGCACATACTCTGATCACGCTTATCAACAGCAGAGGACATTGAATATCCTCATTCTGAAATGTATGTTTCATCAAAATGGGTTGTCCTCCGGTTGTACCTCAGCGCCATTGATGGAGTCGGAGCTGTGATAGAAGAATTGATAAGGAATTATTTTCCCGCTGCTATACAATCGTTATTCCTAGTATGCCTACCTGTACCGTTGACTACCTCCCACTGTACTACTTTTAAATAATAGAGACTTTCAGGTGACATTCAGGCCTTGCAATGGATATGGATAAAGGCATTGCGCGCCAGTTTTTATTTTCTCACCAATCCTGTTGCATAAAGAAGTGCACTAATGAGTATGAGAGTTTGCATGTGTGTGTGTGTGTGTTAGTGGGGGCATACAGTAAGTCCTCGATGTGCATTACTTCAAGAGGGAGACAAATGCAGTACGGGCTCTTGCACTCAATACAATGCTGGATGATATAATGCACCACCGATGTTGTTGTGTGGCTGGGGATGGATCAGCGAAACCAGGAATTCTTCACCCCAAACCAAGGATTCGACGAAAGCTTAGAGAGAGAGGGAGGCGGTGGGAGCTAGGATGCAATTGTGATGCAACGGGCCTGCAACACGGCACGGTAAGGGCCTGTTTGGGTAGTAAGTAAGTAAGTAATAGCACTGTGAGGTTGCATTGGGTTTTAGAAAAGCATTCCCCCGTGTGCCGGGGCAGCAGCATTACTTCATTCCACTTGACGGAAGCTAATGAGCAGAATCAGGTTGCTGCACAGTGAGTGAACACACAAAAGCAAGCATAGAAAAAAAACAAAAACCCGAGAAAAACAGCCCTTTTCACGTGCGGGGAACAACAACGGTAGGCAACAAAAAATCACCGCTTTCCGGTAGTGGGTGAAAAGGTACCCCCGGCAGTAAATCCGGGGTGGAAAAAGGGCAGCAGAAGAACCAAAAACCAACAACAGGAAAAAATGTCAACGAGCTTCAACAGCGAAAGGAAACGGAAAATTCTCCATCGATATAGCAACAGCTCTTCAGCTCTACAGACGCACACTCCACCGCCAATGGGGAGGGGTGGTAACAGGAAAAGCGCACAACCGGCAGCGGATAAAACGGGCGGGTGCGAGGGCGAGGCATAAATCGGAACGAGGCATACATCAGCGTCAAGTTCAAGGACAATTGTCAACGCTTCCATCCACCCACTGGGTGGTTCAGCAAAAAACCCTCAATAAAAAACACTTCTCCGATATTCACCTCCGGCAAGTGGAGGCGCAGACGGGCGCCAGCGAGGGGGTCTCGGAAAAGTGTCTCGGATGTGGGAAAATCGGTTTACAGCTAGCCAACCAGCAGACCAACCAGCCAGCCAGCCAGCCTACCTCAGCCAGCCATGTGGGTTTCGTAACGGTTCTGGGTGTGCGTGCGTTGCAACATGCAACGTGTCTGTTCATCGTTGTCGTCCACCAAAGCAGCATTCGGTGTGCGGTCGTGTCACCTACACAGTCCCATGTCCCACAGTTTGCAAAACGGATAGGGAAAAACATGTGGCTTGCGACCGGCTTTTCCACCGTACCGCCTTGTTCTCTTTACGCTGTACGAAGCGCGCCAACACACATACTCTCTCTCTCTCTCTCGCTCCGGTACTCCGGTGGCCGGTTTTGTTTGGGTACGAACGGTTGTTATGACGCGGCACGAAAATCATTTTCCCTCCTCGCGCGCAACATTGTTGCTAACNGTCCCACAGTTTGCAAAACGGATAGGGAAAAACATGTGGCTTGCGACCGGCTTTTCCCCCGTACCGCCTTGTTCTCTTTACGCTGTACGAAGCGCGCCAACACACACACTCTCTCTCTCTCTCTCTCTCTCGCTCCGGTACTCCGGTGGCCGGTTTTGTTTGGGTACGAACGGTTGTTATGACGCGGCACGAAAATCATTTTCCCTCCTCGCGCGCAACATTGTTGCTAACCGGCTCACCCAAAACCCCCGGCCTGGTGCGGAAACGGCTGAAGGATCCGTGAAGGAGTGTCCTTGGTGTGTTTGTTTCGGTGTGTTTGTGTGTGGGTGTATGCCGTCTCGTGTACGCTTCACTGTGTAAGTAAGTGGAAAAACTCTCGTCCAACTTACTGCCATACACTCTTACGTACGGGTGGGAAAAAAATTGGTGTGTGGAAAATCTCACTTGGGGAAAAACCAGCGTCGACGGAACGAAGAAAAGCTGCCAGTTTTTCGCTCTCAGCTGTGCCGTTCAGCTTTCTCGTGCAATTCGAAGGATGTGCACCCACACACACACACACACCCAGCCGAAGATCGGTCGCCGAATCGGATTGCATTCGTGTGGCTGTGTGTGAGCAATGCATCGGACGCATGCGATGTGGAAGTTGTAAAATTGCAAGATTGTTGCTGAGTGCAATCGAGTCAGTCGTGGCGCTCCCCGCACAGCTGCAGGAAGTGCGCGTACTGCTGCTGTGTGGCGTTATCCAAACACGTTTGTCTAAATGAATCGCGTCTAAAATTAGCGATGAATGGAGATGGTTTACATTATTTATTCAACCATATTTACGGAAAGTTTTTTTTTTTGAAGGGCTTCCGATCAGTCCCCTGGGCAAATTGTGCCAAATAGTCGCAAAGCTAATCTTCATTATTTTCAAATAAAAAAAGGAAATTAGGAGAGAACTTTGTGTTGGTTAGAATTTAGCCCTTAATTTACCTTCTTTCCTATTCACAACCTTTGGTGGGTTTAATGAGGATTCTCTACCGATTACAAACGATTAAATAACTCAAAACACAGAAAAGGGGGAAGCCTTTTCCGGAAGCATCTCAGCAGTCAGTAGCAAAACTACGATGAAAAAGCACACCCAATAAATAACGAACTCGTAACGTGTTAGGCTCTAAATGATGGCGTAAACGTGCAGCCGGAACATAATGTCCCGTCTCGCCGTGATCGTCTTGGCACCTTAAAGCTCGGGAGATTAAAAAAAAACAAAAGAGCTGGATAAATTAAAGCCTCCTTCCTTTCCTGCCTATCTCTCGTCTTTCTCTTGGTGAAACTTTTTTTCCTCCCCGAAACAGAGTTTTGTTCACACACTGTGTCTGATGATCGCTTCATTCGCCACTCTAAAAATGGGTGGAAGATATTGTTATAACATATAATTTGTGCTAATGGTTATGGGGTGGCTTTATTTATCATTACCCTAACAAATTGATAGATTTCATTGATTCACCTTTGCCGGACGACGGTAGCCGGGATGATCGAGGGCAGCAGTTTGATCGATCGATAGTTCTCCCGCTACGGTGCGCCCAGATCGTTCGTCGATCCAGGCCAGTTCATAACTCAACCATTGCGAAGCAACGAAACTCGCGCGGGAAAAAAAAGAGCAGAAGGAAGTTGTAACTTTTGTTGCTGCCGTTTCTGTTGACCCTGGCACTGGCGTTTTCCAAAAGCCGCGAGCAAACATAAGCATACAAACAAAACGTTCAACCATGTGGCTGCCACCCTTCCTTCCCACCCCACTCACCCTTCATCATCTTCAAACTCCGGCAAACCGAAGCCCACGAAGCTGTTCATACAAAGCGAACCGCGCGTGCGGCCAAATGCCGCAACTGTTGAATGCATGTCGTAAAATAAAAATTTATGATTGTAATTATCATCTCTTCTCTCGCGCCGCGTATGATAGACCCCAGGAGGAGGTCTGGGGAGGGGGGGGATGTGTCGAGTCACTCGAGAAAGAGAAAAACCAAGGAGGGAGTTGAAGGGAAAAGATCTTCGCGCAAGAGTGCATCACCATCTTCTTCGGGGGGCGGCTGCTCTGATGCTTTTTGCAAACCGGGAGTTAAGACAAAAGGCAAAATCAGTTCAGCTTCTCTTTTTCGCGGTTTGTAGCACAATGATAATACGTTTGCATTGCCATTTCATCGTTGTTTTTTTCTCTTCTTCCGTTTCACTCTGGTCCCCCGCCCCGGTAATGTTCTTAACTCCCGCGCCTAGTCGTACTGTCTGTGGTGGATTTATTACCGAAAGGTGGCACAAGTGCAAGTAAGTTGCAACACTTTAGCTGCGGTGCGTTACTCGCCGTACGCCGTGTAGGTTGTGTATGGTCGCGTATTTTCATTACCTTTAGAACCCGTGCGCTGGAATGATTTCGCATCTTTTTAATCAAATGGCGTCAGGCGTTTAGGGCACAGGATTGGGCGAAAGGAATGGTAACGGTTATGAGGTCTTATCTGTTTGACCGATTGTGTGCAACACTTTAGATATAATTTGTGGCACGCTTTATCACACGGGTACGACAATGTTTCACTGCAGCACGCGCCGGTTGATGGTTTTTGATGGACGCAAATGGCAAACAAGAAGATATTACTTCTGTGTATTTTTTTGTTGCTGACTGACAGACTGAATGTCCACTTGATGCTCCGTTACTAGGTGCAGTTTATGACCGTGCGGGCTTAGGAATTTAATTTGAAAAATTATATCAAATAATTGTTCGTTTGAAATAAAATATTTATTCAAAGAAACCTCAATTTCTCCAAAGATTTAAAATGCATTTTTTGGATTTTTTTATTTAAAACTATTAGACCACAAACACAAAAAAACCTCAAATTTTTTGGTGATTTTTGGTGGATGAAAACAAATTACAAAACTAAAAACAAAACACTCCGAAAAAACCCCCCTCCGAAATGACGACCTGCTTGACGACTGATCATTATGACGGCGGTCTTCCTGAACTGATCATTATGATCGCAATCGGGTTGATATGGGAGCATCGGTATCGTTGCTACCATTCCACTTCTCGGTCAGCAAGTCACCGCGTGCTTCAGCTCTTACGGGTGGCATCCCGAGTGGTTAGGCATCCACGTTTCCATGGAGCGGATCGCGACGTAGAACCGAGATGGTGCGAATGGTAACCATCAAATCGAGCAAATCGAGATGGATAATTTTCGATTATTACCGGGTACCGAGCCAAACGAAGGGAAATGATATTGTTTTCTCGTGCCGTTGTACGACTGGGGGGGTTTTTTGTGTGTTTGCTAGCATGCTTTTCGTATTCCGAGTTTTCTTCGTTTGGCTTTTGTTTTGCTCGTCGAATTGCAAAGGATTCACCAACAGCTCTCGGGACCATTCGTCCGGAATGGAGATCTTAGGCATTGAGGGAGTGGAGCAAGCTTCACATGCTGCAATTCTTGCATCTTTCCGCTTATATCAACTGGTAATTGCATAGTATGGAAACAGCACCACGGTGGTTTGAAACGACGAACGTGTACAGCCAACTTCCCCCAAATGTCTGGTTGCTTGCAGGCATTTTCTGCGCAGGCATTAATCGTCCCGGGAGATCCGGGTGCCGCAGATCTCGCAGCCCCAGACACGGAGGGACGTAAGACATGATTGCTTCACGCCACGGCTTCGTCGCCGAGACGGCCGACGGACGTATCGGAATGCAGGTACTGGGCGTGGCACATCCCGGGGAAAAGCTGATAACTTTATGATGTGTCGAAGATGAGAAAATCATGACTGTTGTATTTTTATGTGTTTTTAAATAATACAATTGACGTTATGTTTAACGGCGGTTTGGCTGCCGTTGGAAGAATGGCGTTTTTTTTTGCAATGGTGATGTGTNTCCCGGGGAAAAGCTGATAACTTTATGATGTGTCGAAGATGAGAAAATCATGACTGTTGTATTTTTATGTGTTTTTAAATAATACAATTGACGTTATGTTTAACGGCGGTTTGGCTGCCGTTGGAAGAATGGCGTTTTTTTTGCAATGGTGGTGTGTAAAGGGGTTGTTGTTTTATATTTTTTTGCTTTAAACGAACATTACTCGAAGGGATTGTGGTTTTGTGGTCTGCACGATATTGTTTGATGTTTTTTTTATTCATTTCAATAAAATGAGTTTTGTTGGGGTTATGTTTCTTGGGTATTGGAAACTATTAAGTCTCTTACTTTTGTGTTGATGAATCGTTAGGTTATATCAACTATTCTTGAAGATCTTGGTGATGTAGAAAGGGTTCTTAAGCCCAAGTAAGATCCCTTCCCTTAATAGATCTTCAAAAGTGTTTGAAGCCCAACATCGAAAAGAATTCAAACTTAAATATCTAGTACAGTACATAGTACTGGAGCATGCTATCCGAGCGTGGAGTGAATGCAGAACTGCACTAAACTCGAGTGCTGCATCTGCACTGACCCAGTGCCGGAGTGCCCTCGCATGCAGCTCGGAGAGTGTGATTTGCCACCGACCGAGCTTCTTTATAAATAGGAAGTCATTTCAATTCATTGATTGAATGGGTGAGTGACGTGAAATAATTGCATTCATTGCAGCTCTCTCGCAAAGAATGGCCAACCGGTGTGTAGAATACGGCGGTGCCTCCCCTTGTGAATCTGCAACAGGAATTGAAGAAGAGCAATGGGGTTGGGAAGGTTAGGATGGAGAGTAGAAGGAAGGAAGGAGAGGGTTTGATTTGAATCTGTACGTAACGGCGCTAGATGGCCCGATAAGCCAGACATGGGGTGTTGGTGCTATGGCTCAATGTCATCACAAGTTGCGTGAAGAACACCAAATTGCACCTCGTGAGCTGATTCGGAAAATACGCATTTTTCGACGCAATGACGATATAATCAGGCGTATGAGTATGTGTGTGCGATTTGACGTATCTGCATCGCATCGGATCGTTTGTTTCGTTAGCCAATTTCCCATCCAATATAGTACAAGTTGGGGAACGCAATCGTATCCAAAAAATACGCGTGCAACTGCTCTCGTCATGCCACGTCAATACCGTGCTGCGGAGACCCGCCGATTACCAAAAACCTGGCGCGAGCAGTATGTTGAAGTTGCGAAGGTAAAGAAGGTATTGTGCAATAGCATTTCTTGAAATTCGCGTCTTGCAGCAAAAGAGCCTCTGGGAGGCGTACGGGAGAATTGTTTTAAAGAAAGTACAAAATCCCCCTTTTGCTGCGAACGTGTTCCAGTTAGATATGTTTGAAAGTTCCCAGATTTGCAGCTTATAATACTACCTTCAACGCCTTTCATATGATCACCTGTCATGGCGGTACAGTAGAACCATCCACCAGCAAGAGTTTGTAATCAGTTTATTCTTTTAGAATTATCATACGAAAAAAAAACTTCTTACTGCGAAATGCACAAATCATTTGTCTGCTTTCAAAAGGGGAACGCGCTGTATCGGTAACGGAAGCGGAAGAAAATGATCGATTCGCCGTACAATAACGGCGGTGCATCAACTTCTTTTCGGGACGAAACGTAACGATAAAGGATGCGAAAACAATACTAACAACTAACACAACACAAAAAAACCGAAGTGAGGACTGCCTGTGAACTTGATTGGCAGGGGCGCCGGAATGGGAAACGGGAACGAGTTCCCAACATCATTATCATCATTACTGAAGTGATCGCGTCATTTATGATCTGCTAAAGTTATGACCATGGGGAGCAGGGGCAGAACAAAAGCACGACAAAAAAATTACCAGTGGTTTGGGCGTAGCCGTGCTCCCGAACGACCTCGAGAAATGCATAAATTGGACGTCGGTCCAAACTCACGAGCAGATCACTCGGGGCCATCTCACGGTGTGCCGATACCGGTGTGGCTGGAATGGAAAGCGTCCAGCATCCATCCATTCCCCTTTTATCGCGGGCGAAAGGGAAAGCGGCGCAAGGTTGCGAAGAAGATAATGAAGCTGAATGCAGGGGCACGGAGAGAAACAGCACGCGGTGTGAAGGTGTATTGCAACTAAGGAAACAATTCTGAAGATTGATCGTGTGACGAACCTGGGCGAATGAAATAAAAAAAAGAGTCAAGCGAGCGAGAAGCGACGAAGGTACCACTTGGGGCCACTCTCGGTGCATCATCTTGCAGTCTTGTCTTGCCGCCCGGAGGATGGGAGGGATGGAAAAAAACCATTTGGGATGGCGGCCTGGAGAGAACCGTTTCAAATCGCCACAAATCGATCAACGACTGTCGAAGGTTCGTCGCCTGGCGGGAAGTAGAGTGGTGCGCGGTTACTACCATTGTCTCACCCTTTACCAGACCAGAGGGGTTGATGCTGGGTTGGGCCAAGCCCCGAAGCTGGCACCGATACACCATCGGTATAGGGCCACTGACGGTGTTGAGGCACTAGCAGCTTCTTTAAAAATTGATTTCAACCGCGAATTGAAGGTACCGCCCGAGCTCGCCGAAGCAAAACAAAAGACTTCGCCGAGGGACTTCCAATAAAATCGACAAATGAACGATCTTTCTCCTGCACCGGGAGAACCGTCTGCCATCCAGGGGACCAATCTGCGCCATTGCGAAGGCCATGTTCGGGCTAGAGTCACGGGGCGATGATCATGATGCACTGTATACTCAACCATAATCATCTTCGTCATCGTTCGCCACAGGAACGGGAACGTCCTTTCCCCCCAAAGGGAGAGATCCTCACAGCAACTGCATGCAAGTGCTGCCCATACGGGCAGCTAATGCAGAATCAATCAAGACGGGTAGAGGAGTCGCTGTTCGATGTCTGAGGTAAGGCTCCTTCTGATCGCGTTCGATAGTGAGCTAGAACTCTCTGGGGCTCGTACAGTCGGTCCTATTGAGCAGTTCCTCTGATGCATTGTGTGAATTATATAATTAATTTTCCTTCTCCACTCGATCGGTTCAATGAAGCCGGTTGGGGATGGCCGGTGTAAGATCCAGGCGGCATCGAACCTTCATTACCAATGCGTCAATGAGCGTGTGTGAAAGCCCACTGTTTGCGGGCACGATACGATGGCCCAATTGTCCCGTAGGGCGAAGACGAAGGTGGCGAGATGATCGCGTCGGACCTCCTACCAGGGCGTGCGAGGTGTGTCTGTTTGTGCTAATCTGTTGGTCGAATATTTGCCACAATAGTCGGTAGCAGCCGTGACGAATCGGCGCCTGCTTGCTGGGGTGCCTTCTTGGTGTCGCTTCTGGCGAATATTGTTTTGCCTCGTCATTCCCGATGGCGGCTTTTCGGTGCGGTCAAGATCAAACGACTTGATGCAACATCTTCACCAGGATGCATTGAAGGTGACCCATTTTTTTTTTGTTTTTGTGTGATTGTGCTTTCGTATCTGCTTTGATTTTTCGCTTGCCCAATCCAAGCGGTTCTTGATTAATATTTTGATAAATCGTGTTGACTGTAAGGCCTGCATGGGTTCTTTTGTTAGGATATTTTTTAATAGAACAACGAAAAGAAATTGTGAAGAATGATACATTTAATTAAAGAATGCTTGAGGTTAAAAAAGACATGTTTTTTTTTTCATTATTATGACTTCAATAGTTGATTACTCCATTTCAAGGACTCCCAAATTCATCAATTCAAAAGTACGGGCTATAAAGATATTAATTATGTTTTGTGTTCTTAATGTTTTTATTAGAATTTGTTATAAAATTATCTATTGTCTATAAGTCTCAAGAGTTCTTAGGACCTTTTGTCTATTAGCTCAGTTTTATTGCATTATTGCGTTCATAATTTGACATTTTCATTGTAAAGAAGTTCATAACACTAGAACTGCCGCACCAGTCATTTTGACATAAATTGTCACATTAATTTTTTAAGTTAAAAACATTCCTAGAGCAGTTGATGCATGATTTTTAAATGTTTATTTTACAGTAGGGCCTCCAATAAACAATATTTTTTCTCAAACAATCCGTTTCTTTTTCATATTGATTACTAAGTTTTGATTTCAAATTCTTGCCAAGTCTGCTTAGCTAGAGGTTCACCGTAGTTCACGACCCACCCGGAAAAGAATTATCAACCCCATTACATAAATTATGTATGAATTTTATTGATTGACTTCAAATCGCTAACCTGCGTGCAACGTAGTGGTAGTGGTATCGACCGCACAACAATACAACCTAAGCACCATGAGTACAGTGACAATTGCAATACGAAATAAAAGTTAAGCGAACGACGACGACGGCCGATCNACAATATTTTTTCTCAAACAATCCGTTTCTTTTTCATATTGATCGCTAAGTTTTGATTTCAAATTCTTGCCAAGTCTGCTTAGCTAGAGGTTCACCGTAGTTCACGACCCATCCGGAAAAGAATTATCAACCCCATTACATAAATTATGTATGAATTTTATTGATTGACTTCAAATCGCTAACCTGCGTGCAACGTAGTGGTAGTGGTATCGACCGCACAACAATACAACCTAAGCACCATGAGTACAGTGACAATTGCAATACGAAATAAAAGTTAAGCGAACGACGACGACGGCCGATCACAAAAAAGGGGAAGCAAAGTTCGAGTTGAAAAAGCAATCCCTCTAATTTCTTTCCGGCTGTCTTCTGGCACAGAGACACTACAGAGGTCATTGGGTGAAAAGCGAAGGGTTAGTAGTTACTAAAAAAAAACGTCAGACAAAAACCCAGGGAAAATGGGAAAATAAAAATCCCCGTCAACGGTTGTAGTTGCAACAGGCACCAGGGAAGGCTAACCTGCCATCTCGTGTTCAATGGTAAGCGGGCTTTACGAATGGATAGGATTAAGTGTTCGCAGAGTTAGTGCTGAACGGATTCGTTAAATCGATCTACATAGAAGCAGCTGCCTGTTGCTGCCGTATCGAGGCCAGCTGACGTTATACTATCTGTAAGCTTGTCGGCCGTTAAACGCTCGTGTACCGTTTGCGATGCATTAATTAACGTACCGAGCCACAGGAGCCGTGAACCAGGAGTTGTCGACCTACGGTGTGGAACAAACCCGGGTACGAGTGGTGGTGGGTTTGGAAAATCATTGACATTGGACAAATTTGCATACTGTCTGTGATAAAAGATGATAAAGCAATGTGAGTTTTGTGTAGCATTTCCGATAACCGTTTAACATCGTTTTAATTAGTCACCAGTACCAGGCCTCAGTACATGGCTTTAACTGTTCGATGACTTTGAACAGCAGTTCGGCTACGTAATGACGCAAAGATTTGACAACTCTTGTCGGCTGAAGACGCGCTGCGAGTTTCGCTGATAGCCGCGACTTAATCGCGCTTCATCAGACCTTGTATGCGTTTGTGTGAGTTTCGTTGCGGCAATTGCAACGGTGGGTGGCATTGGATTCAAAAATCCACGGCATTGTGACTAGCGGTGCAGCTCTAATCTTATCGCTTGATACGGGCGCCCTCTATTCTAGTCCACTCGCCACACCCGGCAACCTTTCGATTTTACCCCCACCCAGCCGGCTTCCTTCACCGTTTATGCACCCCTTCGGGCTGACTGCTTTTTGTTTGCAACTCGCAACGCACCACTCGCTTCCGTAAGCGCATCGTTTTGTTTGTACGCCACCGTGTAACATTGTGTGCTTCGTCCAGCTGTACAGCTCCACAACGGCGTACGGAACGAATGTCATTTTCTTGTCGCAGACGAGGTTTTTTCGGTTTACAGTGCCGGGCGCTTCGCTCCCAGGTCCCAGGGATTGGCAAGTGTGTTATCAGCTGACGATTTTTGCCTGCATTTCTCTGCGCCGCGAGTGACCTCGAGTAGGGATTTGCTTTGTAAACATAACGCTCGTGTCTGGCATGGCGATTGTGTTTCTGCTGCACGTCTTAGCTGTGTGTGCGTGTGACCAGCTAGTTTATGACTAGCTTATTTTATAAAAAAAGAAACAACCCTTCCTCGGCAGAACTGATTGATGTAGTAAATTCCTAAATGCGGAAGCAATTGCCATAAGTAAAGCTTGTGTATAGATAAGCTTAAAAAGTACCGTTTAAAGTAGTGTTGTGCTTCATTATTCTTACAAAAAGAGTCATATGAATTTTTTAAGCAGTAATCTTGAGTCGATTCTCAAAAAAAATAGGATTGTTATTCTAATGCCGAGGAGATCGTGTTAGATCGTGTTAGATCATCGGGATGCATCGATTCTTGAAATCTTCAAGAATCTTCAGAATAGAAATTCCGAGTCATTGATTCAGTTCAAAGATTCATTCAGATCTATGAATCTGAATCAGATTTATCAAACACTAATTTAAAGTAAAATAAAATATCCTCTTCTTTTATACATTAAACGAACTTTTCTATGTATCCTGCCGAACCTTTTCTTTTGCTTTTCTGTTTTCCTATCCAACGCACGGATTTTGTTTCCGCGAGCGAATACGTTACACACTAAAGAGCAGGCAGAATAACGATAAGTGACAGTTGAATGTTCAGCTGTTCACTACTTCGCCGCGCTTGGATCCCTTTCTACCGTTCCCTCTCGATACGCTCAATACGCCAAACAAGTCGACCAGAAGAAGAGTTTGGCTTTGGCATAACATACGAAGCACTGCCAGACAACGAAGTCGGCGACGACCGCCAACCGTTCCAGGAGTGACAAGTCACTTGCGTACCCGCTTCTAATTAAGCGAGGCCCACCGCGTAGAGACGGCAGAATACCTTTCCCCGTTGCGTCCTGTTGCGATGGCAAAAGGAACTATACCCCAACATCCACCCACGACAAAAGCCCCGTACCAGCGGGTTAACTCGGCAATGATCACCCAACAGCACCAAACCATGAATGATTTTATCGATAGAAATACTTTCAATAATCGACTTTAAATTGTCCTTTTTTTGCGGCACGAGATGTTTACCCCTTTTTGGTGCGTTGCTTCATTTAATATGTAACGCCAGTGTGTGTGTGTGTAGTTTGTTGTCGCTCTGTAACACGTTTTTGACAGTAAAGCGTACGCTCGGAAGCCAACACAGTGTTTTGGGGGGAGAAGGTTTAAAATTGGGTTAGTTCCATGTGAAGGCGTCATGGGCAACTGAGTGTACTTGGTGCTGAGCTGTAAAGCAAATCAAGTTATACCGAATGGAAGCGAACGTGCGCTGCTATCGGTTTGTATCATATTCTTCGAGGGGGAGTGTGGGAAGAGATCTTTGCGCATGTTGTCCGATACAATCCGGGAAGTTGCGTGACACGCGTTAATAAAGGTTCATGTACACGGGCGATTGTTTTAAAAAGAGATATTCATTAAATATCCCATCGAGGATACTCAGCAAAGTTGGGATTGGGATGTCTTTTTAAAGCTCAGAAAACTGCTCCTTTGGATGTTAATTAGACGACTTTAATGTATAAGTTTCTCCATGAAAACTCTGCTTAAATTCATGAACGGTTGGTAGTAATAGTTTGTAAACCTTTCGCCCGTAGTGTTACTTATCAAAAATTAAAGTTTTCCCACTCTCCAGGATACAATGTAGTTACGACGTTCCCTTCCGAAAAGTTTTTGACATCTCGTGGGAACCACTTTCACACAGGGAAACCTTGTCCAGTTCAAGTCCCTTCAATGCGCCGTGTGTGGGTGCGTGTTTTTTGCGATTGACCACTTCGGAACAATGTAAGCAATCGCTTTAAATGCTTTTAAACGCCTTTTTGTTGTAAAAAATTTAAATTATTCTCCCTTCGGGACAAGAATTGTAACTCACCCCAAGTTACCCCAAGAAGTCCGTGTGTGGGGGAGTATACACAGCGGAAGGATGTTATCCTATGATTATGCTGTCACGGGAAAACAGGGCTAAAATCGCTGGGCATAAATGCTAGAGGGACGGACATGAAGTATCCTACACATTTGCACCTCAATAGCGAGCGCAATTTAGTTAAATTAAGCGTATTCCTCTGGGAAGACGCACCGCGGCCGTCGCCGTGGAGTTGTAATGCATTGTGTCCGTTGTGGGCTAGATCGGGTGTAGTAAAGCCATGGTTGAATTGTAACAATCGTTGACCTAGGTCGGTGATGTGGCTATTGTTTGTCCCGCTCCGTTTGACCACCTCGCCCACATGCAAGTCCCTTCAGCCCAGCTGTCGGTGGCCAGCAAAGTCACGGGCAGAACTGTTTTGTGGCGAATGTATGTTGCAACTTTTGCAAACCAAACTCCCCCGCCCCAGAAACCCAGTCTACTCGACCGATGACTGACAAAAAACCGCATCCGCTCACATTGTTTCTGTGTGTGGATTTGAGTGCAAAGTTCTTCTGGTCCCAAATTGCACTATGTCCTGGATGAATTCGCGATACGCGATACAGAGTTTCTACGGGCATGAGGTGCGAAAGGGAGTTCATTCCTGGACCGTTGCACCAGTTATAGCCGAATGACCCGCGGAAGCTTAACCGACCGACCGGGCGCGTTTTGGTCCATTTTGTCGGTTTTCCCTTTTTAGTATCAGCTGTCGTCGGATCGGAACTACGTTCGACAACAGTGATGTCCATGCCTGATGTATGTGTGGGTGTGCAACGGGGAGTTGTTTTTTTTCTAGATTTTTCTCGCGCCTCTTGGAATTGTGCATAACATGTCACCACAACTGTCGACACAGATTCACTCTAGTGGAAGTGCATTGTCGCACTTTTGTCTATGGGTGTGTATGTATGGGCAGTGGACTGTATTTACGCGAATGTACCTAAGCTCCCCACAGGAAGGAAGTGGTCGCGCGCGCGTGGTGTTCATCCCAAAAACACAAAAGGCGGGCACGGGATTTGCAAAACTTTACTGCATGTTTTCACCACAGACAGATTGCCAGGGTTAGGAAATGCCGAGACGAGACACACATAGTGTGTGAAAGAGATAGAGAGAGAGAGGGAAAGTCAGCAGTAACGAGGTTTGAGTCTGGATTGCGTTCTAATGTGGGGCTTCCGCTGTCTGGCGACAAGGGTTAAAGCTGGCCGAGAAGTATGTAGATTCGCTGGGAAAATTGGATTCGCAACGGATGTTGACTGTTTGTGTGTTTGTCCATCCGCGGATAGTTTGGAGAAAATATGCTCATCCATCCGTAGCTAGACGATCTGTACCCGGACTCAGGTTCACAGTAGTACAAAAAGAGCATCAAATACGCACAGGCAGCATTTTCATGTGGCTGATTTTTTCTTCCCTTCGAAGGTATTATATTTCCCATTAAAGAGACCGTAAATGTCTTCCTCGTGCGCAATCAGATGGGAAGCTTTATTGGTTGTTTCGCATCAACACTTAACGCCAGGAATGCTTAGGACACACTTACACGGAGGCTTGGTTTCCGTTGACCGTACGTCTGTCATTCGCGCTCTAAACATTAATAAAGACAGACGTCTTTATCATCGGCGTGCTCTGTTTTGAGTTCTGTCGTTTTGAAACTGTGCAAAGACTCAAAAACAGCAAGAAAAAAAGAGGGCAATAAAATAAAACACAAGGAGAGAAGGAAAAAAAGAAACAACCGTACGCACACCCATCAGTAACGCGAACCAGTGACAACCATCCATCCGAAAGGTACCAGCGACTACTTTCCCAGCCATAAATCATCCACTTCAACCAGATTCGAAGCCAAACCCCGTGACACACGGACACACGTCTGGTGGCGATGTCTCGTCTCGTTTTGTGCCGCTGGTGGGTTGCGTTCTGGTGGGAGGTAAATTAATTTACACTTGCATACAACGAAGCACAAGTGGATGCACTTCTGGTTCCTTCACACCTCCCTCTCCCCTAACCCTCATCCCCCCATTTACGGTTGCCTTCGCCAATCGCGATGATGCTGACGAACGTCGTCTGTGACTAGTGACCGGCGTACGATACGATAAGCAGGGTGCTAGAATCATCATCATTGCACTGATCGACCACACCACACGGACAGATCACTCTTTCCCCCGCACCCCTCAAATCATCCCTTATTCACCATCATAGTTGAGTGTAGTTGCAAACTGCGTCTTGCACTTTTCGATAGTAAGAAAATGTGAATAAAATTAGAAATCGAACCCACACCCAACTCTTTCAGGGTTGAAGGTAGAGGAGATAGGGGCGAAAAGTGGGACGCTGGCACTGTCGATTGGCGCAAGTGGTAGTAGTGTATATTAAGAAAAAAAGGGGTTTTGGAAAGAAGTATTTGTAATGCTGCGGTGGGTTAACCATTTCATACCGACGCAACATCGAGGAGGACGAAATGGTCGTGGCAAAGTTGCAACGTTTCTATAACTCTGTGTGTCTGTTTGTTTTGCTTAGGGGAAAAACGGGGAAAGATAAGAAAAGGAAAGAATGGAAGTGTGTTGTGGGTGGGCTGTAGCAAAGCAAAACAAGCCACCTCTCAAGTGTCAAGAAAACTTCCTATTCCAACAGCAAGACATTTCTTCTCCAACATTCCAAGATCACTCGGGTGTGCCTGCTGTCTGCGAATTGTGACGCGTAGACGATTGGTTCGGTTGGTTTAGTACAATCTGTAGGACCGTAGTACCGGCTTCATTCTTCCCCTCCATCTTCACCCTTGACCACCCTCGTTTGAAACGGAAGGCACATTTCACGCGTGCCCTGTGTAATGTCACAGTCGATCAGTCGGGCGGGTGAAACCGATTGAATCATAAATTGCACTTACGGAAGCATTTGCCTCTCCCCGCCCGAACCCAATATGTGCCGCATTTTATTTAACCACCCCAACCCCCCTCCGCCCCTCCGTCGCACAACCCCCCCATGCACTTTGTCTCCTTCAAAACCCTGCCCCTTTCTCTGGTGCATCCATCATTCGCGTCACGAGAAGTGATGATGCAATCAGCCGGACTTTGCTGGAACGCACAAACGACGTGAGAGAAGCGAGAGACAAAAAGTGCCGCGAGAGTGTACGCCGCGTGTAGCAAAGCAAGTGCAAGTGGTGTAAATGGCGCGTGCACCAACACCAACATGTATGCGGTCTGGGCGCACACAGCAAAAAAAGAAAAAAAAACAGGCGTAAATTGTGCGGCGCGTGTATGATTCTTGGACGATGTTGTACTTCCTCACTTGCCGGGACGCCTGGAAGTGACCCCTCCAGTGGGAGGGGTGCATGTGGCTAGCTAATTTCTCATCCCTTCCTACCCTACTTCAACCCCTATCTAAGCTGCGTGTGACAGTTGCTACTAGCCGTGAAATTCACGATCCACCATTGGCTTATTATTTATCGCACCCTGGAATGCATCAGCTCAATGTTTAGACAATTGTTTGCATTTGTTTTGTTAACACAGTGCTTCTTCTTCTATTTCCAAACCCAAGCCGTCAGGACTTTGTGTAACCGTGTTGAAGGTCAATCAAAGAAAGGAAGGGAGTGGGGGTGGGGTAGGGTGAAGAGAAAAGAGGAGAGAGGGTAACTAGCATTCCCTATCAACAACCGGGCGGAGGGAACGATTTGTGCCGGCGATGGCGACGACGGTCACAAAATCCTATTGATAGAAGAAAGCACTTGCGTAATTGTTTAACGTAGAACAGAACTGCTCGTACGATTGGGAAGTGGTTTTCGCGAGTTCTGCCCGCTATCGGGGCATTGGGTTTCACACATTACAAACGGCGCGGATGTCGCGCCGGCACCAAACATTGTGTGGTTGTGGAGGACCCGTCGACGACGACGTGAAAGATAAAATGTATATAGCTTGGTTGGCGCGTGCTGCTTTCGTGATCGTGCCTTCTACCTTCCTCGTTTTTCTTTTTTGCTAAGTGATGTGGCGAGGTCTCTTGGGTCGTTCAGATGGGTTTGTATCTGAAGGACCTGCACGAACGAAGAAGAAAGTGATGGCGAATGTGTCTGCCCGTTGAAATCAAACCGAATTCTCCCACCGTTTTCACCGAAGGGGTTGAGAGGGTGACAAGTAAAAGACCTGATAAGATGTTGCCTTGCCACACACACACACACACAGACTGACCCGGCACCGATGCAAGTGCAATGTTTGTTGGTCTTTGTCGTTTTTTTTTGGTTGCATACTGGAATGTGTTGCGTGTAGTGGTATGTGGACTCGCGCACAAGCCCTGTTTCCCTGCCATCGGTGTTGGTCAACGCTAATGAGTTGGAAGCGCTGTAAAAGGTAATCGCGCCGTGGCGAATATTGTGACTAAATATAGAGCACTTCCTGAGTTTACGCCAAGGCGTCAGGCCGAACCAAACACCAAGAAAATGAACGGAACTGCATAGTCGCCACACAAGCACAGTGGGTTCGAATCGGACGGACCCATTGGTCAAAACATGTCAGCCGACGGACGGTCACGTGCAAACGAGCCCTCCATGAGGTGTGTGAACTGTGTCGCTGGTATCGTTTACAAAAGTGGTTTTTTTTCGCTCCCCTTTTTTGCATGCCACATGGTACCGGGGACCAATTTTTGTGACCGCGTGAATGACTCGCGACCATTGTCCGCGGACGGTGATGATGAAAAGTAAATAACATTCTTTAAGTAAATAGTTGCAACCTGAAGCTAGTGCCAATTGTTTGCCGCGTCTTGTTCGTCTTGCTCTCCTCCCTTACTCTGTGTGTGTGTGTGTGTATTTGTGCGGTAAATGTAAAAAAGGGTAAATGTAAAAATAAAGTTTCCTTAAGCAGTATTGAACGCCGATGTGTGTTGATACGGGGAAAATGCTCCGAGGTGAACAATCGGTCGTGACCACGGTCTGTGTACAATGAGGGGAGAAAAAAGAACGGAAAATGGGGGGTAGGCGAAGGGATGAATGGGAAGGATCGAAGATAGGGGATGATGGCGGGATAGGGTGGAGCTGTTTTCGGTGAGCCTTGCTGTCGGTTCTGTGCGACATGAAAACCAGGTTCGTTGCTGTGCGATTGTTTTGTCCTTCGTTCTACTACGTTGGATTATGATGTCGCTTTTTCTTGTTAAATTGTTTTCATTAATTATATGCTTTCCATATATTTATAGCAAAATTATCATAAACTTTAAATTACCTTTTAACTAAAATGTTTTCTTCTGCTTGCAATATTTTCAGCTACTCATTCGTGTGTCTCACCAGAACCTATAAACCTACCTGGTAAGTTGAACTATGTTTTTTTAAATTATTTTAACTTAAGAGAAAAATTACAAAATAATATAATAAAATTAGTCATTTTGAAACAGGAAACTAATCATATGAAACAATTGCCATCGCGATCGTTATTACTGGTTGAGCTCGTTTCTATTAATTCTTCCCTCAGTACAATCGTTTTGCACTTCCATTTGTGTAAATCTATAAACAGCTGCTTTTATGGTCAAAGCACAAAACCATTCTCAATAAATAACTTCACACAATCACACCATGCTCCATGCTGTCTGCGAGATCATCAATCATACGGAGCGGTTGACCTTTGAAGCATTTCTAAGGAAAGCCTTTCATTCCACCACAGGCTTATGCTGACCGACCGATTATTTGCCCTCCGATTTGGGGTTGAAAATAGTATATCCCCGAAGAGAGAGGAGGAAAAAAATTTAACTCCTATCGGTTTGAACCGATTGGACAATATTGTTATTTATCGCTACATTCACTAAGCGATAAAATTGTCCCAAATCGTTCCGAGTACATAACTCTACCCTTGTCCGCCCTTTGCTGCCCGTTTTGGCTAAGAATGTACTGCCATGTTACCATCCGATTTGCAGTACAATTGCAACCATTGAGCGACATTTCGTGTGGGCCACCGTGTATTTGTCGTATGCATTCGTACGTTTGGTGTGCGGTTTCTCCACCCAATACCCACCAGCTTCCACCCCCTCCCCATTTTGGGTATGGAAAAGATACCATTTGCAAACACTCGTAGCATACAGGCGTGCCGTCTGAAAATGGGGCTCACAGGCTGGTCTAAGTGGACACAAGCGGAACGATGTTACTGTTCGATACACCGAAGTACAAGCAGTTTACAAAGGTAAACACGAGCGTCTGCTTCGGTTTTTGCTCCGATTGTGATGCTCTGTTACATGTTGCTTTTTTTTTGTATGCACACAACGGTGTTAATCTTACCCGCCAAACCCTTGCCGCAATAGGAGAAGAAAGATCACGGAAGAAGCGAACGGAAGCCGGTGTGAAAATGAATGAAAAGCATGACGAGTTTTGAGATAAAATATTTACAAACCGTCTAGCTGACACTAATATTTTTTTTGCGGAAGGAAAAAGGTATGAAATAATAGCAACTAAAGGACGGTTTTCGTGATAAATGGTCTCGGCTTCACACGACAGGACCGGGTATCAAGTCTCATCCGGACCAATCCCCCATAGCAAGGACTCACTATCCGATTACATGGTAAAAATAAGTCTTTTAAGCGAGAAATGTCCGGCAAGATCTTAGGGTTCTTTAAGCCAAGAAAAAAGAATAGAAATTGAAGCATAAATATTTCTCATCCTAAACGCGCATTCGGGATTTTTTTGTGAAGATGTTTGCGGAGACATTCTGTCGGCCTGATGGACGGTAAAATGTTAATTTTTTGACATTATTTAATTTTTTTTATTCATATAGAGGCGCCTGGACGTATTGATTTTATTTAATTTTAAATGTGTTACAAATTCAAATGAATTTTTCATTTAAAACAGAACTTTTAGTAAAATTTACGTTAGAAACACTTTTTTTTTGTTCTTTTGTATTAAGTTTGTACTACCTCCTTCATAAGCAATTTTTTTCCAACTACAAAAACGATCACGAGATGTGTTTTACGAGTGAGATTATGACAGTGTGCCTGATGGCTAATTTGCAAACAATTTACATCGGCTTCAGTTCATTACGGATCAAAATAAACAATCCCCCCCCCCTTCAGCTTGTTCCCGATTTTTTTTATTCAATTTTTATTTTTGGTTTGCTTTGCTCTCCCGGCGGTTCTTTCGATCACACGTCGAAAAAAAACCCAGTGTTGTTGGGTGTTAAACTAAAAGGGTGAGGAAGGTAGGTGACGGGTTGGGAAAAAGAATACACAGAAGAAAGAAAACACAACCGAACCATATGTATCAAATGGAAGGCAACAGAGTTGATGTAAAACTGGCCAACGTTTTTGGTGCAAAACTTTATCCAAAACGAACGGAAAACTCCTTACGGGCGTCATGCAGTGTTCGCGCGCGCAATTCCCTCTTAGTGTGTGTGTGCGGGTAGAGGGAAATAACACCAATTCATGTCAATGTCACTGTCACTCAACCCCAACATGCGACTGCATCATGCACGCGCGCGAGGTCCCCGCGCGACGTTTGGGGATGATGATGCGTGAGTGTGTGTGTGTACGGTGCAATGATCAACTGATGCATAAAGGGTGTGTGAGACGAGTAACGAAAAAGAAGGGGGTTGATTGGTAAGGAGCGCCGGTACTTGATTTTTCAGGAATCAATATTCCTCGCTGTCTGTCAACCCCGCTTCCTGGTACAATTTAACAAAAAAAAACAAACCTCCCCACAAGGGTGAGAAAATGAGTGAAACAGGCGCACAAAACACAGCGAAACAAAACCCACCCAAATTGCAATAACAATAAAATAAAATAAATCTCCTTCGACCATTTTGAGTTTTCTGATTTTTCTACATTGTAACTGAACCCTGGCTTGTGTACTGGGGCAGGGTTTGGAGCGCTTGTTCTGAAGGGGTGGGTGTGTGTTGGGTGGTATACAATCGTGGAATGGAGAAGTGGAACAAGTTCATTTTCTTTAGTCTTTTAAAAATGGATGCATCCACTTTTTTTGTTGTTGTACAGTATAACCCGTTCTGCCCTCAGCAAACAAGAAGGTCAATTCTTGTTTCCGGATTGGCGAGAAATTGCAATTGATCGTAATGCTGTTACAGCGGGTACTACGATTGCGAGGAATAGATCTGGAGAAGAAGTAAAATTGAAGATCCATTTTCCAAGTCAATACCGGAGACCCCGGACTTTCTTACCAAGAGGACAGGTTTTGATTTCTTCTTTTTGTGATGATTAAATTGCAACATTTTGTAGTACAACGCGATAGTGTTAAATGCATGATCGACACCGCTACATCTCCCCGCCCGTTGCAAAACGTGTTCGGTACGCACATTTTCCGTTTCGCTCGATCATTGTCAACTTCATTACACTGGTCCGGTACGATGATCATTCTCCTAATGGAGAAAAACAATCTCGGGGAACGCTTTGAGCAGTTGAGCAGCAACTCATATTCAAGCATCATCTTCACCACAGCTGAGATAGTACGAGATGGATGATTGATGCTGGAAGATGAGTGTAGGAATAATGCCTTTTGCTTGTGGAATGGATGCGTTTTGATTGATTCCTTCTTGCACCTACACGCAAACACCCGATCGTAGCCGGTTTTTATTGAAGATGCATGTGCGAACCTTTGGGAAATTGGAATTTCACGCGTTCACGCATGTCTAGACAAACCCGCCCAATTGTGGTGTGATGCGGGCTGGATTGTCCACAAGACATTATTTGCCAGCAAGGAAATGAGGATGCAGCCTGGGAATGTGGATGCTGACCATGCAAGGGAGCTGCACAGGATGGCTGTGCTGTCTGCTGAAATTAACTGTTGTGTCGTTGATGACACCACGAACCTTAACGAACCAGTTGATGAGATTGATCGTCCAAGGAACTGTGTTAGATCCAGTTACCACCAAGAGTTGCAAATCTGGCGTAATGATTAGAATGTTTCTGCCTTCCAGAGGACTTCCTGATGAACAGCCGGTTCGGTACAGGAATTCTTGTACAACGTATTTGTATAACAGTTATTATGCAGTTTTTGCTGTACTGGAAAATGTTCTTGGAAAAAAAAACGTGCTGCGTAAAATCATGAAACATAATACGCTGTACAGTGTTTGGACAAGTTAATTAAATTTCAACCAAGCGTATTAACAGCACACCATTTGAACGCGAGACACAGGCTCAGGATTAAACCACAGTGTGTTGAGAAACTGGATCCGTTGTGTATTGGTATGTACGTGTAAGTGTGCAGGCATGTGTGCGAAAGTCCTTTCCTGCAGGACACATGCGTTACCAAAAAACCAAACTCGTACCAGCGTAACTGAATCCATAAACTGGATTCAGGGACCATTTGCCAGTCTTCCCAGTATTCAGCGCACACTAGCTATAGCGTCCAAGAGCGTGAATATGTGTTGTTATCTTGAGTCGTAAATCTTAGCCACACACGGACAGTACCGAAACCGTGCACAATGCGGGAATTCGAGTAAGGATGTGGCCTCATGCTTTTCCTCCTCGTAAGCATAACCACAAACGGACGTCCGAATGTTTCGGGCAGGTGTCAGGAGGTATGAGACCGGAGATGCTGGTCGTGTTCTTTCCTTGTTCGACTGGCATTCAGCTGGAGAATGCAACAAGGCACAATGTTAATCACTCATCAGAAAAGACGAAACGGTTCACTGTTCCGCCCCGGTGTAGTTTGCGGAGTTCTGCCGGGTGCCCTCGGTTCCCCGTGGGGACACATAAACAAGCAGACAAACAAACGGAACAAATTTCATACCTTCTCCACAACCTCATCTCATCGTTACTCATGCCGCGACCCATCATAAAACATGGCAGTGTAAAGAAAGTTCCCCCCATTCCCAGCCGAATGTCCAATGTTTTGGGGCTATTCCGGGGAAGCGTTTTCGAAAAAACGAAGAGAGTCCTGATGGAGCATGACGGATGTTGAGGGATTCTGGGACCCACTGTACACACTGCTGCTACGGTGCTGTTTTGTTGTGGGATTCGGTAAAACAATTTCCTAAATGTGGTCGAAACGGTAAACCGAACGGTTATGCACTTAACATGGGGTGGTACCGTTTCGCTTCTTTCGGAAATTCAACTTCAGTCTTCAGGAAAAAGCAGAAAGACTGTTTGGTAGCTTCCTAGTTTGACTCTGCAACTAACGAAGGTTGTCAAAGTATTTTATCTGTAGTACCATGCGTGCTGCATATATCAACTTTACCAACCTGCAGATATGATAGACGAGCGTATGGAAAAATCGTACCAAACTGTGGAGATCCAAAGAACCAAAGAGGAGGGAATCACGTCGAAGTCGGGCGGGTTTTTGGTTAGCATCAGACTAATGCACAGCTGTCTCGAGAAAAACCGAACCGAAATGATTTGCATTCAGCTGCATCGTGCAAGATATGGGCCGGTAAGCATCGGGTTTTTTTTTTGGAGAACGTAGAAATACCCATCGTTACCCAGTAGACGTGTGGCTCAAAAACGCATCATCCGCATCACCGAAGTAAGGTTCGTTGCAGTCTTCGGATCAAAGACTACGAACCTCATGTACGCGTTGCACTCCTCTCAATGGGAGTGGTGGTTGCTTGTGTTTTTGGCGTTGTAAAACAAGCAAACAAACAAATGTAAAATATCTTGCTAAAACAACAAACCGAGTTCGAGTGGTTTGAAGATTTGTTGCCTTTATCATTTGCGTGTCTGTGCGTTTGCTGCGATAAAGCACCATGATGAGTTTGCTCTATTTCTTCGCAATTCAAGGATTGATGCTCATTCGTTGTTTTAAATTTAAATAGCACAAAAACGGCACAATATTTTGATATCAAAAGTTGTACTCCATCTGCACATGTAATGAGCTAAGATCCGACTCCACCATGTTTGTACCATCAACGGCAGCCAAAAGGGTTTCCCTCCAGGGGAGGGCGTCCGTTACACACCCCTTTTTTTGTTTGGGGCAAGATGTAAGTAAGGTGTAGCAAAACACCATCGCTAGTGTTGTGATGTGTGCGGCACAATCAACGAGAAATTACAGGCTTCCATTACTACCAATACGCTCAGGTTCAGCTGCCGACGTCCAGCCGCGCGATGGTGCAAAAAGCGCTCGAAGCGTTCCGATTGTTTCGGAGCTGCTCGTAGATGCCGTTTGGATGCATTTTTTTGTTATTATTATTTGCACTTCTCTTTCGAGCGGTGTACATAAGGTGGCGGTGTACCTCTTTTAGTACGGATCTCTGCCCATGGTAATGCTCGGGGCCACTGTTTCTACCCTTCTCATCGTCACAGTTGCGGATGCACTTGTGAGCACTTAATTAAAATTAAACTAATTAAGAAAGCTCGTCGTATAATTTTCACACCATAATCATTTTCGGACTACTGGTAATGAAATTAATATTTCATTCTATTTTATTATTAAGCGTTTACGCTGTACGTAGTGGTGTGGTTGTGTTGGGGGCCTCAAGCACACTTAACCTGCTCGTTCCATTTCAGTTGGAGTGTGTAGTTTTTTTTATTTGCGCCTTTGCTGTTATGTGACCCTTTGCCAAGCGTTTCTTTCCTTTGCCACATTTAGTGGAAGATTTACGTACGCGCTTACACAGCCAAGATACGTGTGTAGCTACGTATGAATCTCAGAGCAGCTCAACGACTCTTCGCGCCCAAGCGCAACAGCTCGCAGGAGTTGATCAAGAGCGGTAGCAAAACACACGATCGTCCAATCGGGAGGTCCGTGCATGTGCAGTTCGCTTTAGGGTGAACAATTTATGGTGCGGCTGTTTTGGAAAAGACGTTCGTACTTCCGCTTCCACCAGATGATTACCGATGGAACCCGGGCACAAAAGTCGCTCAGTCACGGATGGCGACACATGAATGTTTCATTGAACTTCAGGGCGTTAGTAGTAGCCGATCGTGGACGTGGTCTGAGTGTTTTTTTTCGTTCGTTCGTTCGTTTGCCCAAACCTGACTCCAGAATGTGGCTCCAGTTGGGAGGAAGAAAAATGCAGCACGATTCTTCTGCATCGCTTACGAAGGAAAGGGTCACAACCCACACCCGAAACCCCGAGATCCCGTGCTAGGGCAAAGCGTGCGAGGATCGGTCTACACATTGTTTGATGATTTATCTGCTGGCTTCTACGGCTGCTGTTCGGGATTTGAAGCGCGTAGTATTGAAGCTTAATGTTAATAAAGTGGGCAAAGGATGTTTGGGTGTTGGATAAGCTGTGATGAAGGCATGAAGATGCATGCGCCACATTATGAATTATTCATCCTCACGTGGATGATATTATAGATGAACTTTTGCGTACCTTTTTTTGCCCGACTGTGTAGTTGTCGTTTGTTTTTTGAAATGAAGTTTACAAGCTAAATGTCGAGAGCATGTAAACGGTAGAAATCCGACAATTTACTGGGGGCAAGTGTTGATGGGAAATGAAATGACTTCATTTGATCATGCACTCATCGGCCTGTGCTACAAATATGTAATTATTGTTTTTTCTTCACTTAGGAAAGAGAAACGAGGTACGATTTGAAGATTTAAAACAAAATCTTCCTTTCACCTATTTATCATCGCAACAAATTCCAGTAGGTGCTAAAAGGATAATGCCGCCATAATTAATACAGTTTCTTCCATGCAGAGTAATCAACGAAAATGTGAAGATTTTTTCTCTTCTCTCTGCATTTCCGTGCACCCGCAAGGTGCAAACGATGGAAAATATTGCATGGTAATAAATTTTCCACCCATGCACTTCATCCTTCACAACGTCGTGGAACTTTCGTACGAAAGTTAATCGCGTTTATCGGGCGCGTTATGTTGGCAGTGCTACTGACTGCCGAAATATGTTGTCCCTCCCCGGGCGTAAGATGTGATAAAGCAGGGTTTACGGCTCAATCGAGCCTTGAACATGCTGCGTTGGGAAGAGGTTTGACCCCCAACCACACCCATCTCAAAGAGGGAATGCCGTTGGAAATGATTTATCTCGTTCGGTATCGCCTTCTCTCTACATTGAAGACACAACTCATCCTACAGATTCTTGGGGACGTCGGGGCTCTACCTGCTCTTACCACGGTTTGTTCAACATTCAGCGCAAGTGCATCATTGCAAAGTGCATCCTTTTGGCCGGCGGATTGTGGTTGTGCGAAAATGCAGTTTGTTCCCAAATTAATTAGATCCGCTGCTAAACAATGTACTCCAGCAAAAACCGGCCCTAATGAGATCGCCCCTCAGCCCGCGCGAACTAAATGTCCGTGGCNCAAAACACACGATCGTCCAATCGGGAGGTCCGTACATGTGCAGTTCGCTTTAGGGTGAACAATTTATGGTGCGGCTGTTTTGGAAAAGACGTTCGTACTTCCGCTTCCACCAGATGATTACCGATGGAACCCGGGCACAAAAGTCGCTCAGTCACGGATGGCGACACATGAATGTTTCATTGAACTTCAGGGCGTTAGTAGTAGCCGATCGTGGACGTGGTCTGAGTGTTTTTTTTTTGTTTCGTTGGTCCAAACCCGACTCCAGAATGTGGCTCCAGTTGGGAGGAAGAAAAATGCAGCACGATTCTTCTGCATCGCTTACGAAGGAAAGGGTCACAACCCACACCCGAAACCCCGAGATCCCGTGCTAGGGCAAAGCGTGCGAGGATCGGTCTACACATTGTTTGATGATTTATCTGCTGGCTTCTACGGCTGCTGTTCGGGATTTGGAGCGCGTAGTATTGAAGCTTAATGTTAATAAAGTGGGCAAAGGATGTTTGGGTGTTGGATAAGCTGTGATGAAGGCATGAAGATGCATGCGCCACATTATGAATTATTCATCCTCACGTGGATGATATTATAGATGAACTTTTGCGTACCTTTTTTTTGCCCGAGTGTGTAGTTGTCGTTTGTTTTTTGAAATGAAGTTTACAAGCTAAATGTCGAGAGCATGTAAACGGTAGAAATCCGACAATTTACTAGGGGCAAGTGTTGATGGGAAATGAAATGACTTCATTTGATCATGCACTCATCGGCCTGTGGTACAAATATGTAATTATTGTTTTTTCTTCACTTAGGAAAGAGAAACGAGGTACGATTTGAAGATTTAAAACAAAATCTTCCTTTCACCTATTTATCATCGAAACAAATTCCAGTAGGTGCTAAAAGGATAATGCCGCCATAATTAATACAGTTTCTTCCATGCAGAGTAATCAACGAAAATGTGAAGATTTTTTTCTCTTCTCTCTACATTTCCGTGCACCCGCAAGGTGCAAACGATGGAAAATATTGCATGGTAATAAATTTTCCACCCATGCACTACATCCTTCACAACGTCGTGGAACTTTCGTACGAAAGTTAATCGCGTTTATCGGGCGCGTTATGTTGGCAGTGCTACTGACTGCCGAAATATGTTGTCCCTCCCCGAGCGTAAGATGTGATAAAGCAGGGTTTACGGCTCAATCGAACATTGAACATGCTGCGTTGGGAAGAGGTTTGACCCCCAACCACACCCATCTCAAAGAGGGAATGCCGTTGGAAATGATTTATCTCGTTTGGTATCGCCTTCTCTCTACATTGAAGACACTCATCCTACAGACGTTCTTGGATGTTGGACGTTGGGGCTCTACCTGCTCTTACCACGGTTTGTTCAACATTCAGCGCAAGTGCATCATAGCAAAGTGCATCCTTTTGGCCGGCGGATTGCGGTTGTGCGAAAATGCAGTTTGTTCCCAAATTAATTAGATCCGCTGCTAAACAATGTACTCCAGCAAAAACCGGCCCTAATGAGATCGCCCCTCAGCCCGCGCGAACTAAATGTCCGAGACCGCGCACACACACAACCTCTACAATGGGCAGCAAATTGCCACTTTTTCACCCTGGTTTCTGGTGTTGCAAAAAAGGGCAAAACGTTCTACGAGTGTGACAGTTTACCGACACAGCATGTTCGTGTACCGGGCGGGATGATCATTAGTGGGAATGGATGGGACTAGCCGAGCTCGCACTCTAGCTGTCTCTAGCGGCTTGTTTGGAAGGGGGGGTTTTTGGTAGTAGTTGCTCATTTTCGACTACAATTCCGATGGTCGTTCGCGGTCAGTTGCAGGAAAAAAGTGCTAATCGAACGTATTGCCCCCAGTGCATCGGTTGCGGCCGCTAGCTTTTACGATTGTTGAACCGGGCCGGGCCACTTATGGAATGGCCGCTCGGTAATGGAGTGGCGGCAAGCGTACAACGCTTTGGCGGGAGAATACACATGATGATGTTGCTTGAGGTTTTGCCACCCTGCAGGGGTGTTGGAAAGTGGCAAAACCAATCGTCCCGATGCATGAAGGTGCATTTATGTTCTCGGCTAAATCGAGCCTGTGGTTCTGACCGAGTTGAGCCTCACTCCATTAGGAAGGGTGTGAAAGGGTTGCGGGAGAAGGAAGCATGAAGGGGTATATAAATACAATCAAATATGAGTGTAGCTTCTGTAGGCTACAAAAGCTTGCATGGTGGCTATTGACGAGAAAATGATCGTTTAATGTAGAATTTTGACAAGTAAATAAAGTTCGTTTGACTTACAGCTAAAGAATAAGCTAATAGTTTGTGTTGTTGTTTTTTTTTCAAATTTGGAATATTTGAGGAATGTTTCTTTCTTAAATGTAAGTGTAAAACACAATTTCAAATCCTTTAAAAATAGTCCAAGAACAAAAATTTGAGTACTTACTTATTACCAAATTCTTTATTTTTGTATGTTTTTACTATTAATTTTTACTAACTAAAAAAATATTGCTCTTTTAAATTGCTTATGCAATTCAATTCAATTCAACTGCATTCAAACTGATTAGGCTTGGGCGGCTCGGATTTCGGAGGTCGTGGGCAGCGTCGATCTCTACATGACAGGTCCGAGGTTCAGATCCCATCCGGACCGGTACCTCTCCGTACGCAAGAGAAGTCAGAAATGGCAGGTCCAAAGCTCTTGAGATTGAAAATTATCACACAATTAGGATGATAACCAAAAAGTATTGATTTTGATGTCTTTTAGGGGTGATCTTTGTTTCTTCTCAAAAACAATATTTCATAGACGCCTTTAGAAGAAATGTGAATGTCAAGTTAAAATCATCTGAGAAACGATGTGTCAATAACAATCAGGAAAATATATTTAATCATAATTTTAAATTACTAAACACGAGTTCAAGAGTAAAAGAGTTAAAGTTTGTGTTCCAAATGCACACCTTTTCTCATCACAATTTATATGAAACAAAGCAAATTTTTGTGCTGTAACTTTTCATCCTTTCATATCCCATTGTGCACGACGTTTGTAACAAATAATCCAACGTGTCATTAACACCCGCGTTAAAGCCATCCCCACAGCGGTAGTTAAATCTCTTCAAACGGATTTTGTAAACCATCACTGTAAAAAAAACCCTATCTCCGGGTGAAGAAACAATCAAAACCAATAAACAAAAAGTGATGAAAAAAAGCCCGAAACATACATGTAAAAAAGGAATCAAAACGAATGCACAATGTGTGTTGTTACCTTCTTTTGCTGAAAAACCTGTCGCCCGAAGGCAACTGGAGGGTGTGGGACCACCGCATTATTTGGCCATCCACCTGGCCATATCGGCGGATGTTCAATTTCGATTCAACGAATGGATTTACTTCCGGGTTGGAATGTGGCGTTTGAAGTACCGGGTAGTTGTAGGTGTTTTTTTGTTTTTGTTTCCTTTTCTTTCGGCCTGTGACATACACGATTCACTCCCAAGAATAGGTACGACTTGTAGTACGGCGGGAAATGAATTGTTGTTAGCACATTGCCCAAAAAGCGGTACGAAACACAGGAGAATGTGCGATTCGGGCAAAGTAAATTTACATATTCGACGATCGATGGTTGGACTTTTCTCTTCCCTCCGGTTACCTTCCACCACGAGTGAAGGCGAATGTAGCGAACTGAAGGAAATGACCAGCACCCAGTGCCGGCCTTCATGTTCAATCGGCGATTGTCGGTTTCAGTTATCCTCCCAGCCAAATTCGCCAGTCCTACAGAGGGTGGCAGAAAGAAAAGGTAAACCACCCTCGTTCCAGGTGTCATCGTGTCGCCTGGAACGATGCATTTCCGATCGGAACTGTTCGGTAAAAATTTGGAGCTAAAGTTGGGGTTGAGCATGAAACCAGAAAACAGTCGTTTGATGATTTGGATTTCGTTTTAGGCCACTCCGTATCGGCACTCGGTGGGGGTAGTTTGTTTTCATTTGTGGCGCGCACCATAGACTGTCACAAATTTATGCAAAATGTATTAAAGAATGACGTTCGAGTGATGGGAATCAAATCGTGCCAGTAAGAGGGGGACAAGATCCGACCTCCCCTCTCGCCACCAAATCGATNCGGCACTCGGTGGGGGTGGTTTGTTTTCATTTGTGGCGCGCACCATAGACTGTCACAAATTTATGCAAAATGTATTAAAGAATGACGTTCGAGTGATGGGAATCAAATCGTGCCAGTAAGAGGGGGACAAGATCCGACCTCCCCTCTCGCCACCAAATCGATGTTCAATTCGTGCACATTTGTGTATAAAACGTGTATTGTTTAGAGCAAGTCTTCCAGTGTGATTGTGCTCCCCAAAGCAAAACAAATTGTGTCAGCTATTTTTCGGCATATCGTGTTTTTCGGGGGGGAAAAAATATAAATCAAATAAATAAACCCCCTTTGCCCCGTGCCTTATGTTTTCATTCCACCCCCTTTGGTTCAGTTTAAAAATTAAACACTTTGTTTAGATTCCGACTTGCAACTTTTTTGTCCATGTCCCGGGTGTTTGGAGAATACGCAGAAACACGCCAAACACCAGCCAGTTAGTGATTAAATTTATGATTGCAACAATGTTAATTTTTCGTTTGCAACCCCATTTATGAAATAGCACTTGCTGCGGGAAGTACAATTTGAATGTTTATAGCTTCTCCTAAGCCGAGGTCGCGTAAGAATTTGTGTCACCCGCGAAGAAGCAATTCAGAAAGTTTCAAGAACACAAACCTTTGCCCGCTGCGACTGTTTTGTTGCGCCGGTTCACATACGCTGGCCACAGCTGCAAACCATTCAAACGCTTAGGCCAGTATCATTTTTCCACCGCATCGAACCAGACCCGGAACGGAATATCGTTAATTTCCTTGAGGCGTGTCCTGGTGCCTTCTCCGATGCCTGGCATGCGTTGGGATGGGAGTACGTGCGTGTGGCGAGTGCGCAACCAACTTTACCCCCGTACAATGTTGCAAACGGAGGAAAAATGTGTAATCGATTCCGTGTCGGACCTATATGCGTAACCGCGTTTTCTATTAATGGTGGTACTCTGTACCCAACCATCCTGCAGAAAGACATTCTCAAGGAATGTGTTGTTCAGCAGGAAGTGTCAACTCGACGTTACGGCGTCTTGCGGGTGTTAAGGAATATATCGTAAATGTCACCCGTCACAAGGATAGGGTATTTGTTTTTTTCGTAAAATTTACGATTACGGCCGGCCGCTTCGAAGTGGCTTTTTCCATCGCCTCTGTGCCTTTTGCGCAGCATAAAGCAAACAGAGAGCATAATTGTTATGATGATGTGACTGCGATCCTTTCAAGGACTGGTCGGTTAATTTGTTGTGTTGTGAATGCTAACAAACACACACCCCGAAAAACAGACGAAAGAGTTTAGAAGTACACAAGAGTTCGACCAACAAAAAAACTAATTAATAAAAATACATTGTTGCAACAATCGGAGCTACACTTAAAACATGCCACTCTACAATGTATGTCAGCTTTCCGGTCAACATTATTTGGTCAGTTCGTATAAACAACGAATGAAACTGATTGACTCTGCTAGATGAATGGAAAATATTGTTTAAAAATATCAAAAAAAAACTTTCTAACAAATCTAACAGCGACCGGTTTTGGATGGAATGTGAAGAACTGTGTATATACAAAGTAAAGTAACGATAATTACATTAATTCATCAGCGAAGAACACAATCAAGCTTCTCTGTCGAACAGCGCCCCTTTCGATTGGTGAAATTCATTAGGAATTTACTAAATGATATCGACCTGGGAACTGGGAGATCATACTTTGTACAACTCGAACACTTTTCCTTTGATGTGTTGACGCATGGATGAAGTGGTCGATAGGAAAATTTTGTGTCGAATCGTCCATATATTTTTTTTCTTCCCCTTCGTTTCAACTCCCAATAAAGTGCATTAGATTTCCCGAAAAGGTTGTTCGGTCCATATTGCACATTGAATTTCAATGCACGGTAAATCTGTACGATAGCTAGGCTATTTAATATGGTTTTGGTACCGGTTGGGTTTCCAATCATGATTTCCATATTTTTCACACCCACCACGAGCGCGGAATATGTTGTGAGTGTCGCGCACTGCGAATTGACAGCGGAACGCAACGCTGGGAGTCGTTGCATCAGTGTTGATAGGTGTTGATATATGCATCAAATAAACACTTCACGTGTTTTGCCAGAAACGTGCAGTTTTTCGGGGAGGAAAAACAGGTTTTGACTAACGAAAAACCCTGACGATGACAACAACGCGCGTGCGGAACGGTTGTTCACAACCTTCACCTCAATCAACACCGGTAGACACAGTCAGCCACACACACACATTGGTGAATTGTCGCAGACCAATTCCAGGGATGCTGCCTCCCCAATGCAAAATCCAGTTCATCTGCTTCTGCTTCCGGTTAGTTCCGGGTTTGGCGCGAGTTGCTAATTTCCAGTTGCGAATATCGAAACATCGATGGATGGATTGTGTGTGCTTTTTTTTTCGGGTGAAATGATGAGCGTACACAAACGCCTCGGACACTTCAACCGGGGACCGAATGTTGACGGTGGGTAAATAATAAAATTCAATTTAATTAAAATTGAAATTAAAACTGGAAATAATTACAAATAAATCATAATTATATCTGCGGTTAGATTGTGTGCAAGCTAATTATAAATCAATACCGAGAGACCTACCCAACCCCAAATACCCCATCATTAATGGTCAGATAATGCGGGAACCGTTTCGGTGTTGGCATGCCGAAACCTTACCCCGGTATGGCGTATATTCGGGCCCATACAATTTAACCACCCGGGCGACGAGGGTAGGTGTTCGGTTCGTTGTTTATGCTGACGATTGTATGTCATCCGATTCGGCAGTGAGTGCGCTTTATTCGCTTTGATGTAGTACTTCAACCGCTGTTGATTGGTGTGAAATCGGGTGGTAAACACAGCCCAACACCATCCCTTTCCAACACCCCCCCCCCCCTTTCCCCACCACCAAACCAGGACTGAGCTTCGCTCTCTGATCCAATGTGTGAATCTTTAATTTTCCTTTGCTTTATTATTGGAAGCTGTTTTTTTTTTCGTGGACATCCCATTTCGGGGTGTGTGGAAAAATCTCATCGCGGAAAATCATGTAACAGCATAATTACTGTTAATATGTACGCAAATAAAAATACGATTTTATACCATCATCCCCGCTCTGTGTGTGTGTGGGACTTATTGCATGTGTTTGGAAAATTGAATATGGCAACCTTTATGAGGAATTGTTAACGAGCCAGCTTGTTCCTTAACACAAGTGCTTCACGGTTGATTGAGTTAATCGATTAACACTTGTGTGTTTGATGGGATGAAATTGTGTTATAATACGCAGTCTTTATGTCCCGTAGTTGGTTGTATGGTTTTTTTCGGGTAGAATTATTGGATGAGCGCAATTACTTGCAGGAGAGCTCTTTAGGTGCAGCTTTTTTTTTTGAGGGCGACTTTAGTAAGTTAAGCTTATAACCAGAAAAGGTATAATTTTAATTCTCGTATCAAGCTCATATTGGTTGTGGTGCAAACAAACTGAAGCTGAAACCAGGGGCCTAGTTTCAGGGTTACTCGGTCGGACCGTGCTCCAGTACGCTGCACTAATCAAACTGATAAGTCGTCAAGCGCCACTTGCATGCAACGTTGAATCTTCCGCAAGCGTCCTAAATGACACCAGGGGCACGTATTGCAGAAAAAAAAGCGGGAGGTGCTGACCTAACCCTCGTCCCGCTTGAGTACGTCCGGACCGCACAGCTCTTGGTTTTGATAATGGAAACTACACTGTGCCAGTTATGTGATTTGCTGTAGGCACTACTTTACATCAGCAAGTTTGTCGTGTGTGTCTCCGCGAGCCACAAGCGCACCGAAATGAAGGTTCGGTTTACAGACAAGACAAAAACGACGGAACACAGTAACACGATCAAAGGTGTGACACAAATAGCACTGGGTTGTAAACTGGGTGCCCCACCGTAGGGGTGATGCACATATCTCTATCTAGTATATCCAGAGCAGGCACCGGCATTAGTACGTGTTAGAATGCCGGTTTCCCGCCGATGCACAATCTTCGTGAGTGTGGCCAAATGTAGCAAAAATTTACCGTTTCGGATAAGGTTGCGGTGTGACGATCACGCACCGCAAGATGAGATATCGTATCGTGCAAAAATGGACTGTGCTTTATTCTACGATCTCACTAGATCTCACTCTGGTACGCGCGGGAAGGTTGCCTTTATGCCGGCTGAAAAGCGTAACGTTCCAGGAAGTAGCTCAGCAAAACACCCTCACGAGTGGAAGGCCAGGCTAGATTTCTGGCCACCGTTGATCGTGCCGTCTCAATACCCGGGGCCGGCAGTATCGTTTGCAGCTGCTGCAGCAGTTCGTTTAGCTAAAGATATCCGAAACAAAAAAAAACCTCATTCTAATTTGTTGCATTTGTGTGATTGCACAGGTCTTACCATCTGTTCCTCCTCAAGGTTATTAGTTTGAGCAGCAATTGATTGTACCAAACTGTTCAGTATGCTTACGCCAAGCGTATTCGCAACGTACGTGAAGTTGTCCATCAGAAAGTTTATCAATGCGTCAACACCGGCACGACTCACCAGCACGGATGTTAGAATGTAGTATCGTTCCTCTTGGTCGAACCCTATTTGCAATTCTCCACCAATCGCCGTTAGCAGATATGCTTGCAGTTGTTCCGTGTCGTTGGCACAGCCCAGCGCATTGATCAGCAGCGATCGTTCGCCACGGTTGTCCGAACTCTGCAGCTTACCGAACAGATACTGGAAGGCATTCGTTGGGGCAGTGCGCAACCCATAACAGTACACCACCTCGGACACATCCGGGTGTACGAGTTCCTCACCATTCACTTCACGTTCCAGTGCGATGCGGGTGTCCGTGAGGCAGCTTTCTATCTCCATCCGGCAGGCCCAGCTGGATATTACCTGTCGGAGGTACTTGTCTAGCAACCTTTCGTCCGGCTGCACCGCGGTAACGTTAAGCGTTTGGAACACATCACCAATCAGTGTGTCGACGAAAAGCTGATAGAGAACGTAATCTGGCTGACCGCGCATACGACCGTTGAAGTAGGTGAGGGCACGATTAGCTGCTTCCCATGGTGGATATTCTCGTTCTTGTCGGAGGTAAGACATCAGCTCTAGGGTGATCTCAAGATCAAGACGGTTCGAGCGCGCCAAATGGAAGGCATCGTCGATGAGTTGCGAACGACTGAGCATTGGAATGGTCGTAGTTTCCTCTGTCAGGGTACGGATCAACATGTACCAGTTCGAAGGATCGTAGTTTACCCGATAGAATCCAGCCTGGTTAACGTTCGCCAAAATCCACTCATCGTCCGGTGTGTCTAGGGGCACGCGAATAGCTTTCGTGGTCATCCACTGCCACTGGAGCGGTGTTTCCAGGGAATCTCCTTGCTCCAGAATCGTGTACGGTATTATCCAAATAGTGCTATCATCATTAACTATTCTGTTTGCATAGAATCGATCTTGCGTTAGTATAACTTCTCCCCGATAAGTGCGTCGAAGTTCAAGAACCGGGAAACCAGCCTGTTCTACCCAACTAGTTACAAAACTTTCCGCATCAGTTTCCTCGGGCAGTAGATCAAGCCCATCAGTCACTTCCTCCATTGCATCAATAAACTCATCCGATCCAACCGATCCGAGCTGGTTCCGTTCCAGGTACAGTCTTATCATTTGCTGCCAAACCGATGCCGACAGAACTTGTCCGAACATTTGAAGTATCGAGCCACCCTTCAAGTAGGCGATACTATCAAACAGGCTCACTATCGCATTAAAGGTTGCACCGCGGCTAAACGTCATCGGGCGCGTGCTTTCATCGGCGTCTGTGATGAGAACGCGCTGGAGCACTTGCACGTTAAACAAGTCGCGATATTGGCGCTCCGGATAAGCCATATCTGCCGCCGTGTACTCGTACAGCGTGGCGAAACCTTCGTTAAGCCACAGATAACTCCACCACTTGTTGGTGACAGCGTTACCGAACCACTGGTGCGCGTACTCGTGTGCAATGATGGTGGTGATTGTGGTTTGCCTCCGGTAGTTTGTAACGCCGGCCTCGTAAAGCAGGTACTCCTCGCTGTAATACAAAAAAAAAACAACAATGCGTTATTACACAGTTTTGTACGGCTGAAACCATACTTACCGATATTTACACAATCCCCAGTTTTCCATGGCGCCCGCAGAGAATTGAGTTAGTGCTGTTTGATCAACCTTGGGCATGAAGGTACCGTACGGTAAGCCCAGATACTCATCCAATACTTCCATTATGCGAACTCCAGCTTCCAGCGCATACAGCGTTTGATTGACTGCATTAGGTCGAGCGAAAACACGCTGACCCGCCTCTACATTCTCGCTGTACAAGAAATCCGATACCATAAAAGCTAACAGATAAACCGACATCGGTGGCGTCGTTTCAAAGACCGAAACCACATTACCGTCCGTATCTCTGTAAAGCAGTGTTTTGTTAATTTCACGAGGTAATTAGTAATGTGGCACGATGATCCTTACCCAGCAATGGCAAATATCGGCATATTAGATATAGCCTGATAGCTCGGATGATGTTTAATTTCCACACTAAACGTTGTCTTCAAGGCTGGCTCATCCAGACACGGAAATGCTGCGCGCGCACTGATCGCCTGAAATTGTGTCGATGCGAGATATTTTTGCGTACCATTACCATCCCGGTACGAGCTAATGTAAAACCCATCGTCATCGGTCCGAAGCTGACCTTCAAAATCTAGCCGCAAGATGTACTCGGCCGGTGCAATTGCACGGCGTATCGCAAAAATCGTAAACTCTCGCTCCTGATCTTCGGTGTAGCGAAGTGTTTCAAGCAAAGTAATATTAGCGGCCGAGTTGGATAAATACAGCTCATTAAACGTAATGCGCAGTCCGCGGTTATGCACGTAAATGGTTTTGGTCTGCTGCCGAATATCCAGATGTATGTCCACACTTCCACTGTACGACCTGTTACCGGTGTGGACCTGGGTATCCAGGTATAGCTTGTAATGCGTTGGCACTATATAGCTCGGTAAGCGATACCGTAGCTCTTGTGCAGAAGACAACATTACATCTTCCTTATCGTTGTTCGATTTTGACCACTTTTCCAGCACCGGATGTACTGCATCGATGGCAGTAAGCAATCCGGTCCAGATGACCACAACACCAACTAGCCAGCGTATTAGCATGTCCGTTTAGTTTGTTAACAATTTCACTACTAAAATCCAATTTAAGTCGATCGAGTCGATTTCCGCTGAGGTCAGATTATTTCCCTCTGCCCATATCGTTGTTCCGATATTGGCGATAAGGAAAATTTGTTTTGGGAGGTTACGTGCCCACCTCGTATACCCGTATCGCTCAATTATAAACGATTACGATAAGAAGCTAGATTAATGGTGTAACAACCATTCAAGCTTAATCTGTTAACCCTTATCGCGTGGACGTTTTGGGGGAATTCGGAGTTGACTCAATCTATCAACTTTTTTCATTTTTCACATTTTTTGTTTGATCATTGTATTTGGTTAATTGCATGTATTGTTTGCAAATCTGCTATCATACTCTCTGAATGCAAAGTCATTGCCATTTTATCGATTATCGTATTCGCAATGTGAGCATTCAATTTATATCAAGATTAGCCGTTTGCNTTTTCACATTTTTTGTTTGATCATTGTATTTGGTTAATTGCATGTATTGTTTGCAAATCTGCTATCATACTCTCTGAATGCAAAGTCATTGCCATTTTATCGATTATCGTATTCGCAATGTGAGCATTCAATTAATATCAAGATTAGTCGTTTGCACGCATCACTTACACCTGGAGTAAATCCTCCAAATAAAATGTAAGCGATACTCTTGTTGAGCAAATTGCTAGTAGGAATTTCTATACTTCCAACGTAAAAAGTAAGATTTAAATCAAGAATCGAAATTCCTTTAAAATATGGATGAGTAAAATCCAGTCGCAATCAGAAGTGGAGATCATCAGCAAGGCTAAAATAAAAGTTGGGTTAAGGTCCTTATAGCCCTTGAAACTTAAAAAGCCTTCGGCAGTAAAGCAGGTCAAGATCATTTATTAAAGGTATTTATTGCTATTTGACACAGAATTATGATTTGAAATTTCAGAGACATTTCCTTTAAAATTTTTGAGTTTGTACTTCAATTTTTCAATAGCTCAACTATTTACAATTTATACCCAATTTATTAACAGACTAACAAAAATCTCGATTACAACGAACTTATTTCGTTGAGTGTGAAGTGATAGAAAAGGTTAACCTCTTCCAATTGCCTTAGCTGAAACTCGTAGTACACTAATTGCAATAGTTTATCCTTCGGTTAGTTACTTGAAATTACTTAATAGTTTAAAGACCTTCATGGTGACATAGATTTTCTTAACGATTTTTATATAAACTCTGCATTACATACGTCTACCTAGTATTCATGAGCTACTAATACAAGGCAGAAAATCTTTGAAAGAAGGAATGGAGTGCATTATGGCAATGCAACACAAAGTACTGGGCGTAGTTACTTGAAGTTTCGCCCGCTTCAAAAGGTGTAAATCACGACCAACTGGCGACGAATAAAACCGAACACCGAACGCTTTAAATGCAAATGATTCAGTGTTCAGCTTGTCTATCTTGGCACTACAGTCCGTGCAAACAATATGCTATAAAATGTTCAAAATGGCGACAACCGGAAATGGATCGCGTGCAGCAATCCATCTAGCGACATCTTCCTTCGTACGATGAGGTAAGCGCAGTACTTGTGTTCGCCTCATTCGCGCGAATATCGCTGCGCACGTTTGGGGAAGATGGTGTTGGAGAATTAATTAATATTACAGTATCTAAATGCTTACGTATTTCATCGCAAAAAAACCCCTTTCGTTTACTATCTATGCGAAAGCTTATGTACTGGGCAAAGCTATTTCTTTCCTTGTCTTCGACTTCCCTTAGGGTTGTGTCGGCTGTGGTGTAACAAGATGTAACAGCATGTACCCGTGGAGCAGAGAGATAGTGTTTGAAATGACGTGAATCCTAGCCGTGAATGGCTGTCGGCAAACGAAACGGGGGAGGGTTGAATAAATGGTTGCAAGCCCCAAACACTATCCAGTTAGTTTGAAGAAGGGAAGTAAAAAAATCGAACAGGGCTTGCGAAAATTAGTCACACCCTCCACCTGAAGGGGTTGTTTGCTAGGGTAGGGAGATAAATGTTATGTATCTAAATTGGTTAGTTTCCAATGTTTTTTTTTGTACTGTATGTGTGAAGAAAATATGCAATTCGCTTCGCTGTTAGTTTTGCGGTAACGTTTNAGGGCTTGCGAAAATTAGTCACACCCTCCACCTGAAGGGGTTGTTTGCTAGGGTAGGGAGATAAATGTTATGTATCTAAATTGGTTAGTTTCCAATGTTTTTTTTTGTACTGTATGTGTGAAGAAAATATGCAATTCGCTTCGCTGTTAGTTTTGCGGTAACGTTTCGCCCGTCTGGGTTGGGGGATGGATGGAGTTGTGATATGATGAAAAATGAATTACGTCCAAACAAGCACTAGACGCCACGGTATGCCTAACAAACCACCCCCCAGGCCAAGCCCTCTTTTTTGGTACGTTTATACATTTAATTTCACCGAGCCTGGTTTTACACGCTCGAGATAGAATAATGGCGTTGCAGTTTGTGCTTTTTTTTTCGCTCTCTTCGTTCTTTTCGTTCCAGTTCGTTGCACAAAACGTTGTGCGCAGTGTGTTGTTCACGGTGTGTTGCATTAATGTGCCATGGGAATAGGGCGCCCCCAAAAAGGCATGTATAATTCAGATTAGTAACAAAATGGTGGACTCCGATGAGCCCGTAGAAGACGGCGCTGGATGCTAGTTGGGGAAAAGCGAGCAAAGCTGAGCTACATTGGTAATGGTTTTCAAACTAAAGGCCTTATTTTAATGTTTTGAACAGTCGGCGGGAAATAGTTACAACCTATCCTATAATTTAATGCTCCTGACGCGTGTGCTGGGCAATTCGTTTTAGATGTTTAACTTTCTATTATTTGGTGGCAAAGAAAAAACACATCACTAAATAGTCCACAATGCCGCACCTAGTTGATTTCTCCATTTGAAGAGATGATGTCATCGGTTTTGTAAAACTTGCCATAAAATTGATCCGGCTCAGCAGTAAATTGTTGTGCAAAAATTGTAGCCCACACTTAATAGACGGTGTACCGTGGCGAAGGTCAATTTGTCATTTAAAAAACATTACAAACTAGACAAACCTGAAGGGGTCCAGTTTGTGTGAGCGATCAGTTTTATGACCGTTCCGCTATACGATGCATCCTGATTCATCTCGGTCAATAGGCGCGGCACCCATCCTGGTAGGTTTATCCCGGTGACCTGAACACTCCGCAAGCGATCGTTAAAATCGATCGTAAAAATGTATTACCGGCAAACGGACGGTTTTGCAAAACCACCGAAAGGTGCATCAGCAGTTGGTATGTTGCATTTTACGAGGGCAGCTGTGTGTACATGTGTGCATCCCACCCAACCCCCTCTAGTAAATGTCATTAAACTCGGCTAAAGTGTCGTTTGCGTATCGAAGATCCTCGTAATGGGGGATCGATCGTTCGAAACCCATAAGGATATCAGTTGCATCGAATCGAAATTAATAGTTTTTGAGTGTGTTTGTGTTTGTTTTGTTTTTATTCAGCATCGTTATGAGACTGATTAGTGATCGTGATAATGAGGTAAAGACACTCGGGCTGTTTTACTGTGCCAGTAGCAGATTAACTGTCGCAAGTATGTGACATTAAGGGTAAATCTTATCTTCTCTCTCTTTCTCTCTCTCTCTCTCTCGATCATACACCAACATATGACCGTGTGCAAGTAGTTTTGCTTATTTCCTTTTGACTGCTCAAGAACACCGCAGGAGAGACTATTAAAAATCAATTTTCCACCCGATCCTCACACAACCGTTTGTTTTTTTGTATCTACCCTGCAAATGGCGCTCGGTCTGGTTTTGTCTTTAACGCAAGCGATTAAAATACGATGAGAAAACAAAAAATAAAAATCACAAATAAAATGCGATTAAAATGTCAGTGAGTTGACTGCTGTTCTTTTTTTTTTGCTGATGTTTTGTTGCATCTTCCACGTTTTTATGGTTGCAACATGATTTTTTTTTTTGCTTCTCCGTTAGCTGAGGTTCAGTTCAATGGCCGATAGGCGCTCTTTTGCTGTAACGAGCAATGTACAACATGTATGAAAAGCGTGTACGCTGGTAGATTCTGGTTTTAACCGTGAACCAAACGCATTACGCCCGGCAGGACGAGATTCATTAGCCGTTAATCGGAAATTTGCGTGGTGAAGTGGTAATTTGTAGTTTATTTATTTGTGATTGCATTTGCCACGATGTGTGTGTGCGTGTGGGAAAAATGTACAGCCAGGGATGAGTGTTCCCTTTTTCCCCCATAATGGACAAATGGATCCGTGTGATAATCTGATTTACTGTTCGTTGGCTATGGAGAAACTCGGAATGCATTTTGTGTCACATTGTAATAGCGTAGGAATTTAATTGTTAATACGCATCATTCTGTTGGGTATTTTAAATAATATGTTTCTGTTTTTTAGAATAATTTTTTTTATTGTTTTCGAACTATTCAATGTGGATAATACACACACCAATTCACACAATTTATTGTTATTCCCTTTTATTGAACCTCTTGTGCTCGGCAACCATAATGTAAAGTTGTGGCGATGTTGTTTTATGCCCACCGTTGGATGAGTTTTACATCGCCATCTTTCGGCGCCGGAAGTCCTTAAGGACAATCTGTGTTCGCCGAATCCACGAATCCATACAAAACGGAACGTGCTTGAAAATATGCGCATTTCCATTTTTACGACTTGCCAAGAAATTCGGTACGGTTACGCGGTTCTCACCGCGTAGCGGCAGACAGCCCGGTTTTGTGAGGTCACGACGCCTGAAGGATGATGGCGGTTTGAAGGTTGAATAGATCCGTCCAGAAACTAATCCGTGAATCATCATCCTCACAGCGAAGAGTGAGTTTGAAGGGTGCTGCAAGGAGCTTCGTGTCTGCGGCAGTAAAACATACTCGGTTTTACGAGCATGGAAAAGTTTTTCCCTATTTTCCTCGCTCTTGGAACGGATTTGTTCTTCCGTCGAGGGCTTCTGACGGATGCCGCCGCTGAGATCACATTTTGCAATCTCCAACCCTCTCCTTCTGCGGCTGTAAATCTCTTCCCCTTAAGTTCCATTGTTTGATTTATGTGTGTAGTTTTTGAAGGAAACTAATAAGTTCTGCTTCGTCTTCCTCCTGACTGATGGTAAAAGAGAAGAAACAGTCAAAAGTCAAACAAGCAAAATGGTCAAGTCATTGCGGGTAACTCTACGGTTAAAGTATCCCACCGCGTACCAGTTTCCAATTGACTGCATCGGTAAAGTGTGCAGACAGTACGACTTCAGCTGCAACAACTCGCCCGGACAACATATTACGTCCAGCGCTCCAATCGAGGAGATGCCCTTCAGTGTTGCATGTTTGCGTTTGATGAGTTTTATAAAAAAATTTTTTTGGCTGATTTGTTAAATTTTTTACGACTTTGTTTATGTTAAGCAAAAACATTCTCGTTACGGACATAATTTTTGGGGCACATTGCATGCACTCGCCCGAAGATGTTCTTCGCTGCAGTGTTCGTCGCTTAACCATCTTTTTTCTTGTTTTTGGCGCCATTCGCATGCATCCGTGGAAGTTGCTGATGATGCAAGGATGATTTTGTCTGCCACCGGGATATAAGGCGGAAGCACAGAAATACGATCGAAAACAGACGCAGCACGAAACGATAAAGATGTTCCAATGTGTGTCATAAATCGAGATGAATCGTTGGATGAAATGAATTGGAAAAGGTGGATTTTTCTACATGATGTTGTGATCTTTCGAACGGAAGCGCATATAAAATGCAGTTTCTACCGAAACTGTGTGGAAGGTTACATTTTATGTGTTTTGCTTTGGAGACAAAAGTTACAGCAAAAAAAGGAAGATTTTACGTTCCATTCGTAAGAGTTCGGATGACATTGTAACTAATATTTCTTCAAGGATTGACGCATATCATTAAGGGCTTTAGAGTCGTAATACTTTTGGAGCCGGGCAAAAGTGTCACAGCGTATTTATATATTCAACATACAAAAAATCTCACTTTGCGTTGGGAAGAATAATTCCGCTTCATTGTGTCTAAAGTGGGGTGACTTTCATCAGCGGCCATACGGTTTAGTTTTGCATTTGTCAGTTAATTTTCTCCAAGATGTAATAAAACGTCTAATGGTACACTAACGACGTGTAGTTGTACTTGGACCGATTGGCCGCATTGCTTCGGGGCAAAAACCTAAAGCGAATTCATGCTGGCTTTGGTTGTGCTGGACCGATTTTTGGGGTGGGTGTACGGTTAATGGGTGTAGTTGGGGAGGTTATTTTAATTTTTTAAAACCCATTCGTTGTGCCAATTGCCAACTGTCAGTTTCGTTCGAACACTTGCGCAGCGCGCAAATGAGTGTAAGCGTGAGTGAATTTCAATTCCCAGAGAGGTCCGAAGCTCGTCATAAAACACCCTCCTCCTCCTTTGGTTGCATACTCCCCATACCCTTCTGCATCTTCCGCATCGATGCAGCTCCCGATCTTCCCGCTGCTCCGCCTTGGTGCCATATCTTAAAATCCACTCGTTAAACGCGAAACCACGAACCGATCGGGTACGTACAAGGGTTGAGAGAAAGACCCCTTCCGGGGCCCAGGGGCCGGGTGCAAACGCGCACAGGATCGTAAATTATAATATGATTTTTATTACATTTTAGCGTAGCATAAGCCGTGAGGCCGGCTGAGACGTTCGTAATTTGTTATAATGTTATGGCTTTCCATACCAGGGGGCCCTCCCTCCCCAAAAAGCACCGACAAGGATGGCTGGCCTTGGCCTGGCTGGCTTGGTTGATGTCGCTATTGTTATTCTTTTTATATTTCCTTTTCCAGTTTGAAGGAAACGTATCAGTCACTTTGTAGGATGGGGTTTTTTTACAGAGGCCGTTCGTCAATAGAAAAACTCCCTATGGACCTGTGTATGTGCTGTATTTCGCGATAATTTCTGCATCTTTTTTCCATCGTCGTTATATTGTTTTTTTATTTCATTATTTTATTTTTACAATGCTCATGTAGCGTGCGAGCACAATTGACGCTGGTGGTTGATGTGTCTGTGCGGCAAACGTTGAAGGGCTGCTAAGGAATCGTCCATCGGGGTGAAGATTTGCAGCGTACCAATTGGTAAAACTAACTGCGCCACACAGACCGCCAAGGAAACAAGGGTGGAAAAGCAGAACGGAAGAAGCCGGATACAAAATTGCGGTTTTGTAGCTTTTATGATCCAATTAGCTCTAGAACAAGAACTGAACGATGCATGCCAATANATTGGTAAAACTAACTGCGCCACACAGACCGCCAAGGAAACAAGGGTGGAAAAGCAGAACGGAAGAAGCCGGATACAAAATTGCGGTTTTGTAGCTTTTATGATCCAATTAGCTCTAGAACAAGAACTGAACGATGCATGCCAATAAGGGGGTAGGAAGGAAAACGGGGTGGTATGCACCGGTCCGGTTCGGTTGGCATATGACCATGCCAAGACCGAAAGACCGGTCGATGCGGAATCGAATCAGCGGATATATGCGTTAGCACACATATGTTGGAATTGTTTTTTTTATTATTTCTGCATTTTCTTGCCGTTGCTTGTAATGCGAAAGTAACATCGAACGCATGAGAAGTGTCATAAACTCGTGTATGCAATTTGTTTCGCCCGGTTTCGTCACTGATCCGCTGTAAATCAAGCTTGAGTTTGGGCTTGTAAATGGAGTTGTTGCAGAAAGCAAAATTTATATGCAAATAAAGTTTACGCAATTCCAAGGCTTTTTTTTGGTTGCCCGAGGCACGTACAACGATCGTCTGAAAGGTCGACATAGTGTCATAAAGGAATGGAACATTTTCTCAAGAACGTCAACAAGATGACTGATGATCAATAAAAGTTTTTTTGTCTTAAAATGCAATTTAAATTAGTCTTTTAATTAAACTTATACTATAAACTTTATTTTTCAACTCTTACAAAAAATGGGCCGAGTTTACGATGTTTTACCGCTATAAGATTACTGTTGCAGTTGTTAAAGTTGTCTCAATAGTTTTACCCAATTATAAAGCTAGTTATTATCTTCCTCAAACTCGTTCCTAATTCCCGACAATTTCCTCCACTGCAGCTTGATTGTGAGAATGTGCTAGAAGAACATTTTCCTTGCTTCCTTTTACGACTTGTAAGCTTTACACGTTCACTTTTCCATTGCAGAACGTAGTAATGTTCGTAGAACGAAACGATTTTTCCAACCCAACTTGTTAGCCCGAGGCTTACGATTGGCTCGCCTGGTTCGGTACGGCATTTTTGGGGTGAAGTCCCACCAGTGTGTGTTGTAATAGTTGTATGTTCACCGAAGATGGAAACCATTTCGATTGGAACGAAAAGAAAATAAGCGATCCCGAAGCTCTAGCGTGGTACGATCTGCCTGCCCTCCCGGTTAAGGGTAGGTCCAGCGATTTCCCGACCAGGAAACCTGCCAACATAGTGCGCGACTAGATGTACATACCAAAAACACACATAAATCATCATGTTCGTTGCCTTGCATCAAAGGCAGTAACCGACCAGAAAGAGCAAACTCGAGAGAAGCTGACAAGCATGTGCATAACGGGCCCCCCACCGAATGCTACAAATGCAACCCCCGCCAGCGTGCAACGGCAGCATGTACAGGGGACCGCGTTTTGGGGTGGTCGAGCATACTTTCGATGTTGCGCCCAACATGATGCTAGTGCGCGAGTGAGACAGGGCCATGTGTGCATAACATAAGACAGAGGCGGAGTCAGGCCCACCATTGGTTCACGTGGAAGGTCGCACTGGTGCTCCCTTTCTGTTCTGCGTAGCGTTGTAAGCATAAGCGACCAGCGCTCTCTTTCTCGCTTCTTCACTGAAGTTTTCCCCAACCAGACAAGGGTGGATTCGCCACCACTGGCTTGTGTAGCGTTCCGACCGAGCACGTGTTCCTCGCATATCTTCCAGGACTTTTCCGAGGACATCTACATACATGGAGGCGCAGTGCAGCAGAGTGAAAATCGTGTCCACATCGTTTATGTTAAGCCGCCAAAAGCCGAACATTTGTTCGCGTGCGGAGGGTGTTTTTTTTTGTTTGTATGTCCAAATGCTGCTGATGTTCACTCTCACTCTGTCCTCTGAGGCAACAAACAATTCTTTGCATCCTTTCGGATTGTAGGACGCTTTGCTTTTATCCATCCCGACTGTTACATCACTTCCAAGCCAAGGAAAAGAGATGCTACCGGAGGAAGGATGAAAGAGGCTCTTCAGAGAGGTTTTGCGATTGCTGGTTTTCCCGAGCATAAACAAGCTTTCTCTGCTTTGTTTGAAGAAAAAGCAAACGCTAACGAACGGGTGAGAGTTTTCTTCGAACGATGTACCACGATGTACTAACCGCCGACATTCACCATTGGCCCGGGACATACTCGGGTTGTATTTTATTGCTTGTTTCGCATTCGTCTGCACCGAGAAACGAGCTTTTCCGAGCATCGGGGAGGTTTTTTTTCCTTCTGTCTGCTTTTTCTCTCACTGGTCGGGGGTTTTCCCTGCTAAAAGGACTGCAATGCGCGGTTACGAAAGGAAAACGGTTCGCGCGATGGTGCAAGGTTCCTAATGCAACAAGGATGTTTATGTTAGCGCGAATAATTCTGACACACACACCCAACAAAGACACACGCACACACACAGTGTCCAGTGAGATTAGTACATCCTGTGCACTATGTGTGTGTGTGGCGGGAAAATGTGAACGTTTGCTTTTTTAATGGGATCGTTCGTACGGACATTTTGCTGTTTCCGTCATGTTTCTGCGACAAGAATTGGTATGCTGACAAAGGAATCATAGATGTGCAAAACACCGAATCGCATAAAAGGACACATAATGAAAGTCACTGAAGATGCACACGTTTGGAGACAGAAGACTGTCCAGAGAAGTACAGTACCGAAGCGAGTTTTTCGGAATGAAGAGAAAATGGTTTTAAGAACGCTTCGAGTGCATTTTGGGTTGTGCTTAATGAATGAACATACCCCAGTTGAGCCTTTGTATTTCAAGAGCTATAACAACGGGCGTTTTACTTTTAGTGCAATGAAATGAAAAAAGAAGAAACTTCAACAAACCGACGAATGCAAGAAGGTGAGCCATTTTTCTGTTAGGTAAAAGACGGTTTAAATCAAAAACAGTGAATGAAATTTGAAGGACAGTAATATGGATATTAAAAAAATGTTAAACTTTTTCCGGTAAACTTTTTCCCTAAAATAAATTTCTTCTATTAAGATTTGTTTGAAAATACACAACAAACATCACTACCTAATACTACATGAAACCAAAAGATAGGAAAACTCTCTGCCGCTATTGATAAACTAGTTGATAGCAGAAAATTTCATAATCACTCATAATAGAAAATTTCTAACTGGTGTCACCTAATGTTGAATAAAATCTTCTTGTAAACGTTTTGGGGTGATATATCCTCTGGCATATATTGTTATTTGTTAGAAGAAAGGATTTTTTTTCCTACTAGACTATCTGACGCGTTATCAGAAAATTCTTTCAATAAATTTAAAGATTTAAATTTAAAAATAGACTTACCTTTTCCAAACGCAGCCTTGAAAACTGTTCTTTCTTGAAAGGTCCATCCCTAGAATGTTTAAAAATAAAAATATAAGTGGGAGTTGTCTAAAACAGATAAATTAGTTGGGTGTGCTATGTATTTCTCTACGATGTTTGCCTTTGAGGGAAACATTCCAACAATCGTTGAATTACAGTCTATTTAGTTGTCATAGAGCTAAGAAATGAAATGTAATTCTTCCATTCAACATGAAAAAAATCGCAAAGATTGATTAACATCCTGACGGATCATATACTTATAAATGCCGCCCATAAAATTAATCGGTACGGCTGTGCTCGATGAACAATGTACTCGCGGCTTCCCATCTACGGTAACATGTTGCTAACACAAGGTCACACACATGCCAAGCAAGCATGTACCCCCGTGCCCGGTAGATTGTACAATAAAAAAAAATAAAATGAAAAATAATTGAATCAAACGGAGTTCGTGATAAACGATCCGATTGATTCGTTAGCCTGGTGTGTTGCCGTTACCCCGTTGGCCTTTTCGTTCTTGGCGTTCTCGAACGGGCCACGTGCGTTCGGCGGAATCGACCAAACGTCGGCCAGTCTTATCTGAGATTATACGAACGAGGTGACAGCTTAAAGAGAAAACCGGGTGATTATTTAAATTAGCACCACAAACGAAACCGGCCCATGCTGGAGGATTGAAAAGGTGGCTATGGGGGGTGCCTTTATGGAAGGAAAAGAAGCCAAGGTAAGAAGCATAAAAACAAGCTTATAGGTATGTGTATTTTAACCCGCAATAAGATCACACTCGTCCCCGCTGTGTTGGCTGCAAGAGCAATCACGGGATATCGAAATATCGGAAGCTCGGATTTCAGCTGCATCGGGAAACCAGATGCACGCGCTTCGGGGGCGTTGAGGCAATCGTAAGCAATCAACATCAATTAGCAAGTTTATTTGCTACACACTCACTCGTTCGAGGGGGAGGAATGTGTGTTCTTCCGCATCTACAAATTGGCTGGTTTTCGCCTTTGGCGGTGGCAGATCGTTTTACCCCGACCGGTAAAACGGCAGAAATGCAAGTATGATTTATCGTCGACAATCATTTCCCATTACATGCGCGAAGATCGTAAAATCAGCTCCGGAAATATGAGTGGGTACGTTCCTGTGTGCGGCTGGGTAATGCAGTTGCAGCAGTGCATACGCCGGGTACCTGCAGCTATCGAAAATTCATCTACCGTAGGATCGCTTCATAGCTGCAAGGTCGCGATGAACATTCTAACCTTGCTGAGTCACCACGGTAGCAATGGGGTTTGAATGGTTCCGTTGCTACCAAATGGAAAGGTATGGCACCAGCCAACTCGCTAACCGACGACGATCGTTCGATTATGGTTTGTTTAGTCTGGATGAATAAAATATTGCTCAATTATTCAATTTATCGCTTTCCTTACGGTGGCATATGAAACGGACAGCACGAGATATTCCTCTGCTTGGGTCTGCGATCCTTTCCTCGCCGTATGTACCGATACGTTCGAGTGCAAATACAAGAACGGTATGTTTGTGTTTGCTTGTTGATACGACGGTACTGTTGTGCAAATGTGCATCATATCGCGAATGGAGTTGTTGCAGCATGGCTTCTGCAAATGGTAATACATAATTGTACAAATAAACTACAGCCTCAAGTGTAGCTCTGTGTACAGATTTACATATTGAATAAGTAATTCGATTCCACAAAGATGGACTGATAAAGTAGTTTGTGTTTTTTTCTCTTATCTCTTATAAATTAGTAATTCAAATAGACATATGGTTATTGGCTCCATTTTTATGTATATTCAGTAAAGAGTCATTCAAATCATGAATCGACTCCCTAAAGATACATAAATCCTCAAAGATTCGTTAATCCTCAGAGATCCAAGAATTCTCATGGATCTGAAAGATTTATCTCCAAGGAATTACACTTTTAGGAATTGTTGACGTGATCGACTNTCTCTTATAAATTAGTAATTCAAATAGACATATGGTTATTGGCTCCATTTTTATGTATCTTCAGTAAAGAGTCATTCAAATCATGAATCGACTCCCTAAAGATACATAAATCCTCAAAGATTCGTTAATCCTCAGAGATCCAAGAATTCTCATGGATCTGAAAGATTTATCTCCAAGGAATTACACTTTTAGGAATTGTTGACGTGATCGACTTCAGAAAAATGATTATTCTTATTCAAATGCGATAACCTAAGTGGGTGAACCAGGGCGTAGATAGTAGTGCCATTAGACTTTATACGATTGAGGATTAGAGGATTCACGAATCTCCAGAATAGAAATTCAGAGACATTCATTCAGTTCAAAGATTCATTCAGATGTGTGGATCTGTATCAGAATCACCCAACACTAGTTCATTCGATTGACAGTTGAAGAGAATTATTTCTGATTTATTACACTAACTTAGAATAGAAAAAAACAAACTATGATTAACTGCTTGCTCATTAGTTGAACCTTGGGCGAGAAATTGCATTTAATATTTAACCCACAGAAACGATCGTTTTGTCATGATCAAAAAGAGAACGGTTTGTTGCATCAATCGCATTACGGGGAAGGTTCTTCTTTCTATTAGTTTCCCACTGCATTACCTTTACACCCGTTACAGCAATCCTCAAGTGGTGCCCGATTTTTTTTTATGCCTTACCTTCTACCAGCGAAACCTCCACCGCTAAAGCTGCAAAATGCCAGAAATAGATAGTAAGATCGACAATGATCTATTGACGCTAGTGCAAAACTGATTCGCTCGGTTTACGTTTTCGGTGGATCCTGCTCAGCATGTCGTCCCGTGTTTCAGGGATTGACACTTTGACAGCTCTGATGCAATACCATTTCCAGCCCGGATGAGGCAAGATCGCACGAAATCCGTACGGTGGTTCGGTCGGGCAAAACCCCGGGGACAACCGGCTGATGGGACGCGCGTGGGAAGAAGCTTATTTCCACCAATCAAATGACAAACGGGCGTGCGTGCGTGTCGTGTGGAATGGAAGGAATGGAGGGATGGGAGGGATGAAGAAGCATGAAGATAGTGTGCAAACTGCTCGGAAGATTGAAGCTAAATTAAGCACAAGATTAGCATGACTGAAGTGACTTTTCAAAGTGTCAGAATGGCTGCACTCGCGAGCTAACTGGATGCAACCATTGCCGGTGGAGCAATTTCGCCTGTGCGGGTGAATGTAGAGGGAGTTGAAAAGCGGGAAGAGCTGGAGGAGGGTGAGGGGAGACATAGCACAAAAGGGAGCAGGCTTAAGGTTGCCCTCGGGCATTGGAAGTCGATACCGCGATTCCGTACCGAGTGTAGTAGCGCTCCGTCGAGTGGTTGCAGCGATGACGAAGACGATGTTGCTTCTACTGCTGCTGCTGCTGTTGTTATTGTTGATGATGATGATGATAATAGTGCAAATATAAAATAAATCTTCCGTAAGCTTTGAGTGGTGGAAGCGACAACTAAGCCGCAGCATCAGTTAGGAGGAAGTATCATACTGAGCGCTGGGGGAAAGGGTCAAGCAGAAGGAGAGACCTGCTTATAGTAGTGCCCCGCCACCCATCGCAATGTTCCGTTCCGTTTTGCGTAGTGATTGATTATGGAATATTTATTATAGTGTCTTGTGTTTTTGAAAAAAAAAAGAAGCTTCAAGTGTTGAATTTCTATACGCCTTGGGCAAAAGGGCGCAAGAACGTACATGCGGTAGAGAAGGGTCCAGGAGTCGCTCTCCGCCTCCGTTTGATGATGTTATTGTGTGCACGTACTGATGGGAAAGTCATTTTTCACTGTACGGTCAAGCGCGTCTTTCAGTGCGCTCTTATGGCCTGCAGTGGAGAGGGGAGCGGGGAGTTGGTGGGAAAAATTAAACAAAAAAAAACATGAAAAATAAAAACTAATGAACATCATCGTGTGTTCTCATTCACAATCACGATTGACACCTTCGATAAGCGGCTCGTAATGACCTAACAGGGTGACGTTATTTCTATGGGCGATAAGATTATAATACCCAACACCTTTGGAAATGGAGCTTGAAACGATGTTTCCCAGGAGAAGAAAATTTTGCACATACCGTAAAGAAGCGTAACAAAGATTTTTCATTTGCCAATTTTTAAGTAAGCTCAACACGATAAAATGTTCACAGCAAGCTTTTCAACCGAAATGGAAATGGTTTTCTTCTCTCTTTCTATCCCTCCCTTCCTTCCTCCCTCGCACCCCTTTCTTTTCAGACGATGAGCTGGTGAAACGGGCCCAATGGCTGCTGGAGAAGCTCGGTTACCCATGGGAGATGATGCCCCTGATGTACGTCATACTGAAGAGCGCCGATGGCGATGTACAAACAGCACACCAACGGATCGACGAAGGTAAGCTGGCGATGATGGTGTCGTACGACATCGCTTTCATCACCGTGTCAAACATCTACTGTGCGTAAAGAGAGCGAGCTAGTGAAGCGAAAAGGGTTCAGACGAAAGTGTTCTTTACCAAACCGGGAGGGCAAAAACATGCGGAGTGTGTCCTCCGGCAACTACCTACAACTACCTCAGAATGTGCAGTTGCTGTACAGTGCAGGATACAGCGAAGAAAACCAGATTACATTAAGATATTCCTAAACCGCGTTAGAATTGTTTTCATTTATTATGATTATTTTGAAACATTTTTTCGTAGCAAGCAGACCCTATCGGAGGGCGCTTGTTGATGTCCGATTCATCTTTGGCATTTCTTTAGGATAAGTTTATCACACCCAGCAGGTAGCTAAGAAGATCCTCAGGATATTGGAAAGTTACGCAATAGTTTTAGTATACAGATAAGGGCTTTTGGTTTGCGTTGAAGTTGTGCAGTTGGATCATTTCTTCTGAAAAGTTTGAACGAAAGCACATTGTCTCAAACTGTTTTGTTACAAGATTCCAAGATATTTGGTGTCCCGCCAACAACAGTAGTGACCTTCAAGCCTTACCTTTCCATTCATTTATGTTCAACACAGGTCAAGCGGTGGTCAACGAATACTCAAGATTGCATAATCTGAACATGTTCGATGGCGTGGAGTTACGCAATACCACCCGTCAGAGTGGATGATAAACTTTCCACCCCTCGGTCAGAATGTCAGTCCGTATCGTTGTATGTGTGCATATATAAAGGTGTGTGTGGGGTGGTGTGCCAACCTGTGTCAAAGAAATGAGGGGCGCGCGGGGCTGGTGAACCGAATTCGATAGTTCTGTGCTATTTTAATTGAAAAAAACGTAACGCAACTGATGCCGATAAGTTCAAAGTAGTGTTTAAGTAGTGGGACGAGTACGAGCCACAGCAGCAGTAAGCAGCAGTAGAGCCGTCCCGTGTAGTCCAGTAGTAGTGTAAACTTGTGTCGAGCTAAGGCGTGTAGTGTCCTTTAGTTTTTTTTAATTAATTTCGCGGTCTGCAGTAATCAGACACACGCAAAAACGCTGTACGATTATGTTGTATATATATGTAGAAGATATACGATCATATGTTGTATGATTCTCTAGAGCAGCCCTGCTCTTCACGATCTTGGGTATTCGACTGCCACGGCACCCGCTTACTCTCATGCAAAATCTTCAATCTCCAACGATAGCAAATGATCACCTCACTGTATCTATTCTTGTTCTTGCGTTCTTTTCTATGTTTCGCGCAACCCACACCGCCCGGGTTTATCGCCACTGTGCCGGACAGTGTACATACGGTTTGAGGATAACTATGACCTGCAGCCGTTCTGGGGCTGTCACGTATAGCTATACTTGTGAGATCGGGCTCCGGCGGTATAAAACTACTTACCGTGTGTATGTGCAGTTTTCGATGCTTGTATGTGCAGTCTCGTGCAGAACACTCGACTGGTGTCGTTTCGTTTCTTTTTTCTTGTGCCCTTTCCCCGTTCTTGTGGCGCGGGATGACTGCCCAAAAGCAAGAGTTACATATGGAATAATAATGTGCGCGGTGCAGCAAAGAAAACAGGGCGCAATGTGTTAGGATAGTTTAATGGCAAAACGGCAAGTAGAAGGCGGATAAGAGCAAAACCTGTGTTCCACTAAGTAGCCAATAGTTTAGGCATAGTTTATCTTCACCAATCAACCTTCCAACCATCGTTCAACCAATACCTGAGTCAACATCATCGTTATCGTGCCACAACTTGTTTAACAAACAAANGCCTGAATGTATGCACCCAATGTTCCCCTGCCACTTCCAAAAAAACAAAGGCAGCAACATATGTACAACATCAATCAATAACCACTTGGTGCTACATCACCATGCGGTGATCTTGGGCCCACTTTCCCTCCCCCAACACCTTCCACCTTCTACAATCAATCAAACCGTAGCAGCTAAGGTATGGTAATCGCGACGACTCCATCACGAGCATCCGCGGTCATCTGCCGTGGGACGTTCAAGTGTCTGCAAGATGATCGGTACTAATTGAATGTCTGCTTTCTTTTATCCATCCCTTTTTTCTCGCTTTTTTAACACCTCGACGGACTGTGCCCAACCGAAAGGTAAACGAACTATAAAGACGTACGAGGCGCTGGTGAAGTCTTCGCTCGATCCCAACAGCGATCGGCTGACGGAGGACGACGAAGACGAAAACATATCGGTGACCCGCACCAACTCCACCATCCGCTCACGGTCCAGCTCGCTGTCGCGGTCGCGTTCGTGTTCGCGCCAGGCCGAAACGCCGCGTGCCGACGATCGGGCCCTGAACCTTGACACCAAATTCAAACCATCCACCAGCAGTAACAGTACCGGCTGTGATCGTGAGGACGGTGACTGTATCGCGTTCGATGACAGTGCATCGGTGGGAAGGGTTCACGGACCACGGCCACCAACGGGCAGCAGTGGTCGGTCCCGGGCGCATCCCAAGCGGTACACCCACACGGTGGAAGGTGGCAGCGCCCCGAACCGATCGCCCGTACCCGAGGAAGAGCCCACCGTTTACGATAGTCTCGTGGAGGCGGCAAGTAAAAAGGCACGTTCGTTCAGCCCGGCCCGGGAGCCGGAAGATCTGCACACCGCGCACAAGTCACCGGAGCGGGAAGAGCACCAGACCCAACCGTACGAAGCCTACCTGGAGTCGGTGCGGCGGAGTAAAAAGTCCTTCACGCTGAAGGACACCGTACTGGAGCCCGCCGACGAGTCTTACGACAAGGAGAAGGAACAGCGCATTCCGTACTCGTTGCCGAAGAGCACCTTCGATCGGCTCGATCTGCTCAAGAAGCCGAACGGACTCGGTTTGCCGATGTACAAGTACAACGGGCTCGAGACGAACAACTTCGCGCTACCGTTGCTGCTGCCCGGGCTAGAGGCGGTCAATCGGACGCTCTACTCGACGCACTTCCCGGCCCAACTGCTGCCGTCCAGCTTGTATCCGTCCGTTAGTAGCGAGTCCACGACAGTACCGATGTTCCATACCCACTTTCTAGGCTATCAGCATCCGTTGCAGCTGCCCCACGTAGATCACTTCTATCGGAAGGAGCAACAGCAGCAGCAGCAGCAGCAACAGCAAACATTGGCCGAACCAAAGGAACAGACGACTTCGTCTTCGCCCAGCAACGCCCGCTTAACGCCACCGAAGGGTGCATTTTTCTACGCGACCGCGGTAGAAAATTCGCTCTCTGCTCAACAGGCTTCAATTGCTACGATTCACTAAATTTGCATCGCGTGTCCGGTGCAAGAGTGCTGCATACCGCTGTTCGATAAGGTAAGTTCCATTGATGTCTGCTTAAATATAGCATGAAGATAATTGAAGTTATGATGTTTGGAAAAAAGATTGGAGAACAAAATGTCCTATGGAGCATTCTTTGATCTTCACACGTTTTAAAGCCAATGTTAGCTTGCTAGCAAAGCCTGCCTGCCTTGTAGTAACCTTGATCGGAAGGAGTATACAAAACACGGAGAGGTTGCAATATGTTGCGCTCGGGGGCTGATTTACTTCTGCCAGTATCGATCATCATCAGTTGCCGAGTTGAGCCGGGGCTATTTAAATAAATCATTCACAGCCAAATCAACGTTTAGTTATTGATATGGGTGAGGAAATACAAAACAAAACAGAAAATTTTCCTTTCACCACTGGTCTCTACTTCAACAACCCTCCCCCCCCTGATAGCTGATACTGAGCCAACCCGATGGCGACACTAACCGGACGATGTATTGCAAAATTCTAAATAAAAATAATCCATGCGGGTCGGGTTGGCAAATAATTTATTTCCTATTTATATTTATTTTTAATCACCCACAAATGGATGGGCGATGGATGCAAGTAAAAGCAGCACCGACTGCTAATGCATGACGTGTTGTCGCTGGCCATTTTTCCATGCACCGAATGGCTATTTTTCACTTCACTGGCAACCATTGGCCTGGTCTACCCCGAGGGGGATCACTTTTTATGCGAAATGTTTGATATGCTACGCGCACAACGGTGTTTGTTTGTAAAATGGCACACGCTAAAGGGTGAGCAACAAAAAAAACGAGGGTGAAGCAAAACAACAACATTCGAATCGTTGTTTCGATTATTCAAAATTTATACACAAAATATGCAACGTATTGGTTCGCCTCCATCATTGCGCTCCATGCTCCAGCCCGATTTGCGCTCACTCACCGGCAACAATCAATGTAATAATAGTGTGTGATGCCGCCGGTATTCCAAACCAGGGTGTTTTCCGAACCTCTAAAGAGGGAGAGTTTCACTGCGAGTGAGACGGATTTGTTGGATCAAGCGGGTGTGCAAAATGTACCCAGCAATTGCAATTGCTCTATGCAGGTGCAGAACGGGGCAGTGGATACGTTGGTGAAAGAACTGGTGATCTGCATTCGTCAAGCGGAAATAAACAAATCAAAACAATCCAACGTCCCCACCTCTTGACGCCATCCCGTCTATTTCAGCTTCAACGAATCGGTAAATGCAGCCTCCATTGGGTTTAGATTTTCGCGCAAAGCTTCAGCATGTCTACGGACATGCATTGTAAATATGCATTTAAACAGTGTTGTGAGTGAAAGAAAGAGTGAGACGCGATATCGAGTTGACACTCCGATATTCACACTTGTGATCTGGCTATTTTTATTCACCTGCTTAACTCTACATATTGTGGATGCACTTGTGATGGGGTTGTTCAAATCTATATTTCGCCTATAGTCACTCACTCGCCAGGGTAGTAGCCACACTGACTCTACAGAAGAAATGCCTTTTTTCGGGAAACGAATGCACTCGTCGGGTGCTGATTGTTGACGAAGTAGCAACATACGGGTGGTTTGGCAAGTTATGAATAAATTTAGTCCATTCGTTATCCACCGATGCATCATTAATGGGGGGCACAGTCACGGTAGAATGCCGTTGCAATGCCGAAAGGTAAATAATACAATTTTTGCATTCCACACTCGTAGTAACTAATTTTGTGGCACACTTTGACGGTGGAATGTTTGATTAAGCGTCGATTGTGAGTGAGTAAGTGGTGACTGGCCCGCCATAGTGGGCCGGTGGAGTCAGTTATAATATGTTGCGTTATGGTGATTAGTAGTGACGTGCATACGTGAGTGAGGAAGAATGAGTTAGGGAAGTTTCTTATGAGTGAGTTAATTCAAAATTCCTCAGAGAGTTGTTAATATTAATTTGCCTTGTAACTCACTCCCAAAGATTTAAATAACGAATAAGTAAAACAACTCTTGAAAGTATCAGTTTACTCTTGAAATAATGATATCACTCATGAAAGAGTCATTGGACTCTCGAAAGAGCTAAGACAATTTGGGATGAGTTTTAACTTGCTCATGAAAGAGAGATATCACTCTGGAGTGAGATGTGATATGAAAATTTGACTAACTCATGAAGGATTATTAGCACTCATGAATGAGTCATTTACCTAATAACTTCATTTTTGTATCAGAACTAACATGTCTTACCGATCACGAGGCATGAAATATTGAAGATGTGTAACTCAACTGTTACTTTTTCCAAAGAATCAGATAAAGAATAAACTCATTATTGCGAGTCACTTACTCGGAGTTCATCCATCGCTACTCAGTCCCATCTCCAGTGAGTAGCAATTCAAATTATTGGATTAGACAATGGAATATCCGGCAATTTGAAGCTAGATGTAGATGAAAATTTACTTCATTGATGGCACATTAGCAGTTTTTATGTCCTATTGTATGGATGTATTGGGAGTTGCCTCCAGAACAAGACATTATTGCTAACCAAACTTTGGAGAGTAGCGAAAATTCCTAACGTCTTCATGGTCTAGTTAGTAAAACCGCTCGGTATGAGTGCCAGTAACTGCTTACCGGTTATTTCTATCAGAAACTTTCTGTTCAATAACTTTTAAGCACCCTTCAAAGTGCATCTTCAAAGATCGTATCGTTTGCACCAACTCAATACACTTTACCATTGCAAACCGTTCGCACTCTTCTGTCGGCACACACTCAGTGATTGAAAGAGTCCACTCGGAGGAATGCATTATGCATTTGGACGGAGGCGTTTTTGTTACCCATAGCGTGAGGCAACGCACCAAGGTACTCAGGAGGTGAGTTTCAGTCTCAGGCAGATTTAACGATCATCGTAAAACGGTATTATACCGAGAGGCCGCAGCAAAAAAAGGTAACGCTCCAGCTGCCGCATCTCGTCAGGGTGGTGTACATCTCGTCGATCAGTTCCCGAGGTCGCTCAATACATTAGGAAATAATATATATTCCAGGCAATAATAATTTTCTATTTTACTGCCGTTTTGAAAGGGCAGTGCAAGCGTACAGAGAGACAGCGGTTTTGTGCTGTAGCATTTACCCAGTCCGGAGAACACGTTCCCGGCTTATCGCGAATCTGGCAAATCTTTGCATCTTTTGATGATCGATTCTTGGGGATGACGATAGACGCTCGCACATATACAGAGAGAGAGAGAGAGAGACTTAGCGAGGCCAAACATCGTAGACAACATTCCAGCCTCTGTGTAGTAGAGGTGTGTGGGGACCATAGAATAACACTAGCTCGCTTGTCTCTGACTTGGTGGCAGGCATCCGTACAAGAATGGTGGGTGAGAAAAAGCGTCTTACAAGACGCGCTAAATGCAACTTTACTACGGTCGTAAAATAGGTCGTAAATATCTGCCAACATATCTACCCGTGTGCCGGGGTAACGTGTGATGCATCCAACTCGAAGGAACACTCTGCAGCGCAGGGAAGCGTTGACTCCCGACCGTCGTGGGAGAGGCACTTTTCCTGACGTGGCGCGAATTCTGTACGCATTTTGCAAATTTTTATGCAAACATTTTTCTTTGACGCTACAGTGCAAGTACACTGTTAGCAGTAAGTAGTCTGCCCAGAAGGCGATGAAAACTATTGCAATCGATGCTGACCAATGCATTACCCAACCGGGGCGGTCAGTGTCGTACCTGTTACGGTCACACTGATATGTCTCCAACACGATAACGAAGTTTACGATTATCCGTCCAGGCGGTCTCGACGTCGCAAAGACACCGCGCGTAGTTCGCGCGCATTAGATACGTTTTAGCCGCCCCGTGCAACATTGTGCAACACACCAGACCGAGACAGCGCGCCGGTTGGGCAATAAAAACTGGAGGACATCTGCGAGCAGATAATTTACAAGCTACTTTGTATAATGAAAAACGCATTAAAAAAACTATTTGCGTAGTCCTTGAGCCGTGGCCGTCAGCACACTAACGAAACTGCTGCTGCTGCTGCAGACGGGAAAGCATTTCCGGGGCGATCAAACTCATGATTATTGTTGTTTCTGTGTTGGGTGATGCTGCTCTCCGTCTCGTTTATGATGCACTCTTGCCTTCATGGCTGATTGCTGATGCGCCTAGTTGTGTAGTTTGCCGACATCAGGCCGGGCGAAATGTTTCGACACTAGCTGCGAGATCTCCCCATTCCAATCGGGGATCGCAACGAAATGGAGTGTGAGCTGTTTTTAAAACCTCAAATGTGTCTCTGCGGAGGGATAAGGTTCGCTGGTACCCTGAATCCTTAGGATGGGAAGGTTTTTGTTTGGCTGACGGAATCGTCCAAAAGATGGAGATATTGTTCATAGCCATTTTGGAACCGGTTCCTGAGGTACTGATCGACCATTACGGGCTAGTGAATTTTACTAGTTTTCAGAGATAATTTTATGGCTTTCCATTTGAGGGAATTGCTTCTTTTTTATTGCCTGCAACGGGGTGGGCCTGTCTGTCTGTGTGTGTGTGCTAACATTCGTTCCTTTGTTCGAAGGTCTTGCCGATGTATGTTGTTTTTTGTATTAGATGGCACAGATGCCTTGCCCCATTTGAGCTTTATTTTACAACCAGACATCTTCACAGCGATTATCTTTCCAATTTGTACAGCAATGTGCAGCATAATAATTCATTATTTACCAATTAACCGTTTCTCGTCGTTTTTGCTTCTTCTTCATTTCTTTCCACCTTTACCCACCGAACAGATCGAACGTTTTGGAGCCTCACAGCAAATCATTCGTAAGCCGATAGATGCTACCTAGTCCTGGCTGTTACTGGTACTGTTCGTGATCCAGTTCCGTTCCTTAGCGTTGCATGAAACGAGAAGTCCCTTCCTTCAAAAAAAAAATCACGCACCAACCGACCCGCTTTTGGGGGCGAGGAAAAACCCGTCAAGAAACACACGAAAGGCCGCCATCCGTAAGTTGTGTTTTAAATTTAAATCTTCACCACCGTTTTGAGCAAAAACAGAGGGAAGGACGTTTGTGAGGTCGGACACATCCGACCGTTAGCAGCAAAAAAGCAGATTATTGATATTTTTCGATCGTGCAACGAAGGTCTACACTGTGATACAAAATGTTGTGTACAGGATAAATAATAGATTTTTTTGTTTGTTTGAGAAAACAAAAAAAAGAAAAACACAAATAACACACAAACAAAAAGATAAAAGTAGAGAAGGAGAAGAAAAAAACAAATGATTGTGAACGGTTTCGTTGATGGTGCATGTACGCATGTTGCCTCATGTAAGAGATGTAGAATTATTAACTGTCTAATAAAAAAAGGAATAAAATCGAAAAAAGAAAGATAGCAAAGCAAAAAAAATGATAAGCTAAAACCAAACCGTTTTCATATTAGATTGCGCCTTGTTGTATTTTTTTTCTCTCTCACTCTGGCGCTATTTCCCACCAAAATTACTAAAAAGAAAAGTTAAACTTTCTAGAAAAAGTGCTAAAGTGTGTGACAAAGAGCAAACACCACTAACCAACAAACAGTATGTGTAGCGAAGTATTGTTTTTTGCGATAAAATTGTCTCCGGGCACAACATAATCGTGTGCGAAAAACAAACAAAAATCGAAACAAAATCTCACGAAACGAAACTCATGATTGGGAAAACTAAAAAATAAAAACAACAAACTATAATGGGTGATCTTGAGCCAACCCCCAAAAAGAAGGGTTGAAAAATAAAATGATTAGTTACTTGTTACTATTTTCTTTTCTTTTACTAGCGAATAAAGGATAGGAAAAGCAAACCGATTCATTCATCTCCCATGGAAGATGGAAATGGTTTTAAGTGCGTGTGAGTGTGTGTGTGGTTTTGTGCTTTTGTCAGCCGGATAAGGGCATCGATAGGGTGGGAAACAACAAAATGGCTAGTAAGAAAAAAAATCGAATTGTGATAAGCGCGTACAGCAGCATATTGTTCATTGTTAGCTTTTTGTAGTTTTGTGGTAATGATCATGTATCAGCAGATATCGCGCTAGATAGTGTTTTTCTCCATATGGTTTTTGATTTTTCAAGCGGGCACAATGTTTGTTCCTCCGTTTTTTACGTTTTTAAAGCGGAATTGCTTAATTGTGTGTTTGTTTCTAAACTTTTTTGTTTGTGTGAACGCACACACACACGCTCACGCAAAAAACACACACCTGCACACGATCGTACAACGTTTGAAAGGAGGTTTTACTGTGCTAAGTTTGATTGGTTTACTAGATACTTTTTTTTTCTTCTGTTTGTGCTAAGTCTAGTTATAGGTATGTGCTTATATCGTTATGTTTCATCGAGCAAATGTGCGGGCGAACTTTGTTTAGTAAGTGCGTGTTACACGAAAGTCAGTTTAAAACATCGCCAACAAACGGATGCTACAGTCGAATTTAAATATTAAAAAGAAAGGAAGAAAAGTGTACCCATACACACACACATAATTGCAAGTAAGGAAACGGCGATGCACACGAAATGGATATGTAAGTGTACAGTAAAAGTGAACGCGGAAGATGAAAGGTGTAATGTTCCATTTAAACAAAAAAAAAACAAGAAAAACATTAAAGTAAGATGGAAAGTGTAAAGTGCAGCAAGTGCAAAATGTAACTATTTTACGCCATCAAATGCGATGTAAAAGAAGGGTGAAAATAAGCATACAATATTAGCTTAAACTCTTTCTCCATTTTAAGAAAAAAAACAAGAGCAGCAAAAAAAAGGAAACAGAAAATCCATACTTTGAACCCATTTGATCGTCATCGTCACTAAGAATCCATCTATATAGAAACAAAAAACCCCATTAATGCTGTTCAAACAGAGATATACATGCAACAACATAAAAAAAACATATGAAATAGACAGAGAGACCAAGGGAAGGATTAGGTCCAACAGTTTTGGAACGTTCACGATTTGCTAAAAAAATCTTGTCCTGTAAATTAATGCCCCCTATACACAATTACACAATGTGAGCAAGCAAAATGATCAAAATTAAATGCAAGTTTTAATAGCACCACCTTTATAGCCACTCCGCTTCACTTATTTAACTCAACATAGAAATAAAACTTCCCCCCCATCCCCACCCTCCACCCCATTCCTTCCATGGTTGATGGGAGTAAAGGAAGGGGGGAAAGAGTCAACAGAAGAGAAGAAAAAAAAAAGATTAAAGAAATAAAATAAACCCGTGAAGATGTACATAAACAGCAGAACAGCAACGTGTACATATTGAACCATGTATCAATATGAAAGCATAACTCGTCAAATGAAGCAACACAAAACACGTGTATTTGCTTGCCTCGGAGCGATGTAAAAGGAACTGTATAACAGGCAAGCAATGCAGCAACATTTAAAAGAAGAAAAAAAAACAACCCATCCCCCAACCCCTTTCCCTTGTTCATCTCCTCCCGCCCTCGTCCCAGACCCATCAAAAAGGGGGTTGACAGTTTTACCAGAAGGTGGTAAGAACGTGGTTAGTTCGTTTAGGCAGTCGTCCGCAGACAGCAAACAAAATGCAAATCAAGATAAGTGTAGTATGGTGGCAAATGGCGATACAAAATACATACCGCGAAACCGTGTAATGTAATCTTTTAATTTGACCCCAAAAACAAAACAACAAAAAAAAAAACGCCGGCCGATGTTAATATGGCTGTAAGATTGGCAAAACATACAAGCAAGCGGAAGAAATAAACGTGGAACAAATACACACACAAAAAAAAAACAAACCGTAAATAAATTATTAATATTATTACAAAACTTTTTGTTGTCTAACTTTTTTATTCAAAACGTTTTTTTTTTAATTTACAAAAAAAAAGGAAAGAAATTAGAGGAATTTCGGATTAAATTTTACCCAATTGAACATTTCCACGGTGAACTTTGGCATATAAAACAAACATTTAATTACCGTTCGTATCGGTGAGTTTATTTTTGCTTTCCTTTTTCCTTAACAAGAAGATTCACTTTTCCACCTTCAAGGGCTGTTTGCGTGTGTTAGCAGAAAGGACAAATTAAGTTGGCTAGTTTAAGGTGGAAGTTTTCAATGTTTCCGCCGTGTGTTTTTCGGGAGACTGCGAGGAAGCGTTTGGCTGTGTAGTGTCGTTGATTCTTGTTCGCTTTCTACGTTCGATCGGTTGGGTATTCAGGCGTGGTACTGTTCCGCAAGGACATGATGAGGATATGAGCCAAAGCTGAGAAACGCAACCCCCGAAAAACGTAGCAGATATAGGTAGGGTAGTGTTTCTAGTTTTGTGCTGCATCAAGCCAGCAATCATGATTGCCGTACTCGTGATGCAGTATATCCGTGGTTCAGCAACGTTCAGCCAT
>CM028125.1:11268222-11359392 GCA_016254315.1 Anopheles parensis | reverse complement strand
ACCGCCAAAACGTGAGTGTGTGTGTTTTCTCTCCTTGTGAAATGGGAAGCATCGATACGCTTTCAGCACGATGAAGCACTACGAGATAAGATACTCATACCCTTTTCCATACTCATCTCCCTCATCACCCGAATACCCCTCCCCGAATCGATTGTACCTACGTACCGGGAGTAAATATAAACGCTCATCAAGAGAGCATGAACGGTTGAGGTGCTGAAAACCCAACTACACCATTGCAGGAAGGAAACACTCGCGATGGAGCAAATCTAACCGTCAGAACATGACCGAAACTTTTAGTGAAACTCATTTTCCCGCGGGTACCGTCTTTGCCTTTTGTTCAAGTGGTTTTTTTTGCGAACGAAAATTTCATTTGGACTTATCGCAAAACGACCATGGTGCATGGTGTTCGCGTAACGTAACACGGAAACGTGACGGAGTGCACAGGTATGCAAGCAAGTGCAGAAATGAAAGCGTTTGATGAGTTAAAAGAAGCAACAATAAACGATCGCACACCTAATCTAAACACAACCGTGTACCCCCCTACATGTTGGGCTTGATTGGCCAACGTTTTTATGGAGCAAAGTTTATGGCGTTACAGTTTTTCTCTGCTCAAGGTTTGGATATGGGAATAATTCGTGCGCGTTGTTGTGCTGACAGCTGAAATCTTCACCAAAATGTATTTTGAGAATAAAATAATCATTCCACTTAAATGTCGGTTCCTGCTGGGACTCCAAACTTGTTTCTATAGAGACTGTCAAGGAGTGTCCAGAATGTGAGAAAAAGGTAAATCAATATAAATTAATTCGAAAGAAATCCTGGTCACGGCACCAAATGTTCACGATCGATGGAGGTTTCGGTTTGATCGTTCGGTGTACTTGTGGATCATTCTGAGACACGCTTTACATCACATTCTGCCTTGAGAATATTGCATTATATCAATCATGAACTGACAAAACAAATTTTAATGAGAAAATTAATTCATGGCCTGTTTAATCTTCAATTGAATATATAAAACTTTTTAGACAAATCCTTTATCAAATCGAATTCCAAATACATTTATTAAAAATGGATTTTTTATTTTGTTATTTTTTAAGGTTCAATGCTTGCTCCAGGAGACATTCATTGATTAACTTAAATTGATTTATTTTTTGGCTTAGTTATTTATTTGGTTCGAATGATTTAATCTCGCATAATAATTAACAATCTGGTCAAATGTCGTTTTTAATACTTATCTTAGGAATTAGGAATTAGATGTTTATTTTTTATCTTTTTATTTTCAACTGCCGAATCTTATAATTTTGTTCAACTATTTCATGGGTTCAACAACTTTACTAGCAAAATCTTCACATTGCAACGGGGTTAATCGCTTTGATTAGTATTTGTATAACTTTTTCCGGAACATTCAATTATTTACAAAGTAGAATTTATAAAAATATACACCACCTTATAATGCATAGTTTCGATCTTATTTAGATTGATCGTTCAAATGAATTCCTATTTTTTTTAAAGAATCCAAATAACTGAACATTCTCCTTTGATTGAATAATCTGAATTTGCTCATAAAATCACTCACATTATGAATTCTAAAAATAAAAATAAATGTAATTGAAGTAATAATTTTCTTCCTCTAGCTGATAATTTTACTTACGATCAGTTAAACGAATAATTATTTATGCATGAAAATTAGATTATTCGCACATGCTTCTGCAGCACAATATAATTAACATTCATCCACCCCTATCAACTCCTGCTAATAAAACCTTTTTACAATCTATACTTAATGCTGATCACACAATATCGATGTATGGCGCGAGGGGAGGCTGTTTTCCCTCGGCAAACATTACATCCCGTCCCGCCCATTTTGATTGTTTGCAAGATCGAGTAAACCCGCGATCCAGTCAAACCTCCGCGAGGTCGGATGGTAGGGATTACCGTTCGACAGGCCCTGCCATCATCATCATCAAAAGGCTAATCACTCGAAAGAGGCCAAGAGTAAACGGTGCATTACCGTACCACCGGTACGGCTGCTATTAAGTTTCGGTCGGTCAGCACACCACACCAATAATCTTCCATTGATCGCCGCAAAATAAAAACTTCATCGGACATCGGTGAGAAACGATCATGAAGCATGAAGCATTATCGGGCATGTATCATATTCCAATCGATTTTATTCAAATTCTTAAATAACATTTATCTTCCCTAGTAGCTGATGCATTCACCACCCGCGCTGGGTTTATTTCTCCATCTCCTGTTCGGTTGCACTCATCTCCATGGTAGTGGTAGTGTTGGCTGGCTACATTATTTCCCTATCCTGCATTATTCGATACACGGATGCATGGGGTAGATGTGATGAAGGGTACACGATGCACTTCCAATCATCTCTATCGCGCGTGAAAGAGAACCAACGGGTCTAAAACAAAACATTTGAAAAAAAGCCCCAGTCCAGTCCGTTTTGATCCCGATCCGGTTGAAAATAGATTACATTATTTGTGTTTCATTTTATAGAATGTGTGTGTGTGTGTGTGTGGATGTAGTTTGCCTTAAATTGTTTTATAATTACTCTTCTGCGACAAACCGACCATAATGTGGTGCCATTGGCACAGGTGTGTATGTGTGGAGCTGTTGTGCATGGCAGACGAGGATAATCCGATGTCCTCTGGCAATTTGCTATGGTGTGTCACACGGACATCATACGACGTGTTCCATCATCGGCTAAAATAGAGGCCCTTTTATGGACGCATTTTTTGCCATCCCAACCGAAAAAATGAAACAGAAAAAAAATCACATGGAAATATCACACTTTTTTGCTGATTTTTTTCCCCATTTTCCGATACGTTACGGTGGAAGAAAAAAAAATCGTTTCATTTCAATACTTTTTTCCATCGACGCGTAACAGAAGGGCAATCAAAATTGCAACAAAAAAAAAAGCTTCCATTTTCCCCGTTGCAAAGGTGTGAAAATTTGTTCAATCTTCAAACCACTTTCGCTAACATCTCGAACCGTTGTCGATATGGGGAGGTTCGTTGTGTGTTGTCGCTCACTTCACCGAATTCCTTCCCTCCCCGGGGTGGATGGTGCTCTTTCCGGATGTGACCATTTTTCTTCCGTTTCGCTCTCTTAAACGCTTCCAATATTTGTGTTTAATTATTCGAACGGAATCCTCTGCGACAGCGCTGTTCCATATGCACGCGCGCTGTGTGTGCGTGTGTGGTCGTAATTATGTTGTGATTGTCATTGTCACCCGATGCGCGATAAACAATCTACCTACAATTTATGCACCCAGCGGATAGAGCCACCCGTCCAATTCAATGTCATCTGTTTTTTTTCCAAAGCGGATGCACAGAATTTTGCAACGACAGTGTGGAGAGGAAAACAAAACAAAAAAAAACAAACCTTTGGGATGCTTCTGTTGGAAAACACGAGTCTCACCAATCCCCCCGCATTTTTCCACCCCCAAAACGCACCCCTAATGCAGTGAAAATGTACGTTTAAATATATATTTTTTTGCTAGCCCTATCTCCTGTTCGGCTATCCTGTGGCTTCCTCCTGGGGCTACACGGTGCACGGTCTAACGCATCCGGCGAACGTTTGGTTTGTTTCCAATGTTGCAGTTGCATGTGCAGCGATACATTCTCCCCACACACGGGTTGGGGCACAAAAAATCACTTACTTCCACTCGAGCGCCAGTGCTTCAATGTGGACAAACGGAAACATATTCCACAACGCGCTCACACCATTACCCCATTTGGCCTCGGGGACCGTATGGGCCCCTGTCAGCCCCAGGATCAGGAACCGTCGGAATCGAACGGTCCGCGAGTATCGTACGCGCCAATTCAACGCCCGGAACTGGAACTCCCGATGACAGATGGTGCTCGAAAGTGAACTGTAAAACTGTTCGTCCCCCCCCCAAAACACAAACCACCGGTGTGCAGTGAGTTGAGTTGCAGGATAAAGCAAATGAATTCCAAACGTAAAACCAAAAAAAAAACTTAAAATAAAAAATATCAACCATACCAAGGGAAGATAGAGAGATGCAGAGAGATGAAACAAAAAAAATACACTGCGCCGGCTGAAACAAAAACGGGTGCTGGCCACAAAATGTAGTACTAACTAAATCCAATCCAAATAATTATATTTCAATTGTTTATGAATATGGGCACACTATACTGTGGAAGGATCTCCCGGACCGGGAACGTCTGTCTCCGTTCGGTCACTGTCGATTCCTGTCGGGTTTTGCTGAATGCTGACCAACATAATCAACGTATCCTTTGTGGTGGGATTCCGGGATTCCGGTAAGCCCCGGACAAGCGTTTTTCGGTTTGGTTTCACGCTGAAATACACGCCGGTGACAATTGGATGGTAAATGCCAAACCATTTCCCACAAACACAAGCGTGCGCGCCAGCATCCGGATATGTACTGGGAGCACACACAGTGGGCGGTTGATGACCATCAACGAAATGGTCAAAATTTATGAGTTTGTTCTAGTGATTAAATAATCCGTATTTATTACAAAACAATTACAATTTACAAACCGAAATGTTTGATTTATAAAATTAATAATTTCATTGGTATGTTTCTAATTTTATAAAAATAATTTTAGATAATTGGCTATTACCTATTATTGATAATTGAGTAAAGTATGTTTGCATGATTGTTTAATAAACATCCTTTCAAACAAGTATACACATTATTATTTTGAAATCGACAATAAATATTTGAATATAATAAACGTTTTCTGAGACTCATAACAGAGAAATTACGGTGGAGTGGAGGATGTGGAGAGTACATCAAGATGGACTTCCACGTATGAGGATTCCTATTAGTGATGGGTAAATTATAAAATGCGGGGGCGGATGGAAAGGAGGAGCGGATGGAGTCCACCAAAATGCACAATTCATCCATGGCTAGTGAGAAAGTAAGGGAGGGGGGGATAGCATCGAGTCCTGAAAAACTTACAATTTACCCATGGTTAGTCGGAATCGATCGGACTCATCTGGACCCATTCAGATTCAGCCGGAATCGATCGGACCCATTCGGACTCGGAGTCAATTTTGGTTTTAGTCGGAGTCGGAATCAATTTTTCATACGTGGAGTCGGAGTGGATCCACGATTCCTGTCCGGACTTATGTTACCACGCAGCCGGGGAGTCGCTCCGGATGGCATTTGATAGTACCTGCGCCGTTTATCACATACATCATCCAATCCCTCAGGGCCTCTGAGGAGTTTAATTTGCCCCAGAGTCCAGCGTATGTGTGGTGATCTAAAGATTAAATGGATCATTACACTAAATCGTCTACCAGAAACTATATTCAAATTTACCTTATAAAAACTACTTAAATTATGATTTTAAAAATATTTTTTAATTCTTGCCCTAATTTCTAATATTTTTGTCCATGTTACAAGACCTCTCGCTCTCAATGTTTTGCCCATTTTGTTACGATTACATCGCATTCGAAAACCGGACACTTTTGCGGTTTTGCTCGGTGGTTGACCAGAGGAACGCAATTCTGTTTCATTCTGGAATCAAAACAGGAAGACCGAACCGTTCCAGTTGCCAGCGTGCCAATCGTTGATTGAGAAGGCAAACAAATAGAATAAAAAACCACACACACACCCACTGTGCGAACGAGATAATACCGAAAAAAAAACACGTGCAAAACTTTCACGGTGTATCAATTTTTATCCCTCCAAACGTTGAGTTTTGTAAAACACCCAGCAAACGATACACGACTGGACGACGGATTGTCTCCACCGTCAGCGTGAATTGGGAACCGGCCGGGGCAGAAGATTGTGCGAAAGCGATTCCGATTGAATTGTTTCGATTCGATGGTCATCANTCAATTTTTATCCCTCCAAACGTTGAGTTTTGTAAAACACCCAGCAAACGATACACGACTGGACGACGGATTGTCTCCACCGTCAGCGTGAATTGGGAACCGGCCGGGGCAGAAGATTGTGCGAAAGCGATTCCGATTGAATTGTTTCGATTCGATGGTCATCATTTGGAATGCCCAAGGTGCTGCTGACGGACGGCGCTGTTGTGATCATTGTGATGCTGCAACATGCCGATCTGTGTTTGGGGCGTGCGGGACGGTTTTTTTGGGGAGTGGGTTGTGTCCAGCCCGCTAAGTCGTGTGTCGATTTGTCGGCTTCGACCTATTGTTGGCAGGGATTGCGGAAGGATTTAGCGAAGATTCGGTACCTTTAAGCGGATTAACGATTCGCTTTGGGGCACTTTTAGAAAGGGCTTAGCCGCTGGCAACGGCAAAAGAATGTGCATTTGTTTGTTTGACGCTCGCTACAAGCCAATGTTTGCTTACTGTCGGCGTGTAATCCTGGTTGGGTTTTTTTCTGTTCTCTTCTTCACCGCAACAACAAACAGCACTGGTGCTGTGCACGTTGTTTACATTGTAACACCTCGCGGTGTGCCACCACCCCGACCCCAGGATTGCCACTTTCCGTTGCATAAATTTGCGAAGAAATCAATCAACACTCCTCATGTTGGACGAGCGCACGCCCGCCCGTACCGATGGGGCCAAACTGCAGTTGCATTTGCCGCACCTTCGAAGCAAACAAGCGTACGATTCCCTTAATTGAATGATAATCAGCAACGGAAATGTACCGCTTCTGCACTCACCACTGCTGGCCGGGTGCGGCGGCCAACTCGCCATTCGTCCAAAAAAAAGGGTGGGAAAGTGATGACGGACCATGAAGTTTGCCGGCAGAAATTGCCAATAAAACTTGTCGAATGAGCCGAACGCCAGAGAGAACTTTTATTGCCGCCTCGTCGTCTCGCGGGCTCCCAGCACGCGGTTTCAAAAACTGATCCTTCAGTGCCAGTTAATGGTGTATACACCTACCTTCCATAAGAAAAACGCGTCCATTGACCGCGTGCAAGACGGTGGTCCTCACTAAGCGCGCTTTTCACCGTCGTCACATCGGCCGGCACACAGTTATTTGCACACTTTTATTAGGCTAATTTAAATAATAATAAATGCAGCCTGGGTTCTGAGGCTGGTTCTGACTATCTTGCAGCAAATCTTCCTGCCGGCAAAACTCATCGAAACAGGTGGACACGGATGTGGTGGGAAATGAAGGGAGAAAAACGGCCAGCGGGAAACACTCGTCGGCGTCTGTTTCGGGGTGGTTCTTCATTTCTTGCCATTTTTTTTTTGTTTCGTTTCATTAATAATTGCAATATTTGTCAGTGGTTATTATCCAAGCACTAGCTGGCGCTGAAATAATTCCAAAGTGGATACAAAATTTACGACCATAAGTCGTAACGGAGCGTAATTTAGTAAAATAAAATACATTCAAATCATTTGGTCAGTTTTAAAAAGGCACGATAAGCACAATGTTTCAATGGACAATTTTTGCAGCAGTCATACACATTTTTATGATGCAGACTAATGATTTTTTGAAGTAATTTAGATAATTGTGATCTGGCAGATGAATGCGACGGTTTGATGTACGTTTAAAGTGTTTATTTTATACAAACTAACACGTGCATGAACATTACAACTCGTAAACTTGGAATTTCTTAGATTATTTATCTAAAAATGACTTTAATTTATTTTTTTGTGTTCTTGTTATGGTAAAAATGTTTTAGTCTGTATGTGTTATTTTTCCCTTCTTCAAGAAGCACTTCTTCAAGACTTTTTTACCACGTAGCAGAATAGTCAGTCCTTGTTACGGAGGGACGCTCCGGATTGGATTTGATCGGCGGTCCTGTCGTGTGATCCGGCGCCGTTTATCACATACACCACTGGACCGCTTCTAGTCTATACGTTTTAGTATTTCACAGTTTTTAATTTAATTCAAATCTAATGTGTTCTTGAGATTTTTTTTTTGTTCTTTTGTTCTCCTTTTTTCGAACCCTTTTTTAAGTATCTTTCAAATTTCATATTTATATATAATATTCTATTTTATATTTAAATTTTATCAATTGTAACCTTATTTCAAACAACAAATATGCCTTTTTTGTGACACTACAACCTGAAATGACATGAAACAAACTACTTTCTTAAAAAAAAAGTTTTTCTAATTCTATCAATAATGATTTCAAAATTCTTGCGTTTAATGCTTAGGAACTTAAGCTTAGGGTTGTTGCTAAAAAGTAACAACGTTTTTCATATTATTTTATATACATAACAGTTTCTTTGTATTCTTGTTTTCAAGCTATTCTTTGTTTTATTAAGTGACTTGAACAATGTTTTAGACAAAATATTTTTATGTCACAATAAACGGTGTTCAAAACACGAAAAAAAAAGTTTCACAACCAAAAAAAAGCAAAACCCCAAATCGTCTACTGAATTGCGATCAGTCAAACTCCATCCCGTGCATCCATTCAGTGATGACTTCTAAGCAAACAAAACTCGTTTCGAGATGCAGCAAACGGGCGAAACGCTTTTACACACACTGTTTGTACGACTGTCGATTGTATCTATAAAACATGAACAAACCGCCACTCGAACGGGCTGCACAATCTAATCGAATTGTGCCGACTGTCGCTTAGCCCCAAGAAATGGTCGCGATGGTTGCGCCTTTCTTTTACGCCCGCATCGAAAAATGCATTTCAAACATTTGAATAATTTGATTAAAACTTCAAAAACCCATTTGATCGGTTTGGCGGTGGGTGGGAATGTCGAAAGGTAGAAGCATCGTTGGTTGCACTGTGAACTATTGCAAAGAAGTAATTCGATTTTCACAATGGAAGGTTCATCGTACAAACCAGCTACCGATGCGTTCGTATCGGAAGAACATCTAAAGGTTGCAGTGATGCACTTCGCACTCCGACAACAATCACTGCCAGCGCGTAAGATCGTCTCCATGCGGCACGGCTGTGTGTTTTGGGCTGTGAGGAACTCAAGTACATATCGGGGACAGACTATGGCCGGCGGCTACTTTCGGTTGATCTGGCGCGTGTGTGTGTTTGTACATTTTACGTATGCCGAGAGTTTTTCCTCCCCAGGGATCTGTCCATTTACATAAACAACGGACCCCGCGGCGTTAACCGGCGCTCGGAATCAGTGGGCGAGGGTCAGGGAAAACGGTTCCGATGTGTTCCGGAGCCAATGTCACCAACAAAAGCTTTTCATCCAGACCGAAAGGATGCAGGGAAATGGAAAATTGAATAAATTAATAATTTATAAATGTTTGATTGGATCCATATTCACAACTGGCCCTTTCGTGCCACGTGCGCACGAACTCTTCAATGCAAACTGTGTCAGTCGTTCGGCAATGTTCCGTTTTATTTTTCGACCATCGCTCACTGTACACACGTTTTGTGTATCACGTGAGTTCTTTTCCGTTTTTTTGGTGTATTTATGCATCTATCATCTGGTGGTGGGATGAATGTGTAGTTCTGGCTGGAAGTCCCTTTTCCTCCTGCACGCTACAACAACGGATGCTTTCTGTTTTTTTTTTGGTTTCTTCCATTCCGCAGGGAATTCTCAATTCAAAAGGAAAAGTGAAAAATTGTATTATCAGTTTTACATACAAATTGCATGCATACTGTGCTGCGTTACAAGCGGCGAAAACAATTGCATCGATTCGAACGCGTTCAGCAAAGACCGATTCGATTGGTTTCAAAATGAACGGTTAGGAAAATGTCATCCTTTTTTTTGCGTTCGATGAAGCAGCTACCGAGTGCAGTTGCGAATGACATTTTTGTACCTTATTTTTGATTATTTTTAGTCAAGTGTCCAAGTGTCCAATCATACGGTAAACATCGCAAACCCATCGTTTTGTGCTCGCGTACAAAAGTTGGAACAAATTTAATTTAATTTTCCTCTATGAGCGTCCATTTATTTGGAACATTTTTCGTTTCCATTACATCCATTTAGCTTGGAAAACAATGTTACTTAACGAACTTCCCTCCCGATGACGTCCATTCAACTAGGGTGAACGATCTCTAGACACAGTTCTTCGAACACGAGCAGTCACCGATGAATGATTTCTTGATCGAACAAGCGCCGATCAATTCACACGATTTAAATCGACGGGAGATGTGGAAAGAATGAGAAATACATTATCTTTCCAATAATCAAAATCAAATTAGCATTCGATCCGTGTCGGCCGATCTCTCGCGATCAAAACGTCTTCCTAACATTATGAGCCCGTTGTGATGCAAATCGGGCTCGATCGTTTTTACGCATTCTTGGTTTTATTTTTCGATCGCCACGCTAAGAGACATCCGCTGTTCTAGAAAGTGAAATCATCCCTCGAAGTCATCGATGTTCGGTGTGCGCCAAACGATGTCGCGTGTGATGTCCAGGGTTGAAGACATGCGCTCAGGAAAGGCCGCCCATCAGCTCAACAAAGGCGTACGATGATTTATGGATTATTTGTGTCTGTGTCGGGACACACGCGGTGACCCACCACGGACCATGGGGCTTACACAGGTGTGATAGTGATGTTGGCTGTCACATCTTCGTCAAGTTTGCGGAGCAGGAGTTGGTCGGTGTGAAGGCGACTTAACGCGACAAAAGCTTCACCTTGAAGTTGTGAACAACGGACGAGCGTTCCAGCGGCGACGTCCGATTGCTTAACGAATAATGCATAATGCCCCTGCGTCGCTGTAAGCACACTGTCAACTTTCGCATTCTTTTTTGTGAATCGCAAATAAAGATATTAAGCTGCAAATTATATTCGGCAGTTTGACGCAAGCGGGTTTTCGTGTTTTTTTTGGTAGCATTCAGCTTAATCCTGACGGTGGTTAGACAGGAAATTTTTGAGAGCGAACCATAAAACTTTGTGATATAGTTTATGATGTTTTGATAATTTTTAAATTGAAGATAATAGCTTCTTGGCAACGATTCCAAAACAATCAATGGACTTTGACTACTGAGCCACTTTTATTAACTATTTTTGACGTATTGAATTAAAAAAAAGACAGAAGACTTTCTGATCATGAATTGCTGGTAGAATATTCAAAAGCATTTTGTCCTCTTAATTCCTTGTGATCAATCCTCTTATTGGATTCTGTGAAGTGAGTTGCCCGATATCATTCTCATGACGTTAGAAGGATTCTAAAACTAGATGAGATTTTAACTAATTGTATTCATTGGTTACTTCAAATTTGTCCAGACTTTCTCAAAATACTTCAGATATCAATTGATTGATATAGGAGATGTCATTAACTTCTGCATTCGTTTTTTTATCTCTTAAAAAAATCTCTTAAAGTTGCAATAAAAGATCTTTGATGTTTTTTTTTTACTTTTTAGTGTGCAAATCGAGTTTAACATTAGAGAAACATTATGTTTCTTGTACATCTTATAAATTCGTCAATTACTTTGCAGAAATTGAATAAAAGTTATTGAATCTTTATAGTGAAGTATATTTTGTAGTTAGAATGCTTTATTTATCTCAGTTTAAAGAGTTCACAGCAATATCCCAAATGCCGTGGGCCAAGTTTAGATTTTTTTCCATAAGGAACTCCAGACCGTATGTCTACTACAGTCTCAATATTGAAGGAAAAGCAAGTAGTAGTAAGTACTTCAAATCGTACAAGAAGACCAAAAGCCTATGAAGATTCCAAATCGATAACATTGGCAAGAATCTGTTATTCCAACAAAGGTTTTGTGAGAAGCATTACAATTCCTCAATATAATGTATAGAGCTACATCAGTAACTCATTTTGATTGTGGTTTTAAATGTTTTCAGATCTATCGCATTAGGTTTCACGCGCAGTTTTACTCGCCTTACAAGTTCATCGAATTGGAAGCAAAAGACCCTTCGTTTCACTCGGGATTTGTAATGACCAACCGGTAGCAGCACTATTTCGCTTCTGATTTAACTCGTCTGGGCGCATATAACCTTTTGATACGTTCAGCCTGAAATCAGTCCAACTGATATACCTTTCCGTAATTGCGTGTATCTATCCCATTTCCCATGTCCCATCCCCAAAACACTCGTTCAACATCGACGCGACACGATCGCATCTTCCTTGTCGACATTTGGTCCAATTTCAGCGGATGCACCAGTACTCCCGGTACTGCCGTGCATCAATCCACCATTACTTCGTGCGAAGGCGCGAGGTCAGTTGCAGAAAGGAAAATAATCATCCGATGCCCTGTGACATGACAGCCTAATAATATCTAATTCTAATGTAGATACATTTTAAGCCATTTGCATTTCGACGGCAATCGGTCATCGGCCGACGGGAACGGAAGAAAATGGGCCCGGGTGGGATGGGAGCCCGCCAATACCCAACCAAGCCGAGAGTAAGCCGAGGGAATAATTTCACTGTCTCATCGGGTGTTATTTCGCGTCTGCAAAATACGTTCGTCCTCTCCGAAAAAGGGCAAAACCCACCGGTTCGAAATCGTGTGCATTTTGCAGCGCGTACACGGGCGTTAGAGAGCAGCTTCCAAAATGGGGCCAGTCGTCGCCGTGAGGTAAGTACGAAAATTGGCTAGGATCTGGGCACGCTAACGTGAACTGTTGCCGCGTGGTATTTTTTTTTGTTTTGTTTCATCTCCTTTTGCTGCAAAAACGGCACTCGCAGCCCTTTTGCAATAATAAGCGAAAGTAAACATTTGCCCAAGCAGGACAGAGGCAGAACATTGAGCGAGGTTCCACCAGAATGCAAAACACAAGATGAGACAAGCAGAAAGAAAAAAATCAACCGAAAGCGAATGTTTAAATGAACTTCTTTTGTAGCTTCTTTTGCAGTTTCAAGGTGCGCACTGGTGTGTAAAGCTTGCTTCCCTTCCGCAGGACAAATGCAGATGCAAATCGACGACGGGGACCTGAACCTGGCACAGATTAAAGCATTGCTTAGTGGCGACTGACACGGAGCACATCATTTGAAAGCAGATCGAACGGATAAGGGCACCGAGTTTCGATAATGGTTTCACTGATTCTAAAGGATTGGATGAGGATTTCAACTGATGACAATGCACACTGTAGAAGGGAAAAATGGTCAAAAATTCCTCAGAATACTTATTTCAGAAGTAGTGAAAAATATAAAATAGAAAGAAGTAGAAAGAATATTTTTTTAATGTTACAAAGGACATTCTCCAATTAAGAAATATAAAAAAATAATACAAATTATTTATGTTCTTCTTAACCCAATTGAACCATAGTTTCATGGATGAATTGTAACAACAATTGCACTGTAATCAACCTATCCGTCACCTGCATACATCCAACATCCATCCAATCTTTGCCCACTCCTTCAGAGCAGAAAGAGCACATTACAGCTTGTATCCTTCATGCAGTACTACTTTTGCTTTCATTTAGTCCAGTCACGAAGCCCGAGATACGGCTACGCCAAACAAGCCTCAAGTATCTTTTTTTGTTGTCCCGCTTCAAGAAGAGTTTCCTTGGAGGTGTATCACTTGAAAATCGTTCCTCCCGGAGAAGCATACAGTCTCCGTTTTTCCCATCCACACAAACACAAAGCGAAAGGACGTTCTGGTTGTCCTGTCGTGAGCCGCTCAACGCCCGGTCCGCCAGAAGAGTCGATTCCCCTTTTTGCCCGGTTTCGTAATTACGTTTAATTCGTAAGCAATTACCGACGTTTGCCCTAAACATGAGCGAACCAATGCGCACCGGATCATCCGGAGCTTCCCCAAAAACCATCGCCCGGCCGGCTACATTGTTATGCCGTTTGATGTTGAACTGCAACGCCCGTGCTGGGTTTTGTGCCGGGTTAAGCGAAAGGCGAGAAAACGATTTCAAGCCGCAATAGAATCTTATGGTGGCGGAATGAAGGAAGCAAATTTGTATATCCATTTCCAGCCGTTTTGGGGTGGTTTTTGGTGCATCTCTGCTGAACCTGTAGCGACAACAAACCCGGCAATGAGTAGAGTTTAAGAAGAATCAGTTGAGCTAGGTCGAATTCTCCCTCGCCCTTCTTCGCCTCAACACACTCGACAGAGTTTGTGTCAAATCAAGGTGACTACACAAAAGATGGTCGGGAAAGGTGAGTAAAACATAAAAAAACCCTGCAAGTAGGGTTGAGTTGAAGTGGTTCACCACTACCCCTTTAAATGAACTACCGATTCTACCATTCCACAGTGCGTCAGTGTGTGCACCATCAACACCTGCAATTCCTCTCCGGTGCTGGTGGCACATTATCAGACACATGCAATAGTGCACCGATGCGAAATGCGTTGGAGTGCGGTTACACCGAGAGGATTGTTTGTTTCACACCCATATAATGTTTGGGTAGCACTTAATGCCTTCGCCGCAACACAGACACGTCGTCCCGGGACGTTTTCGTCCCTGTGTCAGCCCTGTGTTTGCTTCCGGCCTGTACACGTACGGGGTATCATCATGCCGATTCTGCCCAGATTCTGAACTACCAAACTACTCCCACCCCATTTGCTACTATGGTTCAAAAAGTGCACAAAATCAAACTCCATTCACACTAGTGTCCCTTGATGCATTTTCGTACGGAGCGCCAGTCACACCCATCCCGTCCCAGTTGGTTGGCATTCGCTCAAGAGTATGTAAATTTGTTTGTTTGATTTGATTTCAAACATTTGTTTCGAGAGTCTTCGGGAGCCCACCACATACTGTGCCTATTTGTTCCTCAAATTTGCGCTACCAGGTTGCGCTTTTGGCAGGTTCTAGTTGCATCGTTTTCCAGCACAAACGGGTGCGGGTTTTGAGCGAAAGCGCACGAACGAGGGAGAGAGAGAGAGAGAAAGACCATCCCGGTCGGAGGGTGTTGTGCATCATGACCATCGAGGAGAGGGATTAAATCGCATTATAACAGTGCAATAATGAGGTTCCAAACAAGGACTCTCTCCCCCCAAAAACCCGGACAATTGACATGGCCATCGAACAACGGAGGGGCCGCAAAACCGAGCCACAAGGGTTGATGTTGGGACAGGGAAACCCGAAAGCATGCAACCGGGATACCAAGAGATTTTGGGGGTGGATTTTGATTGATCATTTCAATAAGTATGGTTTTGATTAAATCTACGTATTAGCTTGCAGGCAAACAGATGCACAGCACTCGAGAGCTTTTGAAATCGGAGTCCCTGACAGCGGTACGACCAGCTCCTGTGCTACACCATAAGCCCGGTGCTAACGCTTGGCAGGGAGCTAATGTTCAAAGGGAAACGTGGCACGTACCCGGTGCCGTTGATGAGTGAGACCGTGTGCAAATATCTGACACCTAAACCAAACCGTACCCACTTGAGCCGAAATCGCTTCGCAGAAGATTGTTGACAGTGCTAACAAACCACTGATCAGCGACAAAACCCTAAACCTGCAGGCCGCGTCAAGGGTTCCTGCAATCATGTAGCACCGGTTACACATGTACACCGGAACGGCTTTCCCGGTATCCTTTGCGCTATCGAGTGGTGCTACGGTGCGTGTTTATGTGTCGAGTTTATTGAGTGTTCATCGGGTAAATAGTAATTGTGGATAACATGAGTCACTAATAAAAAACAAAAAAGGGTTCAATAATGTGTTTTATTATTTATTGTTTTGATTTAAACGATTTTGAGGAATGAATAAAAATAGATGCCAATTTTAGATGTTCTATAGTTGCTTTCAAAAAAATGATTAACTCTGGAACGCAGAAGAACAGGGTTGAAATCTGGATGAGAAATCAATTTAAACAATTTTTTTAACATAGAAGCCAACAAGACGCAAATTATGATTTGTTTAAAAAATAAAAAAAAAATCATTTTTAGTACATTTAGAGGACAATCAACTGATGCAGAAACTAAAGTATGACCAAGGTGTTTAGCTCATTTTTAATATTAGTTCTATAATTTTGTGTTCTGTGGTTTCCAAGTTATTGTTGCATGGCACAGTTGTCCTTCTTTAAAACAAATGTATGATTTAATACAATTTAATAAGATATCCTCTAATGATTTTTAAAATTTATAATACCAAGATACTTACATAAATAAATCAAGTTTAATATTAATGATGAAGACAAATACTATTTTTTGGAATAACGATTAACTTTTGTAAAACCTTTTAAAGAAAAAAACACAAAAATTTCCGGTTTATATCCACACTTAAAACCGTTCCCTCCTATTTTCTCCATTTATTGTACAGATCTTCACTCATAAATGCATCAAAACGCAACACAGGAAATTACACCGCGTGGTGTGTTCGGGATTTTGCGCAAATTAGTGGAATTTCTCAGAAGAAAATAATTTTTGCACAAAAGCCATCATAAAAGTGTTGTATAACCCATACATTGTAGCGGTGAGACACCACAGTGTCTTGAGAGTGGATGCATTCGAATTTCAAGAAACTTTAAATCAACATCCACACCCGAAGCGGGTCCTACCTGTTGAGTGCAACATTGTAGCAGCGTGGCTATGGTTGCCGGTGCCATTAAACTTAAACACATTAAATATTTATTGAACGCAAGGATTTCTCCAGATCCTTGTGAGATTCACCCCACAAGAGTCCAACTCGCAAGAAAGAACGCATCGCTGAACATAGTGCCGACAGTGTCTGCACAATCGTGGATCGTATCCCATCCGTCCAGTTTGGGTTTTCGATTCTTCTACCAAGCCAAAAACAAAACTCCAACCTCATCCCTTGCACAATGTGATTCGGGGAAAAAGTGATCATCACCGATTGCGAAAGTAAAACTCAACCCGCAAAACATGGGTTATAAAAATCAATCCATATTTTTATTGCGCGCCAGAAATTTAACTTATTAGAAATTCAACATTCCGCTGCAACTTTGTTGCTTGGATTTCAAAGCCGTTGGGACCGTTTTATGATGATGATTTTCCTTTGTCGACTGGCCTTTAGAAGGTACGCTAATTCCCGCCAAGGCTCCACGAAGGTCTTCTTTTTCCAGTTCTTATGTACATTCGGCGAAGGTGGTTTTTGTTTTTTGTTTTTAAAAGACACAAAACATCACGAAGAACGAATTACCCGACTCCACCATGCGATATATCATTTTGGGACCACAATTTCGGCAAACGCGCCCCGGAACCCGCACAAACCGCCACAAAGCAATAAAAGTCACCGTAAATTAATTTGTATTTGATTTCTGGTCGATGGACTGCTTGGAACCTCGAAGCTCACATATGCGGCCCGGCTATCCGGGCCTTTGGTAGCTCTGTCTGGTAGGTCTAATGCGATTGATGTGGCAACAGTTCAAGGTCCTCCCATCCCCCCCAAAAGCCCCTGTTTTTTGGGGCGGTGGACAAAGGGAAAACAAATTAAAATCATCGCTCGCTTTACGTCGAAATGACCACGGTGACGATTGAGTGTGGTCGGGAAGAAGTCGCTACAAAAACACATCCAACATTGGATTGGCCACCGACTGGAGGCAACTTTTAATGACGAGATTTTTAGACGACGTCGGCGTGCGGGACAACTCAAACGGCATTTTGCATGTTTGCATGTCAGGATATCGGGGAGCGTGCGGTAAACATGCGATGATTTTTCATAACCAACTCTTTACTGGTGACCGTTTTTATGAGATTTGGTCCAAAATAGGGTTCGAGCTTGGAACTCCCAAATCCCTCCCCAGATAAGCGAAGAAGCAAAAAAAACGCCATCAAAACGGAAAAAGCCACTGCAAGAAAATGAGAGAAAGAAAGAAACAACAAACACTGTTTACTCTAGAAGAACCTCGAAATGGGTGGCCTTTGATGCAAATGCAACCAATTTCACAACTACCAGGGTGCAGGTGAAGCATGGTGGGTTGGGGCAAGCCGAAGAGAACCGAAAGGACAAACTAGTCTATTTTTGCCATACAAAGGCAGGCGACCTGAACGAATCAATGTGGAAATAAAAACCAAACTCCAAACTCGTAATGTGGAAAACTGAAAATGCTCATTTCAAACGACCCCGGCCAAGCTAATAAAGATCCTTCTCAACGGCCATGTATGTGTATTCAAGTCTGTGTATGTGTCTGAAATACATACACCCATACGCTCTGCTGCATTTCCGGAGTTTCGGTGGCCTTGTGGCCGTTCCATCATACATCCAATAGCGTCATCATCCATCCACCATGCGGCAGCAAAAAAGGCGTAGCACGGCGGGGTTTGATGCATATTAAAAATATTATTATTTTGTTTGTCGAAATTGCATCGTAAAAGTTTACTTTATACCTAAAATATATATTTTAAATATGAGTTCTGAAATCACTCAAGTCGAAAGCGATATGTGTGCACACACGTGGCCCATTTGCAATGCGCCCGCCGCAGCGAGAATGAATGCACTTGGGGCTATAGTCTGTTTTTTTTTTTATTTTTGCCTTTTTTAGAACCAACTTCAAACCAAGGAACCATAAAACCTCATACCTCCGCTTAGCGGATCTGTGCAAAACGTCGAGTCGAGAAGCGTTCCACCGTCGGGCTGTTATCGCCAGCGCACTGTTGGGCTTTTTGTTGTTGTTTTGTTCGGTTGCAGGAAATGAATTATATTTTCTTCTTTGTGCAAAAGCAGCATACAGGAACACACGCCAGAACACACTTGAGGAAATAGCGTTTACGGTATGTGGGAAATCCAAGGGCCGAGGGAGTACCCGACGCTTTTGGGGTTGAGCTTTTGCAGGAAAACTTAAAGTTTTGTGCCATTAAAATCCGGTTTTGATGGCTTTTTGGGGCGAACGATTCTCGACTGTGGTCCGGGATCTCGTCTCGGTACCGGTGTCATTTATGGTCGACCGAAGGACGGCCGTGATGCATTTTTCCATCGCATTACTGCGGGAAAAGCGCAGTGTTGGTGCGACGACGTGTGACGTGACTGTGCGAAATAGACGAAGCTCTTGGGTACCGCGAGTGACGATGGGTGATGGATCTGTCACAAAGCACAAAACGCAACAGGAAAAAAAACTAAAACCAGGGCCCAATGCAGTGTGCCNGAAAAGCGCAGTGTTGGTGCGACGACGTGTGACGTGACTGTGCGAAATAGACGAAGCTCTTGGGTACCGCGAGTGACGATGGGTGATGGATCTGTCACAAAGCACAAAACGCAACAGGAAAAAAAACTAAAACCAGGGCCCAATGCAGTGTGCCTGGGATTTGAACAGAAAATGCAATATCTATATGTGCGAGCGTTAGTATAATGAAGGGGAATTTATGGCTTCGCCGCCAGACGTTAATGATAAAGTTTGCCGCTTCCAGCCCAGGCAGAGGTGTTTACGGCACGGAGAATGCTCATTTCCTTTCAGCATGCCCTACACTGGACCGCGCCGGTTTTTACGTTTTACGACAAAAGTTCAACTAATTTTGTAATGTGCTGCTGGTCGGTTCGAATTTAATGGGCAGCGAAACCGGTAGTTTACAGCATCATGTTTTCCAGATGGTTTTTTTTTCGTCGTGATGACAAACCTTCAACAAAAACCCCGTCTGACTCGGTACTTCTGTGAAAAGTATTTTGTCTTTCGATTGTACAAAATTTGATGCGCCTAATGCGGATGCACCACGGTGCCAATTTGGTTTGCAATCGTGCACGAAACAGCAATTGAAAAACTTTGGAAAAAGAGGAAAAGTTTCCATCCATCCCACGCGTGAACGCAAGTCAAATTGTGAAACGCGAGTCAAACCAGTAAAGAAGGTAAACAGCTCAGGTGGACTGCTTCCGTGTGTACAAGCAAAAGCGCAAGATAATCTTCCCCTTTTGCACACAATGTAAAACATCGTTGACACAAGACGGATGACGGAACCTACGGTAGGGAAAATAACAAGCCGGAACTAGTTCAAAAGCAAGTTGTACTCCAGTGATGCTGTTAGACGCAATGCAACGGTGAAAAGGTAATATTTAATCTTATTTCATTACCGTTTTACTGCCTCCGGTCAAACACGAAATGATTGTACGGGTTTTTTGCTGCTCCAAAAAAAGTTTGAGCGAATTACAATTGTTTTAGAACCAGTACAGAACGTTTGACAAAGTACAGGCGATTCTGTGCCAAAGGCTAATTTGTTGCATTCACTTTAAGTGCACAAAAGTTCAACCAAAGCCATGGCTACTTCCGAAAGATGGGTAAAATTAACTTTAACTCTTGCTATTTCTCAAGAGACACATTCTTAACGTTTAAAAATAAGAATAACATAGGTCACAATTCTTGTTGGACAAAGACTTTAGGATTAATGCCTTCATTTGCTTAAGTTTGGTTTTCACTTCAAGGAATTGATACATTAATTGGATAAGAATACATCGTAAACTCTACTCTAAAATGGTCTTAAACTTCATGAATTGAAGTTTCTACGTCTAACAGGTATTAATATACCGGTGGATGTTGTGTACTTAAAAAGTTAATCAAATAAAACTCTTTAAGACTAGTGTATCCTCTAGTGTGAACCAGAAATATCGGTCTCAAATACCAACACTCTCAAAAAAATGAGGACACTTCGGTACGCAGGACTGACAATCCCGGTACGGGTAATTAAAGTTAAAGAAATCCAGAGATGCCAGGGCAAGATCTCTTGATGTTGTATTGCCACAAACGAAGAAGAACAAATGCTAGATTATTTGTCAGGGAAGTTCGTAATTCTTCAGGACAACAAGACCTCAAGACGGGTTATCAATATTCGTCCTAGAATTTTTTGGTGAATCAAGACCATACATCTTCTATTTTCTATACACCCTTCTAGCTTTTTTCTCCAAGTAATATTATCACTTGTGTCCTTGTTAAATGTATTTTGGTTCTCCAACCCGTAATTTATTTACGAAGAACATCAAATCACGCAATGTATTTTTTAGTTTCACTAAATTCTTGTGCCATCAGAGTCGTCCAAGGGATTCTACACGTGATTGTCGTTAGGATCCACGTAAGTTAAGTTTGTCGATAGTCAGGTTTCTACACAAATTTTGACATGAATATGCGATGGAAACTGTACATATACTTCTTACAATATTTTCGAATTTTTACAACATAAAATAAGCTTTTTAAAGCTTTACAACGTGCCAGTTGTTCCGAAGTTTCAATCAATTAGGTTTTCTCAAATTCCTCGTCTAAATATTGGATTTCAACTTGAAAAGAATCCAGAAATAAAACTCAATTTATTGTTTTACAACAAACCTGAATTCGCATTAGAACCAAGCGATTTCTTTGCTCTAAAAGAAGGAATAATTTAGTTGGAGAACTGTGCATGTAAAATATTTTAGACTAATCCGCAATGCAGAAGCTTATACTACTTACCGATAAAAACTCACCATAAACAAACTTTACGACACAAATCCATTCAGCACAATAAATGGATATGTTTCGCTAATCGAATCGGTAGAATAATTAAAACTTTGCCAAGATCTCTAATGTCTGTAATACAATTTATCGTTGTTCTTTATCAACCGGACTAACAGAATTATTCAATTAGCCTTTCTTCGTCACTAAAAAAAAAGCAGCAAGAGTGTGTACGGCACACCGAGATTCCGTCCATTGCAGTGCGCAGCGCACAAGTGCAGCAATTAAGCTTTGACTTCGTGCTGCATGATATCGACTATCCACCGATTGACTACTATTCCCCGCCATGGTCTCCATCTGCAGCTTTCTGCTCCAGCTCAACTAACACTCATCGGTAAACTTTTCTTATCTGATTGCATTTTTCTTGATGACTGAGCATTTCCCACTCATGCACGATTCGACAAACGGGACGAGTTTGTACGTTATTTTTACGTTATTTGCGCCTGGTTCTAAATTATGGGACTTTTTTACTGCTTTCCACTCGGAAGCAGCAGTGAAATGGAACAGGTAGACTGGTTTTGGGGAGGGGGCCGTAATGATACGGTAGCACCCGTGTTGCGGGACTCGGTAGTCACCGTTACTGCGACAACACATCAAACTTTCCTTCAGTTTATCTGATCCTGCTCTGCGCTGCCCTCCAAGCCGATACCACTCATCGAGCCATCGGGGTTCAACTTCACGTAATCTTCATCTTAGGCGAACACAGTTGTGACATCCACGTGAATAATTGATACAAGCAAATATGTACTCCTTTTCCTACGTCCGATCCCGCGGTTCCGCACTATTTCCTCCCCGCAATTCACCAATCTCAAGGAATGCACTCTCTCAAGGTGCACTAACTTTGCTCGTTAGCATAAGAAATTTTTGTCGGAAGAAATCGACGATGTGAAAGCAATAAATGTGCACCGAGCTGCCTAGTTATCACTCCATAGCGAGCGAACTTTTACGGGCAAGCATGAGCCCGTAAAATTTAGTTTCGCAGACCTCCACCCAAGGAGCAGTAAAAGCGGACACACATAAATGGGAGATGGTACCGGGCCGCCACCCAGCCAGCTGGAAATGGATGCAACAAGAAACAGATGCTACCTACGGTACCACCATCCAACGGTATAATATCGCAAAACCCGCCTAATGTGTTTTCCGCTCGAGCTTAAGTCCGCCCTCGCAACCGACCCAAGCTCGTGTGGCTGGGTGGGCGGAACGAAAGTACACTGTTCATCGGCTGCACAAAAGCGAACCTGCGATGGGTCGGTGGAAAATGCACGCAAGAGCACCACGCTGGCCAGTGAAAAGCTACCATCACCATCGCCCCCGACAAGGGTACATTTGCTGCGAAACGCGTTTTTGTGGCTTTGCTGAATGTTTCGGGAAGGGTAAAATTTTAATTTTAATTGTATTTTATAACAATAATAACCATTAGCGATTATATGCGTTTCATGTCTGATACTGCATGTTGTCGGTAGCTCACAAAAACAATCATAACAACAACCGGGGACACCTTATCTAAACTTGTGCGGTCATACATGTTCCCAATGCGAGCTGTTCTCGCACTGCTGATACTGTTTCACCTTCAGATGATGAACCTATTGATGGACGTATGGTTCCCGACTGGTTGAATGTACCTTTTTTAGCATTATTTTGTATTTGTTTGGGGGAGATTTTAACTAAAACTATGGATCCATGGAGTACTAGAGACCTGGAGTACCTACAGAACAGTTTGGATCAGAACTAGAACAAACTCCAATATATCTGATATGCTTTTTATGTATTTTGAAAAGTTTCTATAATAAAAGGGACTTATTTTGGCCATTTTACGTACAAGTTTCAAAATTGTGTCTTCCTTTGCCTATGAATTTATAGCAACTGTGGGGAAAATAGTGTGACTACTCCATTCGAATCTTTCTTAAAAAGGATGGTTTTTAAGGAAAGACTTAAACGGAGGATCAAATCCAACAATTTCGAGACACTAAAGCCTCTAACACTAAAGTCACTAAGTTGAACACTAAAGCCTAAAGCCTAAATAATTGAAATTATTGAAATAAAAGCTATCAATTTTGATGTTGCAGGGACTTGCTGAGGTTCATGTAATATTGAGCGTTGCCTAAAAATAACATTTAAAATTGGTTTTTGAAAAATTAAAGATTCCCAAAATTCACCAATTCCGCCATTATGTCAATCAAACTCACAAACTACATTGCATGTAGAGAATTTAAAAAAAAACAAACGCAAGATTGCAAATCAAAAAGTAAAGACAGACCAATACTCGAAACAGCCACCTGAAATAAGTAAGTATATTTAAGAAAAAAACATTTTTATTTAAAAAAAGAATAAATTATTGTTTCCTTAAGGAACACCTCCCTTGGATCTGACCAGGGTCTAGTTGAGGTTTACTAAGAGAACAATAACAAATAAATGAGAATTTACAATGTTTCAAAATGCTTTATTGAATTTGAATAAAAATCTGCTTTTTTAAACGATTAAATTAAACAGTTTACTAAGAGAACAATAACAAATAAATGAGAATTTACAATTGAAACATTGTGCTTTATTGAATTTGATTATAAATCTCCTTTTTGAAACGTTTAAATGCTTTCATGGTTGGGCGCCATGGATGGATTATGTGGTAGCAGCGCCGGTCTTTACGCGACGGGAGCAGTCATCAAATCCCATCCGGACCGTACTTTCATACGGGCTGGACTGTGACTATCTCGGTATGTGCATTCAAAAAAGTCAAAGAACGAGAAACGAGAATCGATGGGTATAGATGACCAAAAATAGGAAAAAATGCTTTCAAAAAGACATCTCATAATAGAAAAAAATTAAAAAACTTGATTAATGTACCGCTTTAAAATTGTTGTAAAATTAAACAGTACATTGTACACATCAATGTGAAGCAACATTTGAACATTCATTCGTACTCGGAACGTATTTTCGTGATCGGGCACCACGGGCCCGGGAACAGTTGTTGATTGTGAATGAATGGCTAGCGTGTGTATACTGTTCCGTATGTCCCGATGTATCTTTGCTGATTACTAATTCCGGGCCTATACAACCTCCCTTGGTTGGTTGATTTTGTCGTTCGCCCTGACTCGAGGCACTCGATGCAAACCCGTGTCACTTTTTGTCATTCTGCAAGTTGCACTTTACCCATCGGCCATCGGCCGAGTCATCAGTCATCACCGGTCCTAGTGATTTGTTTACGATCCCTGAACGTGGGATTACACTCGATGGAGGTGTGTGCGTGTTGGTTGGTCGAAAATAGAAACCGATACTCTTCGGACCATCTACCACAAACCTACCCCCACCTACCCCAAAGCCTGTTTGGGGGATGTTCTGATAAGTGAATTGCAGTGTCGTGCATTCGGCGAACATGTGCATCGGGCAGGATGCATAAAACGCAGATCTAATTACGACGAATTAATTGTATATTCATTAGTTTATTTTTTTTTTTGTTGTTCTTGCTGGCGCAATTAAATTTCTACCAATTCAGTTTTTACGTAACCATTTGTGTTATTCTCTACTGCTACTACTGCCTTTCTTACCACTTGGGCACTCACTCATTATCGTCTTCGTACCGTCAATAGGACCATGTGTTTTTTTTTAATTTTTTGACAAATTTTGCTCCCACTGCTTGCGGCTAAATGCGTGGTGTTTGTCAAACCCGACGGTGCAAATAAAAAAGCGGATACTAACATAAATTATACACCTTGCACCTTGTACCTCGTGCGAATGCAGCGCCTCGGTTCTGGGAATTCACTAGTATGAAACATCGCCGATAACATCGCGCACAAATTGATGTGCAGTAAAAGTGGAGTCAGGAAATAATATCCAAACCAACAAAAAAAAACATCTATAATTGAGCAATTGCATGACGGTTGCCACGATCGGCTCTTCACTTCGTTCTCATGATGCCTCGATTTCCCAATCTTTTCACAGCAAATATAGCAACAAAAAAAATGAAAAACAGCATCGCAGCATTTGGCATTAGGAAGCGGCCTAGTGAGTGTCCTCCTCACCCGGTTCGATCGTGTATGTTGGGAAATGATTATTTTAATAAATTGCCATCATTATACATTTCGCTGTCAAGGGGGCCACTTGTGGTACTGTCCAAAGTATGATGCAAATGATGAAGTCTTTTTTTTACTTTCAGCATCAGCACAAATAATGGACGAATTATAGACATAATCACACTGTGGCGAACAGTCCCGTTTTCGGTCGACCATATAAGAAAAGGTTAACGACGATTCACGCTACATAATGTTGGTGCACAAGTGAAATAAAAATATCTACAAATAATTATCGAAACGAGTAGTGTTTTCCCTGTTCCTTCAACAAAAAAGCAAGCACTAAACTAGAGTCTGCTAGGCGCCGGTCGATGTCCTTTCTGGTGCATACATCATAAAAAGGATAATAATCAAACACACCGCTAAAAACGGCAAATTAATCCTTCCTAATCGATCAACGATGATTTGCCATTTTAATCCTCCAAAAATCGAAATAATTATCCCAATATCCGGTTGTGTTATTGAATTTAATCATACCCTTCTCGATGTCCTCAAATGCACCCCCAATTAGACTTACCGGTCTTCCACGCGTACTGGTTTTATCGTCCGCTACTATTCACATTATTTCCCGCAGGCTGAGAAGAGGGTTAATGTTGTCACATTGTTATCACAAAATAATTTAAAAGACCTCATACCCTCTGTCATCTGGTGGATGTGGATCGCGATACATTCCGACTTGTCCCCTAAGCTACTGGAGGTGTGCATCCCGGGAGAAGTCGATCCCCGACTTGCATGTTATCTCTTTTGTTTACCTGTACTAGCCGGACTGTGGTGGGTTGTGTGTGTGTGTTCACGTAAATCCTCCAAATCAAAGCAATGCCACGTGTGGCATCCCCAACGTTAAGGGTGCATCCGCGTGTCTCTTGAATAAATTTATGGACCAGATGAGATTGGCTAGCAAGCTTCCAGACTACATCAAACCGCCAGACATCAAATAGAGGTTTCACAGTCTTATGAAAATATCATTAGCCACAGGTGTGTGTGCAAAAGTATGGTTAGTCAACATACAATATTATATGTAGTGGAAAATTATGATTTAATCTTGAATTATTCTGAAAAATTTAGGCAAAAAATATTTTTTAGAAAACAGTTAAGTTTTTCAATAAATTCTTATATTTGATAAGTGTCCAAAGGAGAACAAATAATTGAACTCTGAAAAAAATCTTTTTTATATTCCACGAATCCTTTCGACAGTAATTTGACTGGCCATAAAATTTTACTGACTGACCAGAAGAAAGAAAATAATTTTGGAAATAAATTATAATTATTTTTATTTATATTACAAGACTTTAGCCGTATTGTCAACCACTAATTAAATTATTTTTTAAATAAAATAAAATTAAATAAAATTAAATAAAACTAAATATAACTAAATAAAATTGAATAAAATTAAATAAAATTAATAAAATTAAAAAAATTAAAAAAAATTAATTAAAATTAAATACAATTTAATAAAATTAAATAAAAAAAATAAATAAAATAATATTAAATTAAATAAATTATCAATACTTATAATAGTTTGTTGATCAGTGTGACAAAAGAGCCCATTTTGCTAAAAAGGCCAAAGAGGTGCGGAATGTTCCTAAGACTAGCGACTAAAGGTGTTGGAAACATTGGTCGGCGTTCTAATGCTCGACCGTCCGTCTCACCCCTTTACCGACCCAAGTGCATCATAGAAACGTCAAACCGGCACCAACGCCAGCAAACACGCAAGTGGAGATTTTACGCGAAAATTATGCTCCTTCGACGCTGCGTTCTTCTACAACAGCTACGTTCAGTTCCCGCGTGTACCACACCCAACACCCCTCCCTTCGCATTCCCCCACTCCACCACCTCCCAACGTATCATTTGCACCCGAATGAAATCTGATACGTAAATGGCGATACGCAATGGTGAATGTTTCTGCCGCACAAATTATGAGTATTACTTATTCATAATCTAATTTAAACGAATTAGTCACAAATTATAATATATACACACATCAGCGTACTTCGACCCAGTTGATGCTTGTTGGGATTGTTTCCTCTAAACCCCTCTCCCCTCCTTCCCAAAACCCCCTTGGTTTTCCATTTCCATCCTTCTCCTCTCTCTCTCTTTCTCTCGCATCAGAAGCGTTCATCGAAGCGTCGTGAGAAAAGCGCTCCAAGTCTGGTCCAAGTGGAGTGCGCCGGGGAGGGGGAGTCGATGCCATTTTCCAACAACAACACACATGTATGAGCAGCGATATGGATGAGATATTTTTAAGCCAACCAGCCAGCAAACCGTGGACCGACGATACTTGAGCCGACCGATCATTCCGAGTCCGAACAGAACCCGGGGGGGGGGACGGTTTTGGGGGAGTTTTTGATTTCAGCACACGAATTCGAACTGAAAGCAGCAGATGAACACCGAAGGGTTGGCCTCTTATACATTTCTAACTACCCCCTCCCACCCCCTTCCCTTCTTATTCTGAAAATGGCGACTAATTAGTATGACCTATTCGGAATTTAATAAACCATCGTGTTTGTCACTAGTGCCATGGGTCCCCCCTCGCTTTCCTCTTCATTTCTCGAGCAGCATTTTGATGGGAAATATTTTTAGCGCCATAAATTCTTAAACTTAACTACACACGCACACACGGCGTTAATGCGGCACAGCACCGCTATCGATCAGAGCGCAAAGCGAGGACTCGATTGTGTTTACAATAAACCTCTTCTCCATCTTTTCCCTCCCGCTTTCTTCGATTATCGAACGATCATGCACGAACGATAACAGTTTNTTAAACTTAACTACACACGCACACACGGCGTTAATGCGGCACAGCACCGCTATCGATCAGAGCGCAAAGCGAGGACTCGATTGTGTTTACAATAAACCTCTTCTCCATCTTTTCCCTCCCGCTTTCTTCGATTATCGAACGATCATGCACGAACGATAACAGTTTCACTCCCAGCTGGTAGCAATAATCGATCCACTTTTCTGCGGTTAATCCGTTCCGGTTGGTTCGAGCACTTTTCCCACTTTGCACACACACACCCATACAAACACATGTGGGCACAGCCAGGGCGTTTGGCTTATCGTATCGCATCGTCGTTGTTAGTAAACGATGTGTCGTGTTTGACGTATGTTTACTAAACAATCCAAACCAATCCGCAAAAACCCGGCATCGGGAAGCCTCGATGGAGCGATAATGTGACAGAATGTGTGTACGTGCTGTAATGGAGCGTGATGGACGGACACCCCCATCAAGGGGTGTCGCGCGGTGTCGACTTGCTGCTTGAGATTTTTTTTTCTTGTTCATATTTTTTTAACCCCCCTTCCCCATCCTTCCTTAGGTTTCTTTTCCGCTTCTGTAAACCTTCCGATACAGGCAAACAATCCGATCTGCTTCTGTCCACTGTAAACATGGAACCCCAAGCACCCCAACACTCAATAAGCAATAGCTACGTACTCGGACCGCTTCCAAGACTTGCTTCCAAGTTTGCCTCTGTGGTCGTTGGATGCGATTTGGTGCAATTCATACCGACTTGGTTTAACAAAAAAAAGCAGCAACAAAAACGAAAGGAAAAAACCCCCTCCCGACTCCGAAACATAAATAAGTGCAAGTTAAAATAAAGAAATCTAAACGAGCTGGCAGATTGAATGGTTCCAATTGATCGGTGATATTAACATCCCCTGGTGCATGGGATCCCGGCATCGGACTAAGCTGCGCGTTAGCGGTTAATGAGTCAGGTTTATGAACTGCGAGCCCGATGGAAAGCCGATACCCCGCACGGTTGTGTCGCGTAATCAACGTACTGCAATTGTTGTGTCTACGGGCAAGAACGTCAATGGCAAGTTTTCATTCTTGACGGTAGCTCTGATTTCTGTTTCTGATTTCTCGGTGCGATTGGTGAGATTAAAATTGGCTTAGTGACAAATTTGATGCATGAACAGCTTATTGGACACCAGTAGACATTATTAGACGTGTGTTTGACGTACATTATTGATTTCAATTTTATTTACGATCGTACACTTTATTATTCTTTTCAATGTTTATAGTACTTTTTTAATATTGACAATAGCCACAAACAAACAATTTTATGTTAAGAAAATTGAGGGTATTGAAAAATAATTATAGAGTTAACATTAATGAAATTTTTTTGCAAAACAAAATAAATACTGAATTCTTTCGAGGTATAACCAAATATTGATTGTATCCATTTGATTATTCAATTTCATCATGATCAGCAGTGTTGATCTATGTCAAGTGTTAATTACAGGCGCTAATGGAAGATTTTCTTTGTTCGTGCTAGCTTTTCGATGGAAACTTTGTGTTTGGTTTAATATTTTAAAATGTTAGATAATACTACATTAATTTTATTAAAATTACAGAAAAATTCAAATAATTCGATAGAAGTTTGGCAGTAAATATTTCATGTATTTACGTTTACTTTTGAAGCTGTTGGTTCTATTACTTGTTAGAAGTAAATATAATATTTTGTTGTTTAAAAATTATTAGAATTAGAAAATATAATAAAAATAAATAAAAAAAAGCGTAAATTAAATAATTACAAATAAAAATGTTCTGTTTTTTTTATTCAGGTAGAACGGTCTGGCTGTATTGATAAAAAAATATTCTGGTTTGAACTGGTAGAAAATGACGATCCTTCTAGGACTGGAAAATTTGTATCAAACCCATTAATAGAAAAAAAAAATTTATTTGATTATTTTTTTATGATTTTTAGGAGAACTACTTTTTAAGAGACACATCTCCCGAACAAAGAAATTGATTAATATTTAATTAGAAAAAGGGGAAAAAATTGTGTAAACAATCTTCTGTGCACAAAAAATCACAAAAAGCTTTGGGGCAATTAGTATTTAATGCAAACAGCAGTATTTCATAAACCATTTGGAAGCGTTTTTAACGTATGCCCGTGATTATGTTTTGTTTTATTTGCCCGACCTCGCGTACATTCTCCAGTAATGACTAACGTGCCTAATTGCGGCTAAGTCCAGCGGCTACTTCATGAAGGCGGCTTGTCAACATAAATCCTAGCAAATGTGGTATACGCATTTTGCATGTCGTGAGCGTGGTCTTATCCCACGATAGTGAACGGACGGATTGAACTCTCCACTCCATCACGCGCACCAAAACGATAATAATTTCGAACCTCTCGGTCTAAAGTGCTCCCCAGCAGCACTTTCATTCGCGCGGCATGTGTTCGACGATTATTTATGAAGTGATTGTAATTTGTTTTCCATGTCACAACGTCGGGAAATCGAAACTCGTAAAGGCTTTTAATAATTTAAATAAAGAGCCAAAGCCTTTCTGTAAACAAAAACCCTCCTAACAATGAAGCAAAATTGTTCTATTCTTGCTATCTGGTATAAAATAGTATTTAATCGATAATTTTTTAGCTTCCATTACTATATCGCTCGTTCGATGAGGTTTGTTTCATTCATATCTAAGCCTCACCGCAGACAGAAGCATTTATTTGCAAAATCTAAATTTCAAAATCAAACACACGTACGATCGCAGAGCGTGGTGGCCGATCGAATGCAACAATCGCTTGCCAAGAAACTAGCTATTTTGAGTTGCATTTGTGCCCCGTCTGTCGGCTGGTGTCATGTCTCAGACGGAGGTAATATTTCATACGTCAGCCACAAGACGGGCCCGCAAATTGTTCTGCGTTGCATTAATAAATGGGGATCCTCGCGCTAATGTCACCGCGCAATCATCCGTCGGTATCGTTTACCGAAAACTGTGCCGCGGTGCGTTATTAAAAATAGCTTCGGTTAACCCAGGGGACGGATGCAAAACTTCCCCACTAAGAAGGGAGGGGGTGGATGGATCCGATCGATGCGGTTGCACTTATTCCGTGCACGGTGAAACGATCGAACGATCGAACGAAGGGTCAATGTCAAGGATCGAACGAAGCGTAAGAGCCATTTTATTGGCGAAAGGGAGTCAGCTGTCACAAGTTATGTTGTTGTAAGGCAACGCATACAAACAATTAAAAAAAAAGGAAGAATCCAACTTCAAACAATCTCCTTGCTAATCGAAACTTTTTGCGCTAGGAAGGTAATAAAATTTAAGCAAACACCGCAACTTCCAGCAGGATCTCCTGAAAGTAGCCGCAAGCTACGAAAAAGGAACAACGTACAACAATCACGAATGACGGATTCAAAAGCACTAGAGTTTTATGCTCTCCCCAAGCGCGTGTCCATGTTTCGCATCAAAGACGTGCAGCCGCGCGGGTCGAGAGTTGGGAGTCACGGAATGGCGATTTATTTCTTGTCTCGCTACGCTCGACTTGGTGCATCAATCGTTAGCATAAAATGGTTGTGTGTCGGAGTGCTGCCGAGAGGACATAAATTAAAGCGGAATAAATTTGCCATCATCATTACACCTTTGCCAGACCAGGGCGGTGTGACGAACCGATCCATCGATACCGCAACGATGTAACCATTATCAAAAATCAACGAAGCATTTTATTGCACCTCGGCACGGTACCTTGGAGTGGGTACGATAATTAAGCATCCGTTTGTCAAGCTCAGTGCCCAGTGCCTGATGGGGGATGGGGTTGAAGTCACCAACATTGACACAAAGCAATGTTAATCTAATTTCGATAATTTACCGCACGATTACTGTCGTCTGCAAAACATTCGAAATTCTGGAAGAGATCAAATCGTACTCGAAGACGTAGGTTAAATAAAGTTGGGTTAGGTTTTTTAACCTGCTCTTAGTCAACTCCTCCTCAGCCTGGTAAAACCTGTATGCAAATCGAACGAACGCTTCATTGGAGGAGTTCATTGCAATGAACGTATCACGCAACTATTGGTACCACGCAGAGAGAGCGTGGAAAAAAGACATCTCAGAATCGGTCACATAAATTCGGACACTTTATCGACATCCCGGTCGGTAGCGTTGACTGGACTGCTTCTGTATTGCAGCAGGAGGCAGAGTTGCACATTGCGTATCGCCCAAAAGGAAGTGGATCTTTATTCCAAGAAAAAGAGAAAAAAAGCGCATCACTCCTAACTCCCGTTCCGAAGTGGTTACTCGTTCGATTTGCATAGAAATCGGCCAGGTGCGAACAAACTTTTAATCGTTCCCGTTGTGCATTGCATAAAGCTTAATTAAACCGTGCACCGAGCCGCCACGCCACCTTGTGGATGATGCCGTCACACAAAACAGAAACAGTCAAAAGCCTTCTGTAAGCGCGGTGACTCCCTCTTGGCGTCACTTGGGGATGAGTGAACTAGAACCGTTCCGAAAACCAATCAATAGCCATCACACAAAGGAATCTCATTAAAAGTTTCCTTCCGATGGTTGTGTGTTGATGGGGAGAAGCACACACATCATGAGCAGCCGTTTTTGAGAAGTGATTAGACTTGTACCGGGATAAAAGACTTATCGTCCTACCTCTCCAAAATATGCGAGCTCCAGCTCCACATACATATGATGCACCGTAACGACAAGCATAATTGTGGTTTCCCCCCTTTTGTTTCAAATGGTAAATCATTTATATCGTTATGTGAGAGTGACCTCGATAAGTATCGAGTGCATTCTTGAAGTTTTAATTGAGTTGCAGGCTCCCCAGTGCAGAGCATAATGTAATCGCTAACATTCAATTTCTCATCCCAAAAACCTGGAGTGGACAACGGAACAAACCTTCCCAAGGTCCAAGGCTTAAGAATCGGGATCGGGCGAAACATTTACCTTTCCTCCAACAATTCCCCAAAACATCATACAACTCCACACAAAATACTAACGAGATAAGCGATTTTTAATTTGATTATTTTAACTTACATCACGCAACATCACGGTACGATGGGGTACCCCGTTGGTGGACACGGACACACTGAGCGCGATTTGCCCAGCCGAACACGAACACGCAAAAACACGCAAATGTCTCCCAAAGCCAGGGGTTTTGTGCTTTGGCAACATTTTGAGACGGATTTTGCTGCTGCTGCTGGTGCGTTCCGTTTGATGTTGACCAACGATCATTTCATCATCATCACACCATCACCCGACCATATCACGACATGAAATCATTTTCCTTCGAAACGATCGTCACCCCATCCAGCACTCGATCGTTCGTGTCCTTTAATGATCGCCGCAGGATGTTTTTCGACACGTCGTAAAAAAAACGGAGTCCAGAGTAAGAAAAAACTCCGGGAGTATAGCAGTCCCGGACAATAACGCCAGGAGTTGCGGTACTCCGTATCTGGTTGCTGCTGCTGGTGATAACAATATTAAATTAAATTAAAAAACACTGCGAATATACCTCTATTAGCCTCGTGTCGAAGCGCATGAACTGGACGCTTGACATTTGCTTACGCTTTTAGAATAATTTGATTAAAAAGCGGTCGTACACGGTGTGCACCTGGATTCGATCGGGGTTGACATCAGTGCCGAACAAAACGCGCTGATTGGTGAACGTGTATGTGCCATTTTCTCTGGTTTTTTTGCCTCCCTTTATTAGTCGCATTTTATTTCTTTGCTGCATTCTTTCTGTACTGTTGGGGCCCTTCTGTTTTTTTTTTCTCTAGCAGCCCAATTACAATCAACAGATCGACAAATAACACCCGTAATGAACGGTGGCAGTAATGTTGGCCAGTTATGCACGGACATGCCTCTGATATCTTATTTGCGTCGGCAAAGAATGCAAATGATGCAAGCGATTACTGTTGTGGGCCACGATCGCCACGGTCAACCCCGATGGTACGTGCGTAGTTTGGCCAACTGATGGCAGTAATTGGCATCGTCATAGTGCTGGGGACGCCATATCTGGGATGTAATGCTGTGGAGAGCAAACAAAAAAAAACATCAACTTCGGACAAAAAAGCACCAATCCGTCCAATGGTGCAGACCGCGTACCATTCGCTTAGACGAGTGACAAATTTGAAAATCGTGCTTCATTTTTCACGGCACTTTCACTTGTGCCAAACTTACACACGACCGCCCACCCCGGGGCCCACAGTAAAGTGATTGGAAGTTGGGAAGAAAATCACCACCAAAGTGATCGCGGCCGCTCGAATTGCTGCTGTGATGGACGGCATAATTTCTAATCATTATATCAGTTTCACCAAACGAACACGAACGCAACAACACCACGTATGTGTGTGTGTGTGGAAATGTTCCTTTCCAGGCCGGTACACCAGGGTTTGGGTTCCTTGAAAAGGTAACTAGCCTATCAGCCCTATCCCGCCCGACCACTTCGTGATGATGTTGTCTTTTACACTTCATTGCAGTTCGGTACTAATTGGAGACGATTATGGTTAAATTGCCATTGCCATACGGACTCCGCACGATCCGCCTTTATGACTTTCGTGCGGCCCGCAGTGACGTACACAAGGTGTACGCCGCCGCCGTAGACAATGTGGTAAAAGTAGTTGCTCACCCAAAAAGCCCCACACAAGAACCGGAAAACCGCGACGCCTGGCCGCCGGGTCGAGGTCGCATCCAGTTTAAGGGATCGTTTCCGTAATTGAATGCTGTTTCACTTAATTGGTGCGAGGCAATCATCGCAATTGACGCATCCAATCGGACACGAGAAGGAAGTGCTTGTGCTTGTACAGTGCCACAATCGCAATGGGTGATGAAGTTTAGTGCTTAGGAATGTCTTTCTGCAAAAGAAGCGTCTCATTTGTGCACGAAACACAAAGACCATATTAGTGGTAGGAGTAGAGGTTTGAGTTAGTTGTGTATTAATTTGATTACGCAACATGCAGCGTAATGTTTGAGTCAAGAAATTGATAAGTTATGAACTCAACGGAACAATTCAATATATTGTACATCCCGACCCGGCTGATGTCTTTTATATTATTGAGATATTTAACAAATTTAAATTGTGTTACATTTAGAGATCTAACAATGCATTGAAGAGGACTTCTATATCCTTAGGCTTTGCTCCAAGATGAGATGGTTATGTCATTCGAAAGACACCGGACGATCCTCTAGATAAATTTTCTTAGAACTCTCCACATGAACATGCCTTTGATTCGTCCATCGGCAAGACTGGGAGAAGTCCTCGTATCCAAATCGGTGATCAGTTGGGAAGACTCTTACATCAGTAATGAAGAATATTCCATGTTCTGCACAGAGTTTTGAAAACAACAATATCTAAAATTGATCTGTCACAAACATAAATTAGTGAAGAATTTTATGAAAATGTTTTGAAAACAACAATATCTAAAATTGATCTGTCACAAACATAAATTAGTGAAGAATTTTATGTATCTCCTGATCCTGAAAAACACCGAAAAACTAAAATCAAGTTCTACACAATTCTACAAATATCATCTTCAAGGAATACCTTGAAGACATGAAACTCATCAGCAAGTTACAGCGCTGAGAATGCCCAAATATCAAGAAATATGACTCAGAATGCATGGCCATTTATGTTTACTTGAATAAACATTGAGGTGAGATTCATCACCATCCTTATGCACTAATTGGACAACAATTCCCTTTTCGCCAGTAGGTTCTTTGGGGGTTCAACAGCTGAAATCTTTCTCAGTTCTCAACTAATTACAATGGAAACTAAATATACTCCTTTGAAAAAATGTGACTGTCACTGCTTTCAGTAGGTAACTAATGCGTCTTGAGGAGTCTCAACACAAATCTCTAGACATAGACTCATGTCTCTAGATATAGACTCATGAACTGTTTCTACAACTTATTTGAAGTATCTCTTGCATATATAAAGGATAGTACAAACAACTATTCTCTCCACGTGTGAGTGCATCTAAGTATCGCTCGCTCAAATAAAAGCAAAACCATTAAACTCCACCAAACGGTACCTATTCGACACATTTCGACACTAAACATAGCTGCAATTAAATAATAAAAAAGCCAAGAAATCAAACACTACAATTTAACTCATCCGCACTTATGCAAACTACCCCACGCAACATCGTTGAAGGATCAGTAACGACATGACAGTTAATGGAAAGTGCACGAGTCCACAAAAGGATCAACGTTCTCGCCGATCAGGGCAGCACCGATCAACCAGCAAGACGGTCAAGGCGCGCGCTCTGCCATCAGCATGCTATCGATGCATATAGTCATATAAATCAAGTCGTCCATCATAAAACTGTTGCATTTTGTGATGTTCTCGCCCGTTCTCGGATGGCTGACCTATGTGGCAATGTGGACGCCCCGCTGATTTCGCTAGGATTAACCTGCTGGGCGGAAGACGCTCCGGGAGACATTAAAAAAAACCGATTTTATCCCGCTACAAACCTCAAACCTCCCGTGTGCCGGAACGCTCGCACTTCAATTAATCGCCACGTCCTCGGATGTCGGTTGATACGGACGTGACTCCATACACACACACAACTCCAGCGCTGGGGACACGGTGAAACAACAGCGACAACAACAAAAAGGCATAAACGAAACTCGTTGCACCAGAACCAGCAGATGGATTGAAGTTTTATTAATTTGAAATAAATTGCGCTGCCTGTCCTATTTCGTCAGCGGTGTTGAAGTGCAATTTACTGCGCTGCCCGGTGCAAATGGAACAGACGGATAGGCCATGCCCCCGGGTGTGTGAATCTATCCACAACATTCGCCCAAAGACAACGGCACCGGTCGCAACTCTTTTTTTTTGCAACTGCAACAACACCCTTCCTCCCTCAAAAGCACTCAAACACTCGCAAACACACACACAAGCGTGAAGTGGAGTTTGTTTTTTTTTTGACTCACTTTACTTTATTTTCAGTTTCATTTTCCGGTAGATTGTACCTCGTGTACTTTTTACGCCATTTTACGACAGTGTCCGCTCGGGGGAGCCCAAGCCAACCGTTTCCATCCAATTGCCAGAGGACCAGAGCTGTACGGGTTGGTGCCTTTTATTGTTATTATTAAGTAGAACTTTAAAGCCGCATCGAAATCTTGCACTTTTACAACGTCAAAGATGCTGTGCCGATTCCCGCCGATCCGCTAGGGACGATGTTCTTTGCGGTCTCCGCTTGGATGTTGGCCGTTTGTGGTTTTGGCTTCTTAAGATAGGGCTATAAAAGTGGAACACTCGCTCGGCAAGGGTACCACGATGGGTACGGTGCAATAGCACGAAGGAGATTAAAACCGGCCGCCATGAACCAAGACTTGGCTGGAAGACACCCACAACCGTAGTTTCAACAAATCTTCATTGGTTTTGGGTGGTGAAAATAACATCAAAATACACGCTGCAAGATGAAGCTTATTCAGGACACTCGGGTTCTAGGATTCTTGGACACCGTTTCTACAGTATGCGTCATGGAGAATGAACCGATGAAAGCATTTAGTGTATTTTTATTTTTAATTAATTGATTAACTTAAGCTTCATTTTTGAAATTTGTTTATCAAATTTTCTTGTTAGTAAGACTTTTACAAATACAGTTAAATAAGCTTGGGAGCAGCAGCTGTAAACTTCAAAACATCCAAACATCCAACTCCAAAGCCTAAACGAATCGAGAATAGTTTTCGATAACATTGCAGATAACATTTTTATGTGTAACAGCGGCACAAGAATAAGATTAAATAATGATTAAATTAAGTCAATTCAATTCTCTGGACTGATGTGTGTATGATCATTATTTTGTTGGTTTGAATTACTTAATCCAATACTAAAAGAGGATGCTTCTAAGTTTTAGTAATATTTTAAGTAACCATTTTTTATTGAAATTGGAAAGGAATTTATGTACTTAAATGTCAGTAATTTGTTTTCTTCTTTTTTTAATCTTCTTTTTTTAATCTTTCATATTTCTTTTTTTAATTTTCTTTTACCACATATAACCAAATAAACCAAGTCCTGCACATAGTGAAGAAGGACACGATCTAGTTGAGATTCGAACCTTAATCAGGCGTGTTATTAAGTCGCTCGCTATTCACTCTACCAACTGAAGCGATATCTTTGCTTTCGTCTATTCCCTAGTAAAAGTATACAAAATACAATTAAATAAAGATGAGAAATTTATCTTTAATTTCAATATTTAATTTATCCACTTTGTTATGAAGCACACTGTAAGCAGCTTAAACATACGGATTAATCTGTCCACACATACATCTACACTGCCACCAGCAAGCAAGGGGAACTATAAAGTCATTCTCAACGCTTTTTAAATTATAGCCGAACGGTATTTAATTTTACGATCCCAGGTAAGGTTCAGCCATCCTTATCCGGTGTCCGGAACGGATGATGCATTTTCCAAGAACCTGGTTGCCTGGTTTGACGTCCAATGTCTTCACTACCCAGCTTCAATCGACTGTATCGCAGGCATCCGATTCCGAATTCGTTTTCGCAACCAAAGGTAAGAAGATAAGAACACAGAAAAAAAAATCCAATGAAATCAAACAAGAAATAAAATGCTCCATCAAACAGCATCTTGCCCAGTGTGGCAAGCTTCTTCCCTCATCTACTCCCAGGTTTTTGCCCCACCACGGCAAATTCCACAAATAAATGCAGTTGCAATCTCCAAAGACACACACACAGCAAAATGCACCGAAAGGGTCGAACGAGGGTGAGTTGGGCTGCTCATAAAAGCGACCGTGTTTATGTAGTGTGCCAAAGGTGCTTTTACGGGAAATTGCGATCTGCGGAGCGATGAAATTTGATTGTCCCCTTTTTTTGCACAAAAGCGTCATCGTACACCCGTCAGCGGGTTCTGCTGAGAAGAAGGGGGGTTTCTTTATTGTGTCCGCATTTTAATTTTAATTGTCTACCAAGACGATCTTGCGATGAAATTTAACCCCCGGAAGCGTAACAGGAATATACGCTCTTGTTTTTTTTTCGTTATTTGGTTGTTGTCCCGTACATGAATCAAGTTCACAATACCCACTCCCACCGGTGTCGAGATAAACAAATGGGCGAGACAGACTTAAGTAGCAGAACCTTGTCGAAGATGCACCTGACTCACACCGAAGGTTAATTTCCACCCCCGAGGTTGTCCGAGCTGATGCAATGTGCCAATGTCGCAGCTTTTCGTTACGTTCCGTAGATGCAACCCCAACTTCTAGCTGATTTGGAACTCAGCTACCGGACAGGGGCAATGGGATTTTGCGACATGGTGCAAAAAATATAAAACACATCCTCATCGACCGATACGCGATAAAACTTTGTCGTCCGTTCCTGTTGAGTTGTTCAAAAACGTTCAAGATGCCCACCGTATCAGTCCACCACCCGTTTGACGATGGTATTTCATTCATAAAAGTTTGGCGAAGTTTTTTTTATGTGTGGGAATTTCGGTGCCAGTTTGCCGGCTCGTGTGTCTCACAACAAGCAGCCCGTGCATCGTTAACGGTTGTCAATGAAATTTGCCGCGAACGAGCATTGCATACGAAACCGGGTTTGAAGCTAATATGATTGTACGTGATTCGGCGATTCTTTGCTGAATGGCAGCTTTGACATGATTGTGAACAAGATGCGGAAACACAATCCACCATTTGGCCGGTGCTCTTTGTTGTGAGATATTGGTGAATTGGATTGGTGCATGTTTTATGGTTTATAAAATTCTTTGTTGAATCAGGTTTAAGATTAATTTAGAGATTATGCTGATAAGGATTTGTTGTAAAAATAGTGTCTATTCGATGGTATACTTAGGAGCAAATCACTTCACGGTGCTACATACTGAAACAGCTGTCTTTTAAAAATTTATCTTATATGGGTTATTTATATTTAATCGGCCATGGTTGTTGTCTTAATGAAATAAATTCTTATAATCTAACAAGGTATTATACCGACACAGGTTTATATGTGCTCACGGGCTCTCACTCACGGAGACATCCAGAATTCCTCAATATTCCACAATTTCTCGAGGAGTTTTTGGAGCCTGTCCTAAAAGTTCTGGATGGTGAATAAACTGCTCAAATCTGCCACAAACAAGCATTGGGTCTTAGTCTAATCGAGAAGCGAGCTGTATACCTAACAAAAGACTAAGACTGGCGTAATCTGGACGTACTATATATCGCCAGGACTTCATGGGAGAAACCCAAAAAAAAAATCGGAGTGTCTTTCCGCTGAACTGCTTCGTTAAGCTGAGTCCAAATGTTTGCTGAGGGACACTAGACATTACTAGCATATTCCAAAACCTACCCGGATAACAACTCTTGATGATGGGTTTTCTTGGTATTGCCTCATAGTACTGAAATGAGTACAATTTTTGCAAGGCAATTCCTGTATTGGTGTTTGTATTTTGCCTTACCATGGGTCATGCTCGGTTAGTTAAATTTTTTAATATTTTGTTAAGATTTTGGAATAATAAAAAAACCTACTTCAATGAAACTTAAAGATGTGGTATAAGATCAAGTAATAAAATATGAATGCAACACTAAAAATGCTCTTCAAAGGTAGAACTAAAAGCAAAGTGAAAAATGAACAAACATTGCGAAACATTGAGAAACATTGAAAAAGCTTTAAGTGAAGTTGGAGGAAAGAAAATAAAAAAAAGCAATTAGAAACGATATCCAGTTAATTGTTCATACCAATAAACACAACCCCGATTGTCCGATGCTGCTATCTTTTTATTTTATCAATTAGGAATATATTATCCTGAAAAAGACAGACAGATTGCAAAATTTCACAATGCACATAAGCTCCTCGCCTCGATAGCCACCAATTCCCGGACTCGTACTTGTACAAACAATTACTTCTACAACTTCATCGCAAGCTTCAGACACGGATGAATTATTTATAATAGCCAGAAGAAGCACCAAGAGAGCCAAAGTTTGTTTTTATTCCTTCCCTCTTTTTTTTACATTCGGGGAGGTTTCCACTCCAAACGTACAACTCCCATACAGCAATCAATCGTTACGATGACCGAACCGGTCGCAACCATGACAAGACACACTGACCAAGAGACACTCGTGCTCGCGTCACTCAAGACGGCTGCATTCCGTAGCGCACGCCACGGCAGGAGAACGGGCCCGCAGGTGACGAAAAGGGAATTAATATTTTGCATACCCCACTTGGCGGATGCTGTAACAACCGAGATATACAAAACGTCACGTCGTCCATTTCGAGGGGGATCGTTCGTGTCGCCGGTTGGGGGGATAATGGACGGGTTTCGGCAAAAACCGGGTGAAAAAAAGGAAGTACTGGAAACCGCCAAACATACTTACGGGCGATTCTGTTTCACATTCTACTACAAAATTGTGCAAACTGTACCACGGCAGTACGGTGCTGCGATAATAACTCGTGCAACGTGTACGAAATTAGGTTTCTCTCGTATGACGGAACTGTCGCAAACCGTACTGCTGTTCTTTAATATAAAGTCATTTCTGCTGAATAAACACTTTTATCGGTACTGTGGAAGGACGAAGGACTTTCCATCCGCCTCGCCATACGAACGACGGCACGGCACTGACACACTCCACTGCTCATCGACATCGTCCGAATGTGTGGCTAGAGTTGTCGGTATACTGAGGATTCGACGACCACTATTGGACGAACCCAGTTTGGCACCTTCGCCCTTACCTCGCCCCCTCAAAAAAGGCATAAATTTGCATACATTCTCCCTTGCGTTCGGTACATATTGTTCACTTGTTTGCAATGTGATTACTTTCTCTAAATACGTTCCTCGGACTCAGATGTCACTGCTGTTGCACGGCACTCATCGCTGCCCAGGTTCACAGTGAGGTCTTTCATCCGGCCATCGCAAAAGGAGCATATCGAACGATTGGATACCCTTTTGCACTGACACTTCTGGTCGGTTGTCTGTGAGCCTACGGCTTCTCGAACTCGTTTTTCCAAGTACCAACCATAGCTGACGAATGTTCCGGTACCGTACCACAAACACTTGATCAAATTGATGAAAACGATTTTACCGGACCAAACAGAACGGTCCCGACACCAGCAACGGTCGAAGGCTTTCCCTTATGCCGGAGCCTTCTTCTGACCCGAAGGCATCGTTCAGGTGTGTCGAGAATGATGCGTTCTCCTACCTCCCAAAAACCCCCCGTGAATGCGTACGTTTTGCATTCGGCCACTCGATGTCCGATGTGGCTGTCTGGCCACAAAACGATGGCCCAAAACTTCTCTAGTGAATAAGCATGTTGCGGGAAATCAGTTAAAGGCTTTGACAACGAGCTAATAGAGTTTCCGTTTCTGGTTTAACCGGGGGCGGGGTGGGGTTTTTTGCCACCCAGGATCCTTCCATCTGTCGAGGTGGCAAAGTTCACAGCTCATCCGGATGCACCACAAAACCGGCCCCGGGTCCGTCGCAGACTTGCACTATCACATGTCATCGAAATTACGTCTAAACGAGCGTTTAAATGATTTCGAATGGATAACAACAAACTAGCGGGGTTTTTGGTACGATGCTATCATAGATGGGATCGGACAATAGGTACACGAGCCCATTCACCCATCGGTTTCGGTTTCGGTTACAAGGGATTGCATGATCCCGTCCTCCACCTCCCCAAGGGTGGGATGTTATGATGTGTGCCTTTGAAAATTAACCTTCCCAGTTTCGGCTTTCAAACTGGAAAGGAACGGAGGCCTTGCCGTGATTTCCGTACGACCGCATTCACTTTCATCAACGTCGGTGTACAGGACATCGTTCTCGTTCGGTGGTGCAACAGATAATCTGTCAAATGTTGGAATAGGTATTGGTGCGAGACCGAGTCCTGATGACAGTGTGGTAAATACTTTTCATTAAAATTCAATAAAATGTTTGTAAGGTACCGATTTGGGTCTCATGTTTTACGGAGCGGGTCAAGTCCTTTCTTGCCATTTCTTTCTTCGGCCCTTTTTGGGGGCTATTTGGCGTAATTTACATTATTTATTCATTAATNTGGAAAGGAACGGATGCCTTGCCGTGATTTCCGTACGACCGCATTCACTTTCATCAACGTCGGTGTACAGGACATCGTTCTCGTTCGGTGGTGCAACAGATAATCTGTCAAATGTTGGAATAGGTATTGGTGCGAGACCGAGTGGTAAATACTTTTCATTAAAATTAAATAAAATGTTTGAAAGGTACCGATTTGGGTCTCATGTTTCACGGAGAGGGTCAAGTCCTTTGTAGGCCGTTTCTTTCTTCGGCCCTCTTTGGAGGCTATTTGGCGTAATTTACATTATTTATTCATTAATTATTTAATTTATTAATGATTTTTTGTGTGGTTGAACGGTTTACTTACCCTTATAAACGATACTTTGTACGCAGGTCACTTCACTTTCAACCGATTTCGACAAAACTATTTACTTCTTCGCGACTTTTTTGCTTGAATGCACTTTCCTTTTTATTTAAAACGCCACGCAATAAGCTCATAACAAACTTTTAGCATAAACTCCAATTAAAAAAAAACTTAACTAACTTTTAATAAGCTCATAACTAAGCATAACTTTTTTTTCAACAAAATTTCAAATAATATTAACTAACCGAAGCAAACATCACGCGATTATGGCACTGCACAACACAAATGTAAGTTTAGTACACGCATAGAACTCAAATCATTTTTTCGTTTAATCACGGGCACCACGATACTGTTTGAACCGAAACTGTATTGATGAGTTATGAAATGTCAAAAGAATTAATCAGAAGGCAAACGCACTACCTTAACACGCTATCTTCAATGGCGTCTTTCTCTTTACTTAACAAATTTTAAACTTTACGCGTTTTTTGTACAATTTTTGCATTTACTTCGATAATACTGTACGTGATTTTGGGCCGCTTAACGCACTGCCGTTCTTCCTTCACTTACGCACACAAACAAGAACCACGCGATCACACGCAGGCACAACGGAAGATGACGCTACCAACAATTCAAACACGTGCTAAGTAAATCTTTACTGTTTTACACTAAATTAACACACTAATTCATGTAATAATCATTCTTTTAATGGAATATCATCCTCAGGGATAAAGGAAATCACTTTTTATCATCAAAAAATCAACTCTTGCAAAGCATTTTACGAAAGCTTTTTTTTCATTACTGTGACGTACTGCTGTCCGATCGGTACTAATCACACTTTCACCTAATCTCATTATCATGATATCTTCGGCCTCGTTATCACGACACATCTACACAACTAAAATTGACGAAGCTGCAGGCTCCCGATTTCTCTCATTCGTTCACACACTCGTCGCTCCTGCGAAGAGCCGCCATACCACCGTATTGGCAGGTGTGCCGTACCTGTTAGAATGGTTTTATTCTGCTACCAACATTCATACACATTTCCGTTCTTCCAGGCGTCCCCTTTTTTTGGAGCGGTTTTGATGTTATTAATTAAGGAAATTATTGCAACCTTTGGTGGCATCAAGCATTTTCAAGTAACATTTTTAATACTTGAATTATATCATATCATTATTCATATGTATTGTTTTTTTGCAATTTCATTGACGAATAATGCACAAAAGGTAGGTCGTACATGATTCGTCTCTTCGGAGGAGTGAAGTGTGTGTGTGATGGAATGAGATAAATCAGGAGCCTGCAGCTTCGTCAATTTTAGTTGTGTAGATGTGTCGTGATAACGAAGCTGAAAAGATCATGATAATGAGATTAGGTGAAAGTGAGATCAGTAGCGATCGGACAGCAGTACGTCACAGTAATGAAAAAAAAACTTTCATAAAACGCTTTGCTAAAGTTGATTTTTTGATGATAAAAAGTGATATCCTTTATCCCTGAGAATGATATTCCATTAAAAGAATAGTTATTACATGAATTAGTGTGTTAATTTAGTGTAAAACAGTAAAGATTTACTTAGCGCGTGTTCTAATTGTTGGTAGCGTCATCTTCCGTTGTGCCTGCGTGTGATCGCGCGATGCTTGTTAGTGTGTGTAAGTGAAGGAAGAACGGCAGTGCGTAAAGCGGCCCAAAATCATGTACAGTATCATCGAAGCAAATGCAAAAATTGTACAAAAAACGCGTAAAGTTTAAAAATTGTTAAGTAAAGAGAAAGACGCCATTGAAGATAGCGTGTTAAGGTAGTGCGTTTGCCTCGTGATTAATTCTTTTGACATTTCAAAACTCATCAATACAGTTTTACAGAAAACAAAATGTCGGTGCATTTTATGGAAAGCGGCTTCCATCGTTTGTGCAAAGAAAAATAGTGGTGAAAAAGTTGGTGAAAAAAGTGATATCTATTAATCAGTGAGATTATTTCATTTTGCGTGAATTCGTGTATAAAAAAAATGTGGTCATTTTGTGTGTGGGTCGTGTTTGAAATGTGCCAAAGCGCAATGAATGTGCCTTAGAGCAGAGAAAAAAATGTTGGTTGTTTTTTTTAACGTTAGTTAAGTAATTTTATTATGAGTTATTATGACATTAAACGTGACTTATGAGCTTTTTGCTTATTATGTGAAATTGTGTGTGGAAAAAAGTGGCCACTGTAGGCCATTGTGCAGTTTTAATTGTGTCTAAGTTTTTTTTTAAATGTGTGTGAAAGTGAAGAAGAAAAAAAGAAAATGTGACTGGTTTAAGTGTCCTGCGTACAAAGAATCGTTCATAAGAGTAAGTAAACCATTAAATCACATAAAATATCGTAAATAAATTAAATAAAAAATTATTAAATAATTATTGAACAAATAATGTAAAAGAGCCCCCTCGCGATCAGCAGTTTTGTACTGATAAGGCCACCCAAATAATTATTCCGCCAAGGGCCTCCAAGGGGCTTGATCCACCACTGATTTGAAGCTGAATTTATTTACAAAAAAAAATCATTTTGAGAGAATCAATATTCTACCTCATCGAAACATCCATCGACAGTAAAAATATTCTCAACCAGCAAAAAAAGTTAACTTAAATACAGACCAAACCATACTCAATTTAAAGCGAAAATAATCATTCTTCTGAACCGACTAGTACGGTATATTGTATTACAATTTTTTTTCAAGAATATAGAAGAAATAAATAAGAAGTATAAATTAAAAAGTGCATTTAAAAATTCCCTTTTTTGGGTCTAAAATAAAAGCACATTTTAACAGAATGCCGCTGTCCAAATAACCTTTCCCATTCTTCAACTGAAACTACTTAATTATGTCAGAGTACGAATTATTCCTTGTTATAAAATCACGATCTGCAACATTTCCACCGATTGACCTTCGCACGTACCATTTAGTATAACTTGTTGTCTGAAATATCGTCCTCCCGTACAGACGAACAACATTTGTCACCGATCGGGAAAGCGGGTCTTAGCGCTATATTAGNTTTTTTTTAAGAATATAGAAGAAATAAATAAGAAGTATAAATTAAAAAGTGCATTTAAAAATTCCCTTTTTTGGGTCTAAAATAAAATCACCTTTTAAAAGAATGCCGCTGTCCAAATAACCTTTCCCATTTTTCAACTGAAACTACTTAATTATGTCAGAGTACGAATTGTTCCTTGTTATAAAATCACGATCTGCAACATTTCCACCGATTGACCTTCGCACGTACCATTTAGTATAACTTGTTGTCTGAAATATCGTCCTCCCGTACAGACGAACAACATTTGTCACCGATCGGGAAAGCGGGTCTTAGCGCTATATTAGCGCTAAAATTGCATAAAATGCAACCCTCCCGCCCCGTTCAACGCCCCGAAGTGTTGTGCTAATGTTTCGGGCATTAATTAAAATCTCGTTGAAACGCGTTTACCTACGCGATGCCAGAACCGAGCACCACCATTAATCAAATGCGTGAAATTCACATTCGAAACGGACACTAGTTTTTCACCGATGCATTCCATATGCGCGGAAAATAGATCTTTACCGTCGGCTCATCTTGCACCGATCGAGCTGCAGTCATCGTGTTACAAACGCCGGTGACGTTGTTGCAGCCAACCAGCTAACCAGACGGTGGAAAACTGATACTTACTGACCGCTGCCTGGCAATGGCGGAATGATCGTGTGATCATGTCACTATCAATTCCGTGACAATTTATTAGACATAATTTGGTGCAACAGCGGCGAACAACGCTGCAGATCGTCTGGGCTGACATTTGCGTCGGTTTTTTGGCACGATGGTGAAGAAATTTACGATCACCATCTGCTGACAGACAATCGAACGCGACGACCGGCAGACGGAAAAACTGGGTGAGCGAAAAACCCCCGATCCCGTGTCTCGCGTGCGTTTTCGGATAGATTCATTTGATATATTGTAATTGCACCCGGTAGGGTTTTATGTGACCGGTGTAATTGTTATGATTTGACAAATCCAACAAACGGTTACGGTTGCCTGCTACCGGCCTGCAGACGCAGGAGATTGACGCAAAAAGAGATATTTATAAAATAAACAGGACCGATCGATGTACCCCGACGTGTGGCATTGAGGCGAGGCAAAGCGAACCAAAGGATAATTGAATTTGAATGCAACAAATTGCAAAACATTCGTACCCGGTTTGTGCAACGAAAGCAGGTTTAGACGTAGGGGACAAGTTCTGGAGCACTGGAACCCATTCTTACGGTTTTGCTCTTTGCTGAAGCTGCAAGCGAATTAGTTGTGCGAATCGTTCGGGGCATACGTCCTTAGCTTCGAAACATAATTATTGGCTCGCTTTCAGCGCACGACCACGCGAGGGGGAGCCAGTTTTGCCTTTTCTCGCTTCGTAAACGACCACCAAGACTTCTGCTAAACCTTGCTTACAACGTCCGGGCTGTCGGCTGAAGCAAAACCGCCCAATACTTGACATCAACTACGGCAGGTAGTTTGTAAGAAACGGGAAATGCATCTCATTTAAAATACTTCGACTCGATACTTCCCTTCCTTACCTCTCTTCCACCACACTCCTGGGTCCGAGGAACTCCAAACCCAAGTTTCACGATCCGGGCTAACTACCGTCAGCATTTAGCCCCGCGGGGCAGACAAGCAACTATTTTGTAATGTTTGAATTGAAGTCACTTTACAGAGCGAAAAACACACTATTTCTCTGGCAGCGCGACGGGATCCCATTGCTTCCTACCTCCCTCCCCCAGGACCTTTCCTCCCTCACACATGAATTGCCCTCATGAGCGTGATAGTCGTAGATTAGAGTGATTTGAAATGAGATCGAGATCGCTGGAAGATGGATGGTCCCGAAGTGATCGCTGACACGCCAGGTGATTGGAATGGATGTGCTGAATGACTCGGAAAGGTCTACGAACTGGGTTCGTGTACGTTGCGTGTTCGCATTTTCCGCACAAGATTTAAGCAGGGCAATGTGCAGTTTATGCTACGTACGATGGATGCGCCCTTTTATGCGCTCACAATATTAACTTACAGAGCAGTACCGGCTCCGCCATTCCGGGATACCGACCAATGAGAGATTGAATGGAACGAACCAATCTTTCATAGTCATCCAGCAGGATAATCCAATCTGGCAAATACCTCCTTTCCACCTTGTGATTGTGTTTTTCTTCCAGCAAAAAAAAACAGACGCAGCACTAATGTACGAATCAACATACGGATCAACACAGCAGCAAAACACCGTTCAATGTGTTTTGTACTATCGTGCGATTCCGGCTAGAAATTAACACATCCCAGGCGCAACATCACTCATCCAGCGGTATATGCTTCGGCTCTACCGAATCTTACCCGGAAAAACCGGACCGAAAGCCGATGCACACCGTTTGACATCAAAGCATGACAGATTGCCGCACGGCATCCCAACCATTCCCAACCTGAGATCCGCCGCTCGTTTACAATCAGCGAAGCGCCTCCCTCATCAGAGTGCTAATTTCGCTGACAGCTTCCCACGAAAGGAACCCCTGTACCTGTACCGTTGGGGGGGTTGATATCAATCAAATTTTACACACTGGCGAAAAAAGAAAAACATCACCACCAGGCCCCCGCAGGTGCATGGGGTTCAGCGTACCGATGATGGTCCTTGACCCGACGGCAATAAGGGTTCGCGCGATCCTGGACAATAAGAGAGTGAAATTTCTCCGCGCACCGCTTTTGTCGATGCACATAGTGGTAAAATGATTAAAATTAATGATTCAATTCCACGGCCGGTGTCGATTGGGTAAAGGCGGTCCACCGCTTGAATCCGCCGACAGTAAGTTCTTTATTAGCCCGGCGGAGAGCGCGTTGTTGAAACCGTTCGTAATTGTTCACCGTCATGTTGCATTGCCGATCATCATCACATCCAGGCGTCATCCGCCCGCCGTAATCTGGGCACTGGGGGGATCGGTTTTGTGGCAAAAGTACACTTCACACCAAGCGACGCGGTAAAGGTGATGTTTGCAGCAATAAGCCTGATTTTCGATCGCACCTATTGGGAGGAATTTTTATTAGTCGCGTTTTCCAAGGAAACGTCCAATATTGAAGGGAAGATTAGTCGCTTGTTAAGCGCATTTCATTAAAGTTACTTATGAAGATGATAAGGTTAATCTACAAAGGGCAATAATTATTGAAATTTTTGAGATTTCATTCCAAGACGAATATTCTCAAGGCGCTTTCACATACTGTCTTTTAAAGATCGAATGTTGTCATACCTTCAAGTAACGTTTGTATGCAATACATCGTAACGAGTTCGTCAGATATTTGATATTTATTAGGGACTCTATGGCAATAACATCTTTAGGCTGTTTCTCTCCATAAGGACAAAGCTGAACGCAATTCTGATTAGGTTTTCTATTATTTCTGGAATTTTCAACTGGAACTTAAGGAAGAATTCCAAATTCTTTTTTTTCATTTAGCAAAAAAAAGCTAATAATCTAGAATTTTTGAATCCCGCTACTCTCCTTAAAAGCATTCTCAAAGTCAGCAAAACAAAGTTTAGACATTTCCTGAACTTCCTCCATGAACAATAAAAAAAAAACAACTTCAAATATCTTATATCTTTATAAACTCTGGGAATGTATATAACGTTGTTTTTTTTAACTTTGAAAATGTATATGCTAAAACATCGCAAAAATGCAAGAAGTGGTATAAATCACTTGGAACTGGAGATTTCAACTTAGCAAACAACGAACTTCGAGGGTAGTGCAAAACCGTTTGAAAACAACAAATTCTGATTTTCAAAGTTATAAAATGATTGAAAACGAAGAGTCCAAAACATTCAAGAATTCTTCAGATTTGCAAGATATTTTACAAACTCTGATTTAAATAATAATATTTGGAGTTCAAAACCATTTATGCACTCACTCATTGGAACGAAGATGAGAAAGTGATTACTATTCATGAAAGTATAAAATAAATCCAAACTTCAGATAAATTTTGCCATGCCTGGCAGTACAACTTTCACGCAAAACAAATGAAACAAAGACACAGAGCAGGAGCATTAAAGTATCCCAATGTAGTGACTTCATTTTCTCTTTTAATCCCTTTTTCTTTCCACCCTCTTTTTTGATCGATATTCGCTATTCCAACACAACACCAAACACGCTCCGACGCCAGGAAAAATGCTTCCTAGATTGTGGCCCACGTTTTCCCACCATTTACTAATTGAGCGTAGCACCAAGACCGGCCCCCTTCTTCGGGCTGTCGCTGTGATAGAGGCGTTCCGGCTAGAGGGTGCGATCGTGCCACACCGATCAATCTGTACGCGTACGCCCCAACAACGGCCCTGTCCTTCTTCTTATCGTCCTTAAATCTCACCGCTAAAGGGAGTACACACAACACACAATCGGACACAATCGGACAGGTAACGAGAATGCCCGGCAGTAACGCGACATGGTGGATGGAGTTGGCCCAGCATCCTCCACAGCAGCTTCCTGCAACGGCAGATCGGCAGAAAGCTACCGAGCAGTGCATCTCAGGCGCGATGGGACGGTTCGATGCGCGTGAGATTAATTGAGATAATTAATTTTAATTATGAAATAAATTTTATCTTCATCTTTTCTCACTTCACTTACCGGCCGCCCCTTTTAGTGTGCGCATCTTGCACTCGGCACATCAGCCGTGTGACGTGTTTTTGGTACAGTGGTGCGATAAGCCAAGATGGTCTCTAGCAACTATTCGCACGTGGCTCCAATCGCTTCTTGGGAAATCCGAAGAAGACGCAAGAAGTTGCGGTAGCAACAAGATAACACACATCAGGACACAAGCTTCTGAGTAGCTCCAATGGCTGAAAGTGATGTTCCTTCTCCGTTTCTAGCTGCCATCGTTGAACGGAATTAAGAAACGAATTAAAACTTCACTTTACGCCTTTCTTTTCACCTCCACATCAGACAGCGTGGGGTGAATCAAAAATCTAAGTAAACCCATTTTTTTGCTGCAGTAGCAGTGATTGATCTTCGTGCCATTTTGCGGCCAATGTTCGATCCATACCCACCCACCCAGAGTGTACACCATACCCGATCGTTAATGTCGCTCGAAAACACACACACACACTGGGGGCACGGTCGAGATTGAGATAGCACCGGGAAAGAGTCTTACACCTCCGTATCATTCTCCACCGAGCGGAGTAGCGCTCCCAAGCGATGATGATGGCCACCAACTGACCGTCTCCTCCGGGCTGGTGAGACACTTTTTCTCGCATGCTTAAAGTGACATTTTGACTGTTTATGGATTAAGTCTGCCAAGATCGGGGTGCGTGCGTCAACTTTACATTAGTGTCAGTCAGTCCGCACGGCCAGACTCTACTCCATCTAGTCCCCATCGGACACTCCACACAAACCTTGGAGACGATTAGCGCAACGGCGATACGATTGGCCGTCCGGCGAAGATTGATCGATCCTGCCCGGCAACCGAACAGGAGTCATAAATGTGCTCGAGGATCAGTTTTAATTTATTTCCCCTCTTTCGCTGTCGAACTCGCTCGTGCCAACACCCTCCCCAACTCCCAAGCCTTTCATTCACCGTAGCACCACGACCGACTGGGAATGCATCCCCGGTTAAAGTCGCCACCGGACAGACGACCCGGGACACACGGTCACGAACGCATCGATCGCGGACAACAGATGCCAACCAATGCGCCTGGTACAAAGTTGGCAGGAAAATGTTGAAAATTCTTCAAACCCTTTTGCAACTGGAACTCTCCCGGAGGGCGGGGGGAAATCTGAGGAGGACCCCGGCTGAGAGAAGGGTCCTTTTGCATAATATTTGCTACTCGAGCTGACTCTTGACTATCGCAACTATCTCTCTGCGCGGGATCGGAGAGTCATAGGCCCCGGTATGACAATCGTTCATTTGCTGTTGCTTGTGGGCTTTTCTTTCCCCGGTTTCGGAGATCCGTCTGTCTTGTCTGTTTCCCCCGGCAACCAGTGACAGTGGGTGTCAGACTATCTTGCGCTAGCGATCATCTTCCGTTGCCGTAAAGGGCTCTTGCATGCAACAGCACACAGACCGAAAAAAAGAAATGGAAGCGAAAGGGAGCGATTTCGCACCATCTGGCAACTGCCACTCCAGAAGAGGCATCTCCTTCTGTATCGTCTTCTAATCCTCATCCACAGGTCGCGACCGGGTTGTGTGTTTGTGTGTGTGTACTAATAAAACATTCGATATCTTGCAATGTTAGACGATGTCCTCCATCATCTTTTTGCCACCCGCTTTTTCCCTTCCTGTCCCTCATCATCCCAAGCACCAGCAGGATCATCGTCATCGGTGTGATCATCGTCGTCATCTGTACGGGCTCATTATCGTCATGACTCGACGTGATTTGCAAGTGGGGGAAAGTAGGGTGAGGGGGTCGGGGGAGGGCTGCAAAACGCCGACGCGAACCGCCGTTACGATCGCACGCGGGGAGATCGATGATCCTTAATAATAAAAAAAGTACCGTTTCGTCCAATGCCAAGAGGATCGCCTCCAGCATTCAGCAACACCTAGTACTCCCAACCGGTGGCCGGAGGCGTCGAAGCGAAAGTGTGCTTTAGGGGGCGCACATTTATTGTATGTCATTTGTAATGCCCGGGGGGTAGCCAGCCCACCCTTCCCTTACACCCTTACGGGATCGTACGGTTGTGTTGTATGCGTCCGACGGTGGTTCTTGTTTTGTTTTCCTTCGGTCCTCACACAAACCGTACCGCGACCGCTTATCGCGCTGTTCAAGACGCAACACCCGCTCACTGCAGCAGTTGCATAGTACTAGCATTCTGTTGTTTGGTTTGCTGCTGTTGCGCGATGATTGTATTATTCTTGTTACGATTGGTAGGCTGCCATACCGCAAACCCCCTTACGGGCGAATGCGTTTGAGTGCAAAAGGGAGCGCACACCTTTTTTCTCCACCTTTCTGCTAGTCCACCAGCCCTCAGACGTGAGGTAGTAGTGAGGTGAGTGTGCTTTGCAAAATCTTAAGCCGCTGCAGCTCGCCTGCACTATGATATGCAAATGGATTGTATACACTCTACCTAGCGAGCTTTTGAGTGATTGGATGGAATGCTGCTCAAGAGGTCACAGTTGCCGTTTGCCGTCGTTGTTCCGTTCGCTTTTCCCGCTCGTTTCCTGCGGTACAAGATATACTGATCGTGTAGGTACGCAACTGCCCTTCGGAGTTGGAGCAAGCCCTTTAGAAAACATGTAACGCAGCAATAGTATACACACGGCGTAGAAGTGAAAGACCATCGGATGCGCAACGGAACCGTTCGGTAGGCAGCGCCCAATAGTTAATTATGCCGCGTGACTGACGTAATTATGTAGGAAGAAGTTACGGATTGCGCGCTGAGATTCATTTATTTGCCCTATTCCGCTATTCAAGCTCCGCTGGGAATTTGCCCTTGATGGCAAATGAGGCTTTATTGTGCGACACGATTCGACATTAGCATTTTCAGTTCTGATGAATGCTGCACTATTTAAAAAGGGATCTTTGTTGATGTCACGGATCGCAAGGAAATAGGTCGTTTGCTGTAATGAATGTGGAGATATCTGTTTTCTTCTTGGTTCTTGTTCACAGTTGAGTACGTTTGGGCTGGCATGGCCAGGTTACCAATCCATTTCCAGGAATTTCGATTCTGGATTCCTCGACTGTATACAAGTATTGGACCAACGTATCTCAAGGAAATAGGTCGTATGCTATAACGAAATCGGAGATATCTGTTTTCTTCTTGGTCTGCTCATTGTTGAGTACGTTTGTGCTGACATGGACAGGTTACCAATCCAATTCCACGAATTTCGATTCTGGATTCCTCGACTGTATCCAAGTATTGGACCAAGAACAAGCACGTCTTTTGGTATGATATGCATCTGTTATCCTCATCACATGTCCCAGTCATTATATCCTTCAAGCTTCTGCCACCGTCAGGATGTCTCCACTCGGCAAACTCCACAGGTTCCAATACTCTAAAATAGCGAGAGTTTTGGAGTTCTCTGTCAGTAATGTCTAAGACTCGTGGCCATAGTGGACGATCGGACGTCTCAGGGTGCGGGACATGCAGAATTTTCTGAAGTAGTATTCACGATTCCCCAAAGCAATGCTCTACCGGATATCCAGATTGTTATCCGGAATTACGATCGTGCCGAAGCAACAAAACTGCTAAACTATCTATCAAGATCTCTTCAACCCAAAACAAAGAGGTGAGATTTTAAAATCTTCAACTCAAAACAACATTACTAAAGATATCCATTTTTTGAAGTTTGATATCAGAATATTCAATCACCGTATCGTTCTCAATAGGTAACTCATCATACACACCCGTACGTTGTATAGTGGTGCACTCGTGTGCACTAATATATTTGCTATTATCATGCTTGCAACTTGGCCAACTTGCCGCTGAACGTAGTAACTATCATTGCAAATACCATTTGCTGCCATATTGCGTCAACCCGGTTGTCTGTCGGCACTAAAACTTCCAAATCATATATAAATATTCCTCTTCCACCGTCTACCTATAAACAGCTGACATAATAAACTTGTGACTGGCTTTCTGTTTCCTCATTTCAATAATTTTAACTATATATATAAGAAATATATATATCTATATCTATGTATATATGTATAATCTTTATACTCTATATAATTCACGGTATGCACCTGGTGTGTACGTTTCCATTTTTTTTTTGCTTCCTCTTCTATCCGGCGTCTTCACACGTCACGTCACCACCGTCTCTCGCTTCGGTTTTGCTATGCACCCGATGAATGTGTGACTCGTCTCCGTTTCCTGTACTGCCCGGGCTAGCACTTGGTTAATTGGTTTGTTCGAAGCAAATACTACAATCACTCGCTTTCGCTTTTGTCCGAACGAAAGTTGTTTGTTTTCCATGTACCCTACTCTATAACCACGTATCTGGTCGCCGGGTCAGAGCGTTACGCTAGAGGAAAAAAAAACAAAAGTAGAAGCTTGTCTTCCGAAAACAACGTAACGTAACCCGCAACCTAAACCAACGTACACCGAAAACTCATCGTAGGCAGACGGTTATTGTGTGTTTGTCCAATATTGCGTCCATTAACACTCAGTTCTGGGCTCAGTTTTGGATTACTTGTCAAGAATGTGGAATATCAGTTCGAATACAATATCATGCTGGTCAAGATGCAGTGTCGTGGCCTGCCTTTGCAGCAATTCCATCACCGCTTGTCCCAACACATTTGAATACAGTGGAGCGAGTGCATTGCCACCACTGCCCGCTACGTACGCCATCTGGTGAAAAAGTGTAATTCAGAATTGTTTCTAAGAAAGTAGCTATGGAAGAAAATTTGCCATCATTGAACTTACCTCACCACGGTTGGAACTGATCCGCAGAGCGATTTTGGTATGTCCGTTTGATGCCAGTAGGTCAAGATACTCGATCAGTGCCTTGCAAGCCGTTTTGGCAACCGTTTCCGAAACCTTCGACATGTTGATCGGGTCACCGGGATTGTTAGATTCTTCGTCTCCCTATAATGGAACGGAAACAGATATTGCGTATGTTACTAGCAAGAGCTTTTATGCACACATAACACACGCAGAATTAAGCCTAACCTTCAGAATAAAAACTTCCGTCCAGCGGATGATGTGATTCGAGTTGGAGTAATCCGTTCCCCGGTGTACCCGTATGCTGGGCACACCGTCGAACGCTTTCCGATCGATACATGAAGTTACGCCAATGTTAAAGTTCAGATCGTTCGACGTCCATTCGATCGACACCAGCTCCTTCTGGCTGTCGTCTCCCTCGGTTGGTCCGCAAACGATTTGATAATCTTTCATCGCCTTCAGCGCTTCCTTCACGAGTTGCAGCTTCACCGGCGGTATCAAAACCCGAAGGCCATCCTCCAGGATGGTACACCTACCGGTCAGACCTGAGTTCGGCTTGAGCGATCCATCCAGCACCAGAAAGCTTGCCCCGGTTACCTTACGCGGCTGACTCTCGATATCGATCGCTTGCGTCGTGTACTGTGTCGCTTCCGGGCATCCGGACTCCGTGTTCTGTATGCACACCAAGTGTCCATCGGCCAGTTTGCTAAAATTCCCACCCACAGCCATCAGCTGCTCGCTCGAACCGTCCACTACCTTTACCATCTGTTCGTACCGATTGCGCGGTATCAGTATGCTCGTTTTGTGATCCTCAAGATGGATCACCATGCCGCGTACGCTCGGTATGGTGTAGCTAAAGTGCCGGAAGTCTGCCAACAGATTCACTATCGTTTGGGCAATCTCCACGTACACCGATTCTCGCTCGCGTTCACTCACATGCGGACACGGATAGTACTGGTATAGTGCGCCGAGGCGTAACATCAACCGCAGGGGCAGTATTTTAGCCCACGGTACCTCCCAGCGATGGATCAAAATTCCGATCAAGTACGGCGCTTCGGGTGCGATCACCGCCTTCATACATTGGTAGGTGGGCCGCACATACAGAAACCCGCCGTGATTCTTTGACCCGAGAAAGTTGTTCGATCGTGCAGGCGAAAATCCAAGCTCCGTAATAATGTGACCCCGATCCGCTTCACAGTAGATCTCGCTCAAATGGACAAAGATGTCCTTCGGAAGTACGCGCGAATCGCCCAACACGAGCAGTATGATGATCTCGTCCTGTCCGACGTAATGCAACCCACGCGTGGTGAAGTTGATCACAGTTCGATTGATGCAGCACGCCAAATCCACCACCGTCACGAGCACGTGAAAGTTCTTCTGTATCGCAAACGTGAGCGTCACCTCGCGCAATCCCTCCAACAGCGATGCATCATTTTCGATCTCGACCAGCTTACTCTCCGTAGGGCTGATGCGCTTCAACACCGGCGGCAGTTTGTTCTCTTCCGGCGGTATCAACGACGTCAGCTGTCCTCCGGCACGTGGAACAGCACTTGCGTCCTCGTCCACACCGGGCGGTGTTTGGACGCGCAGCTTACGAGATCTTGGTGGCGAAGTGCGGGTCGGTACCGCATCCCAGTTCTGGTCAAGTTCGGTTAAATCGCACCCGGGTCGAATACCGTCACTGAAGATAACGTTCTTATCTTTGCGCATGTTCCGTGGAGCTCCCGCACGCTTCAACACACCAACCGGGACCATCACCGAGATGGGAGACTGTGGCTGATTGCTGGCGGCCTGCTGCAGCGGTGGAATGACCGAGCAATATTCCATCGGATTATTTGGATTCGGCTGTCTTTGACTACTGGCACCTGCGGACGATCCGATGCTTCGACCGTCTCCACTCTGCAGGGCGGCCATCTGATGCTGATCCGCCTCCATGGCCTGTTGCTGCTGAATGCTCAGTATCACATCACACTCGATACAGATACGTGCCTCAACGTCGCCCAAGTATTCCAACTTTGCCTTCAGACAGCAACAGGACGAACAGAGCACCTGGCCACAAGCCCGGCAATGGTGACGTCTTTTGATGACGGAAAACTTTTGGTTACATTGCATGCAAAATTTGGTTGAGTTGTCCGGCATCCAGAACGGTTGTATCTTGCCAAGTTGGGCCTGAGCTGGGCTGAGCAGCGGTGTTACCGACATGGGAGCGGCAATCGGCGATTGAATCGGATCGGCAATAGCCAATCGTGAACCTTCCTCCACCATGCCACCGTGTGATGCCGCTCTACCTTCAACTGAGGCACCGAAATCATCCGAACTGGTGGAAGATAACGTGAGTCCCTGGTCGGGAACAATAATCCGCGACGAGGGAGGCGTATGGCCCGGTGAGGACGGAATGTTACTATCCACCAAACCACTTTCGCTCACCACGCCATTTCCCAACTCCAGGGACGTGGGTCTTTCGGGATGTGATAGGCTCATCCGGTGAATTTCATCTTCCGGCGAGTCCATTAGACGACGTTCCGATTCCGTTTCGGTACAGTCGATAAACTTGATCTCACTTCCATCTTCGTCCAACGGAAAGTCGCCCGAAATCTCCGTATCGGCCGGAATGGGAATGTCAAGTTCGGAACCCATTGCAAGTGCTCCTTCCGACGGTTCCACTACTACCGGTCCGACTGCTGCTGGGAGTGGTGTGGTCGCCGCCACTGCTGCAGTCGCTCCCATTGCCAAATCATTAAACTCCAGCGTAGATGCTTGGGATATTAGATCGTCCTCATTTTCTCCACGGGACGAACTGGGGCTGATCTCATCATCGCTACGACTATCGATACTGTTCTCATCGGCACGATCCTTCACGATCGTCGAGCTGTTTACCACCATCTCTACAGCCACACCCTCGACTTCTGGCTGCGATTGTACTGCCGGGTCAGGCATCGTGACCGAATCTGCGTCCGGTTTCGGAGGTACCGTCGTTTCAACATTCACACTACGGAAATCGAATTCTTCCAACTCTTGCAAGTAACTCTCCAGCTCCGTGTCGGACACATCGTCCATCGTCGATTCGAATCCGACCACCGGTTTACGTTCATCGTCCGGTTCTTGCGGCTTTCCCGCCCGTTCCACATCGTCCTGTGCCGTCGTTTCTATCTCATCCTTCGCCACAGGAGCACCCTCTACAAGTCCATTCGCCTCACGAACCAACGGTGCTTGGCCACTCTTCGTGAGATCAACGGCTACGATGGAGGAGATGGAAGAGATTCCTTCCAGGTTTATCACATCATTGCTCAGCGTATCCGAGTACAGGCTATTCTTGTAGGAAAATGCTGACGTATCCTGGGCATCTTGCGCTGTCGTTCCCTTCCGTGCGCCTCCTTCGTTGGTGGTAGCCAACGTGGTCATCGACGACGTGTCCAGAACGTAATCCTCGGCGCTTAGTGAGGATAGCTCCTCGGGAAGCTTTTCATGCGCATGGCCAAGGGCACGATCGCCTGTAGCATCCTGCTTGTCAGCCTCCTCGCCATCGCTGCTGGACCCGGACGACGATGCCGATGACGATGACCTCGAAGATGAATGTGCGGAAGAGGATGCTGACGATGAGGCCACTCGCGAGGAACAGCACGACACCGACGAAGCGGACGAATCGGGAGACGTCGTCGGTGAGGACTCGACATGTTGCGGAGAAGTTGGAACAGAGGATGACGTAGCTGCCGCCGACGACGTTTTTACGTCGGACGATATCGAAGATGTCGACGGAGGTGTCAACAGTGGCTTTCTTTCGCTCGGTATGCCCAGATCGTGAATGTCATTTAGGATTGCATGCTTCGCACCACCCAATTCCGTACCGCCCGCATTCACGTACTCGTTAAGACTGGAAAACACTGTTGACACATTAACTACGTTGGCCTTAAACTTTAACTTTTCCTGCGACACTGTGGCCGATCCCACCGATGCCTGCTCCGACGTGCCATTTAGCGAGACACCCGGTTCTCGGGCACTCGACTTTGCGTCTGTAACAAAGCACAAAGAGGGTCATCCACGGTTAGGAGGGGATTTTACGCAAAAGTTATACCTACCAGATGCCTTTGTAACAGCGGCACTATTGCCATCGTCTTCATTCAGCTCTAGATCATCCAACACCTTGTCAATGTCCACCAAATCCATTGTGTGGGTTTCTCCGATGCACACAATCGGAACCGCCCTGTATGTGATCGATCAAGGACACTCGTTTGTCAATCCTTCCGCCCGAGCTAACACACTAGCGTTTTCATAGGAAAATTTACGCGATCCGCTTAGCTTCCGCACTGCAATTAAAGAAAACATTTAGCTGAAACAAAGTGCAAAATAACTTCGATTACACCACCAAGTTTCGGGTGCTTTTATCACTTGTGTGTACACGGTGCGTTACTCATCATGCCACAACAGCCGCGGACATGCTTAAAGGGTTGTACTATGTTTTACACACATTTGTAGCACAATAATTACCTAAATCTCCGATCAAAGACTATTATTACGCCGAATTATGTCTACACATATTTTTTTGCTTTTGCTTACAACCTGTTTATCATCCGTCAAAGAAATCACGAACGGCAGGTCAGGCCATGCAGGGCTCTTTGACATTTGTTTATATTTTAGAAAAATGAATCAATTTGACAGATTGTGTGGAAAAGCTCTTCTAGTGATGGGCGGGTCGACCGGAACCTATCGGGTCGGAGTCAGCCCCATATCTACCCCTCACACCTTACCTGGTTTGAAATGTAAATTAAAACACACCATAAGCTGTTTTAACATTTGTTTTATTAATAAAATACTAACACCATTCGCAGTCTTCACCTTTGCTGCGTTGTTCAATCATCGATCATCATGGATTGTGTGCAGGCGCTGTGAGTCTCCTATCACAAGAAGGGCCAGCTTGATATTTGCCCTTGTTTCGATGCTTTTGTCCCGCACAACGTCGGCTTGTTTCGTTAGCACTTTGATTTTCATCTCCACAAACCGTAAAGCTTCATCGATTTTGAATTCCACGTACACCTTCAGTCCAACGTCTACCAGTATGTGATCTACGTTGTCTGCGCGGGCCTTCATGAACATGTTTCCACCAATGTTAACCTGTGTCTTGAATCCTTCGCACCGATCTTCTCCCAGGATAGTTTCAATCATATGCTTCAACTGTACATATTCCATAATCTCGCCATTCAACTGCTTCAGTTGCATTTCGTACACTCGCAGATCTTCCTTCAGATGTTCCTGGACGAAGTTTTCCACATTCTCCGTGGACATTCGATCAGTGACCATTTTGACTACCCCGAATGTATGCTGAAATATCATAACATTGTGTTAATCGCTAAATTCCATGTAGCAAACTGAACATAAGGGTGTTTCCTTACTGTTAAAGTCGAGGAGTGCTTCCAAACAGATGGCGAGGTACCAAACGAACCTTCACGAGATCTCCACGGTGCAAATTGCTGTTCAGTTCAGAACTGAAGACCCCCTCAACACTTAGCAGAGGAACTTAAATCGTACTACAATCGCAATAGACAAAAATGCAACCCGGCTTCCGTGTGTTCCGAATTTTGGACGCAATTTGCAATGTTTACAAAACAACAGATGACGTTTGGGAATGATTTCCCAAGCAACAAAACCCAAGATGCCCACTTTACAAAATGCTGCAACAGAAACTTTTAGGATAAAACGAATTTCAAGCAGAAGAGAATAATATTGTGACTCTAATTATCCTTCATACATTTTTTTATTTTTATTTATTTTATTTTTGAAGCAATCGTAGTGGAAAATCATGACAGAAAACTTGCATTTTGCGAGTTTTAAAGCATTCGGATAAGTTAACGTGGTTTGCGAACCCTGCAATTTTAAATACAACACATTGCATATCAACAGGGGCAACAACGAATCGCGCTAGCGGCATCTGTATGCGATGTTGCATAACACCGCACTCTATTGGTGAGATATGGTACCAAAGTGATCGTTTTTCCAACAACAATGACAAATTTGAATTTTCCACGTCGTGTCCGTTAAACATCGAATTTCACACGTGTTTGATTTGATAATATTGCTGTACAGATACGGTTGTGCGTGTAAAACCTTGTATCGTTCTTAGCACACCGAATATGTTTAAATTTTTTAAATTTGAATAACCTTGAGAACCGATAGACGAGCAAACAGTCTGATAGTGTAATTTGACTAGTATTTGCTCATAAAAATGCCCACCAATTGGCATTGGATCGTTTACTGTAATGGACACTTATTCACATGCTACAAAAGAGTCGCATGCACGCAATCTGTTGAGTGTAGATAACTGCAATTTCCTATAAAAACGCGGAAGTGTATGCGGAAGTGTTTCCAGTGTGGAAAGACCCAATTGTACGTGGAACATGGCTCATCCCAGTTGTCTCGTAGTGGTACTGATGATCCTTGTCGTTTCGTTCAACGGAGCAGCAGGACGAAGTGTAAGCCATCGTTGTAGTTCTGGGTACTGTTAAGATGTCCCTTTCAGTATGTGTGTGATTCTTCCCAATAGTTGAATCGTTCGAGTCGTGACGCAGTGGCAGATGGCATCGAAGTAGAACTGTCCTCTTCCGGTGAGCAAAATCGAGCTGCAATTCCGGTGATCAGCGACATTCAGCGTGTGGAGAAAATAGCCGATCTGTTGATATCGATCGGTGAACGTGTCATACCCGCACTGCTGGACGGTTTGGCCGAACAGGTTACGGCTTCAACGTCCGACCGAAGACTCCTACATCACGTAGATAAAATGGCTCCTGCACAGACGTTATAGCTTCACAAATAATAAACGGGTTCTTTCTTTGAGGGTGTACATAGCCATTGTAGGGGATAATTATGAACTATCTGTTTATTAGCACCTTTTTGTTGCGAACATTCATTTCATACAAACTCTTTTCGGATAACACTCGCTCAACCTAAAATCGTTTCTAACGCTAGCGCAATATCTACAGCTCGAACGTGTTAGTCGTTCTAAATCGCCTGTTCGATCGGCTTCTTTTGACTCGTCTTCACGTACGCCAGGAACGTCGTCCAGATGAGACTGAAGAACCCAGCAACGACGATCTGGTTCTTCGGTTTAATCAGCGAAAAGTTCACCGTCTGTACGCACGGCCAGTAGAAGAACCCTACCTTGTAAGTGTCGAAAAACTTGGAACGCACCTCATCACCCGCCTCCTTCTGTGGTCGACGCTCCAGGATGCTCATGCCGTAAAAGAACAACACGATAGCGAACGGATCGTAGGCGGCCTGCTCGGTGAATGCTTTCGCCAGCGACGACCGGAAATCCGTCCGGGGCCACATAATGTTGGCACAGCGCATCCAGGTGTACAGCATCGGGGCAGAAACGAATGTCCCGTACAGGCTGTAACGCAGACAACGCTCCCAGTCATAGTTTTTGAAACGCTTACCCTCGAACGTCTGCTGTATGAGACATCCGATGGGCCAGAGTGCCGAGTAGGATATCATCCCCCGCAGGATCTTGTACTCGTTCGTCACCTCTACGATGAATTTCCACCACATCTTGACGGTCGATAGGGTTTTTAGCTAGGGAAAAGTACAGCTGAAAAGAAAAGTAAAGGCAAAAGTCGTGTATGAGAAACAGGGACGTACAACAATTCGTGCACACACCAGCGCTATAAACGTTATTACACCACTGGAGTCAGAGCGATGAAAAATCAATAAACTTAAAGTAGGCCATCACCCACCCGGTTGCGCCGGGGGAGGCGCAAGTCCGCGACGACGCGTAAAAACCATCACACCTCCACAAGCGCACGGCCGTCAGCTGACTTCGACGGTGATGGTCGATGCAAGTTCAAGGTTTTTTCCCCCACCCTAACGCAGTGAGTTCGTCGCTTACGCTCTACGCATATTACACGGACGTGTAGGGTCTATCCAAACCCACCCAGGGTCTACCAATCGGAAATATTAATTTTATATGTGTTTTTCGGGTTTTTTTTACTTCATTTTAAACATTTCTGAGTTGTAGCACAAAAAAGAAATTTAAAAGAAATAATTATGAGGTGAATATGGTGAGATGAAAATAGATTTTCGCTTCTCAGTTAAAATTTTTCAACTCGTTTCGATCATGACAGCACATGTATCGAGGTGCAAGCTTATATTACACATCTAGTGACCTTCTCTCGACTAGCCCGGCTAGCTCAGTCGGTAGAGCATGAGACTCTTAATCTCAGGGTCGTGGGTTCGAGCCCCACGTTGGGCGCACGATTTCTTTTTTTTCGTTGATCCATTTTGTTTTCACAGTTTAATTTTAGTGTGTTGCCATCGTGTTCGCAAAGTGGCCACAATTCGCTTACTACTACGCCCCAAAAAGCAACAAAGATTCCTAAATGGTCAAACTTTCGTCATAAGACGAACGACATTAAATTAGATTTTTGCCTTTATCGATCTTCAAGTTTGCTGCAACCGGGCAGCACATAGTTTTGTGCATAGTGCAACTTTGGTTGGAAAGTTTTCTAATTTATGCCGTCCGTTATCTGCTAAACCACCCGCGGGGGCTGGGTAAGGAAATGTGTTCAAATAGGTTTTCCTGCAAGCCGCTAGGCATTACGCTTTTCCGTTGTGAAGGCAGTATTCCTTTCGCCGAACGTTTTTGTGCTCGGTGGTAGATGCAGTAATTTAAAGAAATTGCAAAGCGCTTATTCACCACAGCGTTTCTGGCTGAGAGTTCCCTCTGTATGTGGGTAGTTGTATGCAAATTCGGCCCGCCAAACGGTTTTCCAAGGGTTTCCAAGTATGATGGAAGGTGGGAAGAATAGTGATAGTCGTCCCCCGTAGCTAGCTAAGGGTAATTCTTATCGGAGTAATAATTTATTATTCCTAGCACAGAAGTGCAACGGAAACTTACCCCTTATCGCTTCCGGGGGCTGGCATTCTCGGATGGGAACCCGCGTCAGAAAAACACCACCCGTGCATTGATTGTGGGCTGCGCTCATTTAGAGAGTGTTAAGTATTCAGCATACTCCGTGAGAAAACAGAGCTTCGGAAAAGTGCTTTTGTCATCGTTTGCATGATTCGGAATTTTTATGCATCATTTGCAGTTCCCAGATTTCAACTGGTGAGCTCCAGATCCCCAGGTGTAACGCTCACCCTTCGCAGTACGTGTGCACCACGTGATAGTGATTGTTAGCAGCCAATTTTGACGAATTGTTCCCTGCAGCACCATCATCGCGGATGTGGCGAGAACACGCCGGCCTTTGTGTCCCGGCCCGAGTGCGCACAACAACAACAAAAAGATAACGACAATGTGTATATGTCGAGGAACAAAACTAATGGAAACAGCCGTACCAATCGACCACCGAGACGTTGGACGACTGATTCGATCTATTTATCTGTCGTATTTATCTGCCATCGTGCAAGACCGTCCGTCATCTCCCGCGACACACATGTTGTTCATGCCGGACAATACTCTTACGGTCTCCCGCTTTTGGTACGTCTGCTTGATATGTAGCACGATACGTAATGACACATTCCATAAAGGAATGGACTCGGCTGTGTGAGGAATGTGTGTGCGCGCCACATGTGTGTCGGTGGGGTTGGGGTGGCACATTGCTAACAGCATAATTACATATTTACTTTTGCTCACTGACTTGCTACTTGCGGGATTTGAAAGTGGCTCGAAGATGCTTCTCACAATCAACCGGGGCCGCAAATTGAGTGTACGAATTGGGTGTAGAATATGAGCCCGGAAGGTAACCGTCCCCCGGTGCAATGGCACAACGGTTTAAGTGCCTAGCATTTGTGAAATGGTTGCACCAACAGGGCTGACCGGTTGGACAATATTCACCGAGTGGAAATTAAACTAATGCATTGACGTCAAAGCAAATGATGGTTTCCTTATTACATATATGAATAAATCAAGCATAACTTATTGTAACATAATATAGTTAATATTTCATAGCAATTGTCAAATAAAAGATTTACTTTAACTACAGCAAATGATCTTTACCGTATTAATACGGCTTAATTATCAGTCTCTTATCTTGTCTGATGATGGTTTGAATGGGTCGAATTTCCTTTATTACATTGGCGTAGACGAAGTGAAATTGTTCATCTTTAAGCATCTTCAGAATCAAATAATTCATTATCTTCTACAACTATTTCATTAACACTGACAGAAATATATGACTTTGGTGGGACAAGCGCGGAATCCTCTACTATGAGCTGTTAAAGCAGTTAAAGCAGAATACAAGTAGCATGAATTACAGCATAAAACAAAGTAGTTTATACATTTATTTATATTTTAAAAATATAATACAACAATATAATTTAATTGTAAATTTATTTTAATTGTTTTTGAAGGAATGAAAGTAACTTAAATCCATCAAATAAGGTTCCATCTTCGAGATCTGGTTTCCGGTATCAGTCTGCTCCAACACGATCCTTCAGCACTTCGTTAGCAGACATTTGCTTTAATTATGTTAATCCAACAATGTTCAGGACATTGCATGCTGTTTGGTTCGTCGCTCGTCCACCGCTTCACATGGCCGACTGTCACACACAAAAAAGGTGGGAGTCAAAAATTACACACTTCACGCATCACGCTTCATGTGAAAATGTGCAAAAAAAACCTCGAGCACTCACAAATATGAAGGGTGTTCATATACGGTGTGAAAGACGGTGGCCACGTGCCACGTTCGAAAGGTGGTTGTGCGATGAATTATTACAATTTAAAGCAATCACAGCCGGGCTCACAGTACATTCATGCATTCTGGTACCATCAACGCGCACAGTTCGGTGGAGAATTTTTGGTTTGCCCAGAAAGAAGGTGGAAAATTATCTGCCCCAGTACCTCTTGCTGTTTGGTTGGAAAATGGTGGCCGGTACACAAAGTGGCAGAACGGTGTGTAGGTGTTATTGCTATGAGGAGGGGATTGGGAATGTGTTGGGATGTGTGGGGGGAGGGGGGAAAGCGTCGCCAACCGACGCCGACGAGAGATGAAGGCACGTCTGTGTGCACACGGGGCTTCATAATTTACGTTCATTTAATCATACGAGCTGATGAATTAATTGTTCCGACAGCGATAGGCCGAGACAGCTGAACCACCAGCAGCACACCAGGCACGTACGCAAAAGGCACCGAGTAGGTAAAGTGCACTGTTATAAATTACCTTGGATAACCCTCGCAGCTGAAAATCGGTGGCCCACATTTTGCGACAGACCATATGTGTAGCGAGCGCGCACCTCCGGTCACATAAAGTGAGAATTGCAATGCGGATTTTTTGTTGCTGTTAAATGAAAGTAACGTTAGAGTAGAGTCGGTTGTGTTCTTTGTGTACCGTACTGTAGCAAAAAGCTGCTGCATACATTGTGGTATAAATTATGTTACGGATTTGAAGAATTATTTGAGGAATTATTTGACAAAAACACGTTCATATCGCATGCTGAGTTTGAAGATATGATCTTTTGTGTGTATCGTCATCTGAAAATGAGTTAATGTTTTGGGATTTAAATAGAATTAAANAAATGAAAGTAACGTTAGAGTAGAGTCGGTTGTGTTCTTTGTGTACCGTACTGTAGCAAAAAGCTGCTGCATACATTGTGGTATAAATTATGTTACGGATTTGAAGAATTATTTGAGAAATTATTTGACAAAAACACGTTCATATCACATGCAGAGTTTGAAGATATTTTTTTTGTGTGTATCGTCATCTGAAAATGAGTTAATGTTTTGGGATTTAAATAGAATTAAAACATATTTTTGACTGAAGTAATGAAATTATAGTAAAGGCCTCTTTAAGTGATGCAATTTTCGTGAAACTCTTTCGTAAAACACTTTATATCCACAATAGAAATACTAGCTCTCCAAATCTTTGGTTGAGATTTTTATACGGAATCTTGTAGATAAGAATCAGCTCATGTTTTTGTCATTTGAAAAATGCTGTGATATTTCGAGATATGAGGATACCTGAGATACGAGTGTTTTGAGATACCAGCAGCCGAGTGAGCGATATTTGCCGTTGAGATATGATCGAAAATTGAGATATGAGTATTCCCACTCTACATCGCTGAACACGTCCCCAAATTGATAAAAAATACTTCTCCAAAAAACTTCATCCAAAATCTGGAAAACTTTCTCTTAAACATATTTAAAAAAAATTATTCTCAAAAGATCAGTAGGGATCTAAATTATTGCATTCTATGCTCTAATAATCATATAATGACTTTGCAAGATAATCCCGATCAGAAGTAACAGTAGCAGCCCCTGCTTATCAGAACTAATGGATAATCATTGTACGAGCCTTAGCAAGCTCACTTTAATGAATTCACGATAATTGCAGTTTAAAATTACCCATTCGATAGAACTGCATTAAAACCATCTCCCTTCCCTCCAAGTATACTTTTATTCTCCTCTACAACCCCTATAACTGGGGGAAAATCGCTAGTCTCCGCAAGCTTCAAAGCTGTATGGGGAATATACTGTTGCCGCAAGCACAACCCATCGAACACACACCGTTTCACAGCGTGCGGGTTCGACTGTACGCATAAAAATAAAATATTTAATCAGCATGAATCCCTATTCCAAGCGTTGAGCCTGCACGGCCGGTCATGTCATCCACAATTCCCCGCTCCCTGAAGGTTTGGGGGATGCAATCCGCGCTAGAGGTGAGTTGTGTCATCCGCACCAACCTAACGCTCGAGTTGGTTTTCACTGTTTTATTAGTTTTGTCGTGGAACATTAAAAAAAGATGAGCAAGACAAAGTGCTGACTGGGCATGGAATGTGAAGTCCCCGTTTCGAGGATGCTAGCGTTCAGGGACTTTCATAAAATAGCACATACAGACACGGAAACGTGCCGCTTAGTCCATCTAGGGAATCGTGTACGGACTGCAAATCGTGCCACAGCTTAAAATGAATATAAAATTTCAAATTTCTCTCCCGCCAGCAAACGAATGGAGTGGTTGGGGGTGGTTTTTTTTGCGGAAGAAGTGTTGCAAAAAGTAGAATACTCACACAATTGTGAAATTGGGTTGGGTGCGGGGGAAAAAAAGCGAATCGCCTAGACTAGTGCAGAACGGAGCACAATTAATTTTGCACATGGGGAAGAAGCTGTTAAATCGAATCATAATTAAAATAATGCAAATTCTGCATTTTCCCCTACCTTCCTGTTGGAATGAATATCGTCATTATAATCAAGTTTGTGCGGTAATGTGCAACGCAGAAATAGTTTGTCCAACAAAGATACACAAGTATTTGAAACTTTTTTTTTCTTTTGCACCGTGGCTTCATTAGCAGCATAATAAGGGGGAGAACATCCTCCTCCCGGATCGAAATTGGCTTGAATTTAAATGCCCGTGCACACCCAATCATTGTCGTCGTGCTGGGCCAGAATGAGAACGGTTGTTCCTTCGTTTTTTCGCCAATATTTATGATTGCCAGGGCTTATTTATGGGGTATAAAATTAATTATGTTTAATGCTCATGTGATTTCACCGCGACCACCACGAAGTCACGCCACGGGACGATCGGGGCTTAGAGTATCTTCCGTTAACCTTCGCCCCGCTCGCGGTATCGCCTTACGAGGTGCGATAATGAATGCCTTCGCTGGTAGAAGAAAATCGAGCCGACTTCATGTGCTGCAAGATCGCAACTTGCAAATGATCGATACCGACACGGAACTCTCTCTCTCGTTTTGTCAGAAGGTTTCTTGTAAGATCATTTCCCGGTTAAGGGTCGATTCTGGGTTGATTCGGAACGTATTGTTAACGGATTTCACCTCTGGCCATGGCAATGCCGATGCACATAACCAGGCAAATGCAGCCGCAACTCTACAAATCGCCACTTCCCAAATAGCCGTGCTTTGAGTTTTACGAGCGAGATTGAGTTTTACGCTTCCACGGTACCTTCATTTCGGGTTTTGGTTTGATGAACCGATCGTCGTCTATCGTCGTTTCGCTAACCTGCTTTAAAGTTCTGCAATCTTCTGTACTTTACTTGCCCAGCGGCATCGTACGGAATGCGTTTTTGCCAATCGTACACGTCAACCGTGAATCCAGGTTATATGGGAGGGTGATTATTTTGACATAAAAAGGTTTTTTTGCTTCTTTCTTAAAGTGATTTTTGGTTTTATTGTGCAATAAATTTATCAATGTACAGTAGGTCTGTAAAAACCCTGTTCAGGATGGAAAGCATGTGCAGGAAACGATAATAACCTTAACATTTTGCCACTGACTTTAAAAGCGTCACTAAAAAACTAATAAATAAATACATAAAAGATTTAATTTTGCTATGAAAAATGCAGTTGATAATTATTCAGCGAACTGGTTTGAGTAATTATATATGCATGTTCTTTTTGTTTTGTTATGTTTTCAAGTAAGGTCTTCTATTCACTATTTTAATCTAAAAAAACATTTAAAAGAGCAAAAAAAAGTCTGTTTTCTCAGATATTGAGGAGTACATATAAGTTTTAAGATTAAGTTGGATTCTTTGTTTAGAAACTTGGGACTTATGATAGATTTCAAAATTTTATTCCAGGAGTAGTTGTAAGATAATCAAACAAGAAGACATTCGCTTCCGCAATGTCCCTGTGAATTGATTTATCGTATATCTTAGGTACAAGGGAGTATCCTTGGGAGAGCTACAAGAGAGAGAAACTACAACCTCTTAAATCATGCCGAAAACTCTGAAACATTATGTTGATACAACTAGTACCTTGAGACTGAAATTGATATCCTCTGGCTACCGTGCTTGAATTCTTGAAGGACATGCTAGAAATTTGATCTGTTGAAGTCTACGCTCCATGGGTGATTTTGCCATTACTACTAGAAAATAGTTTTAGTACATAATATGCCTGCTTAGGAACAATTTTAATATAAGGTTTATCATTTAACTACATATCTGAGTGATATTCCATACCACGTATTCTAACTCTGTCTTCTAAAGACGTAAATATTGGAAGTATAAAAGAGATTGATCGTTTTATAAAGCTTTGTATATCCTTAAATTCAAATTTACCTATCCATATCGTTAAAAGCAAACAGCTAGCCGACCTAATTTATTGTCTACAATACCCTCAAAAGTCATGATAGGATCATTTACGAGCTACTCCACTATTCGCAAAAGCTCCCTTATCGTTTGAATCATCTTCACGCGGGTCTTTATTCCTTCTATTTGAACCCAACTTTTGGGATCGCTAATGTATATCGTCATATCACCGCATCGAGACCGCATTATCGCTGCACGTCGCCGCACATGGTCACTGGGCCACTGCCAAATCGCAGCGCAGCATTTCTTCTGCGCGGTCATAAATTTACGCGCCTTATCGCGCCTATCGCGGCAAAAGTTCGCGAAGCGTTCTCTGGCTGTTAATTACCAAACAGCCTGTGAAACACTGTGCTTACCCCCCTCCACCACCCCGGTAGCCGGTCCAACCGGTACGACAAGCCCATTCGATAGTCCAAAATCAACGAACCTCCATCATCATCATCATCAACCTTATCTGTGTTCTCTCACGTGCGAAATCGCAGCACTGTGTACCGCTAGGCGTACTATCGTCGCAACGCGCAACCTATGTATGGTACACTAGCGTGATCTGTGCGGTCTGACCTACGATTGTTATCGGCCGACACACCAACAGCTGAGCGGTTCATCACTCATCAGCTGATTGTCTCGAGACGTGGATAACGAATGGTCATTGCCTTGGCATTTCGCACCAGACGGTCCATCAGTGGTGGACGGTCTGGAAACGTTCGCTACAGGCGCCAGAAGTTTGTGGCAAGGCGTCTCCACTCACGAGCTCACGTACTTACGTACGAATGATAAGACCCCGTCGGCTTTGTCGCACATTGGAACCAGCGCAGTGGCACCAACAGCAGCAACAGCAGCAGCAGTCGCAGCAGCGATATTTAATTTAGCCCTCTTTACGAGTTTTATTTTTACCGCATGTCCGTTTATTACCGCCCTGCATCGCACATTGACACAATCTTCGATCGACGGCCTCGTCATCATTGTGACCGTTGTCGCTTGGGTAATGAATGAAATGAGCTCTCGTTAATTTCTTCTTATTTTTTGCTCTCTTGCCTAGGGTAACCAGGTTATCGATTGTTGACAAAACAATTGAGTCGCGGAAATTGCAACCACACAATTTAAGAGCTTGGGGAGACTTGTAAGTCCGCGGGTTTGGGAGGGAAGGTTGATGGTAGCGATCACGGGATGTAATGAGTTTATTGCACCGCTTACACACGCGGTATGTTGTGCGTTCTTGGCCAGTGGCAAAGTGGATGCTCGCTGGAAGCAGTTTCACAAACATTAACTGTAACCTTCATGTGGGTATGGTACAATTAGTGTATGGCTCGGAATTGGTTGAACTTTAAGTGCTGGATTACGAGATTGCAGATAATCAGTGGTTGCAAACAAAGATCCATTACTCAATACGTTACTTGTAGTATTGCGTTGTACAATGTACTTCATTATTAAAGTTAAAGAAGAAAAGACGCTACTTTAGAAAAAGGAAGTTATCTCATAGTTCAAAAGTAGCTTGAAGTAAGTTAGACATTCGACGTAAATTCTTCAATAAAAAATGAGTTTCATTTTAACTCAAAGAAATCCTTGATGAGAGTATAGAATTTGTGAGTGGCGTGCATCTGATACATGAACACGTAGAGCTGTGCTTTTGGTTAAATTATGTCGATCACGAACCATAAACTTAATTACCTGCCGAGTGCTCTACACACACAGTCAAGTTGTAGTTATTTCCCATTGCAAGTCTTTGCCACCTTTACTATTGGAGTTTACCTTCCAAGCAAACGAAGAAATGCTATACCAGCTGCTTGTTGGAATGCACAACACCGGTACCAGTATGATTGTGATTAATTCGTTAGGTGTGTTCTTTCGACCATAGCCTACAGCAGATGTATTTCGTGTCGTTCGCTAGACGAACGACGGAGTTTCAAACTCTCCGTGAAGAATAACTCTCCGGTACTTTATAAAAAGTTTCAAAACCATTCACTACTTACAGTGGAAATAATATAGTGTGACAGAAAATCCTCGAAAGCATCTTGATTGACTGTGAAAGGTAAAGGATATGTTTGTCTTTACCCTGCGGGTATTAATTACTTAGCCCCCATTGGCCCTTATACTTACAATAAAAAAGGCACCCATTGTCGGTTGGACAGGATAGTACTGCTCTCTGTTAGCTTTGTTTACGATGTCCATTGTTTGGCTCATGGTAGCAATTAACTGCTATCTTCGCACGCGTTTCTCACATACCCTGGCCTGATCTGCCAAAGGCTGCAGATAGCGTTTGACGAGTTTGGCTGAATGGTTCCTGGATCGATTCTTCACATTATTGATGGTGGGCCATCGAATGGTCACTGCATGCAGTAATGGCAAAAAGCTTTTGTTGCTTTTGCTGCACCCTTTTGTGTAATTTCCACAGATCCTACCGGAGGCTAGACCATATCTGACAATTGTTTACAGTTTGTAGGTTGTACTTCTATTTTCGGTTTATACCTTTTCTTTTTGGTATAATTTATATTTAGTTTTTGGCTGGAACAGTAAGCCATACTAACGGATGTGGTATTGTTTACTGGCAAAGATTATTATTTATGAATAGTCTGCAACAGCTGAAGTATCATTCATCTTGATTTGCTCCAGGCGAACTGTTTCATCATCATGTTGGTTGGCACCGATGTAGACCAAATGTCACGGTACGGCTTTATGGTGTGTAATCGATTTTAATTGCCCGTACAGTAATCGATTTCGATTGTTGTTACCCCTTGTGTCGTCTATTTCATTGGGAAATAGTACTAAAAAAAAAACACGAACTCACATAAATGCTGAGAAAGAGCTGCACTGCTGCGAATTGTTCGTTTATGGTTAATTTTTTACAGTACCCCATTTCATGTTGAAAGAGAAAGATGGTCTGGAACGTTCCATGTTTATATAGGACATAAAGAAGAATATCAAAAAACTGGTGTCGCTTGGCAAATATACGAGACAATACCGTTCATCAAGGGCTGACATTACTATTACAAGTATAGTATAGTAAAAACCACAATAGCGGCTAGTTCAAGAACTTCAACAAAATAATGTGGGTTGAACGAACAATGCGACAATTGAAGTTTAGCAGAAGAAGAAGCCGCGGAATACTGGAACACGATTTTCATCAAATTGGGTCTGATGTATTAACGTTCCGAAGACTCATGTGATTGATGTCTTTACAGCATCTTATCACAAGAAGAAAGATGAGATAAACCATTGCAACTGCAAGAATAATGCAGTTTTGAGTGCAATACACCCTAATAATTTAATATTGACTCTGTCTCATACATAGATATCAGCCCTGCTAGTAGTTGGAAAGGCATTCGAAACGGGAATTCAATCACTGATCTGATCTTCATGATGTTCATGATGTTCATGAGATCCTGAAGAAGGGGTAGTGGTTGTCTAATTATCTTTGTTTAGATTTCCTTATTTCCAGAACCAAATCAAAATTATATGATGGAAATTAGAACCTCAGGAACTGTAACGAAACTTGTTCGGGTATAACAAACTTGTTGGAAATTAAGCCCCAAAAAAACGCTCAAACTCCTTTATGATCACTAAGCTTATCTTATCATACAAATGCTAAAGAGACTGAAGAAGTCAATACTGGAGGCATCTCCCAAAGTATCCAAGATGTAATCTTCTTCATAGAAAGAACAGACATGTTAATTCTAAATGAAGATGGAGTGTCGGATTCCCTCAAAAATAAATAATAAACCGAGTACAGATAATTAAAGTATCGTATATGTTAAGTAAACTTTCATCTTCAAAATTTCATGGATTGAAAGTCTACTTCTAAGAATTCCCTCAATCAGAAGAAATAATTTGCAATAAAAAAATAGATTTGTATGGTTTAATCCATGGCCAAATCTCTCAATATGATGAAAGCCTGAAAGATTCCTCCAAATATAACGTAACAAGATCGATCAACTTTGCCAGACTCCAAATTGCCGATATCGTACTGACACTCAGTACCTTGCAATTACGTATGTGCTTTCGACGGTTTTAAACGGTTTACCACCCTTCAAACATCAATCTGAAGTCGGTAAATTGATGCTTGTTCGTACTGTCCGACAATTACCACATCGACGCGGGAATGGATCATTACGTAGAAAGGGAATTAAAGTGTCGCCCACGAGGGTGTATTGTTGTTGCATCCCGGTTTCTCGATTTTCACTGGATCACTAACACCGCAACTGCGGCTGTTTGCTGCCGGTGCAACTAAAGGTGCAACTGCACGCTCAGTCAACCGTTAATAGTTGCATCAAATAAACACCCGTCCCATTTGAATCCAGCTTTTGGATGGTGCTGCAAGGAAAACTAACGAACCGGTAGGACGGTTGGGGCACACGTACAAAGCCCGTACACCACATCGTGTTCCATCGTCGCGGAAACTAGCGGCAATTTAATATTTGAAATTTGAATTTTATGCTTGATTTGCCGTTCGTTCGCTTGCCGTGGTCCAAATGATGGCTGGGACCGCCCCTGTGTGTCCCGTCTAAAGCGCCGGGTAACTATCTATCATGGCGCATGATGATGTTCACCCAGCCGAACAGGAGTTTTCGGCAAAGCTGGCGAAGTGGTTTTGAGTGGTTCCAGTGGCGTGGGGCAGGGGCTGTTTCGAGTTGGGTTCGAAATTTAATGAAATGCCGGCAACAGTAGCGATGGGTCTCGCTTTATATACATATATATACGGCCACGAGCATTTGCTTACGCATATGGACGTCCTCAATTTGAGGCCCAATATTTATTTATTCATTTGTTGTTATTATTCTTGGCCGAGGCCATAAATAAATGAACTTCAGCGCAGGACGCACAGTACCGGGGTCATTAGATTATCCGCATGCGAGTGTTTCGATCGATCGCATCCGATTCCGTGGCGACCGTCGTCTCGTATCGCGACCACAATCGGCCTGTATGTTTATTCAACATATTTATGCTGCCGCGTTCAAATGTGCGACCCACCGACCTCCGGGACGTTTCCCCCTCCCCCTGTGAGGCGAGCCCTCGGTTCATATTTTGATGTGCCCCAGGACAACGATGGTGGCTCGTTCTATGTCTGTTTCGTATTGAATTTCTTACATCGCCGTTCGTTGCGCGTTGCATATCAAAACATTCACAAAACACATGGGACTATGTGGTACGTACTTGGTCGTTTGAATTTCCAGCCGCTTCTGTTCCACCCGGGGGGGTTGGGATGTGCTGTTGCCGAAGGCACGGACAAGTACAGTGTGTGTTTGCGTTCGTTTGCATAAAACTTTGCCATATCAATATTGATATTTTAATGCACATTCGAAACGAGACGAGCGCCCTTTACTGTGTTCCTTTACGGTTGAAGCAGTAGAATCTTGCGTTCCCCTTCGTACACTCGTCCCAACAATGTTGCATCCGTAACGTGCTGAATGGATCGAGTACAACCCATTCCGACTGAAAAAGACGACCATCTTGTCGGATAGACATCGATGAAAGTGGTAAAATATTTTTTTGTACCAAACTTCAACACATTTCTTATGATTATGAGAAGCGATTTTTCATCAAATGGCCACTTTTGGACATTTTTGTTGCCAGGAGATCATTAAGGGAGTTCACGATTTTAGAAGAGAGCATTTAGAGTTCGCGCTCCGTTTGTTTGTTAAACATTTAAGCAAAATTATTCTTAACGATACAACTTTTTTCACAATTTAACGACACTTGGGCTATTCCCGCTTTGTGTGTTACGGGGTAATGGAAAAAACACTAACCATTCGCAAACGGTCGGGTGGTTTAATGTCGAACCATTACCACCCACTTTTTGGCATTATGGTATAATAGACGAACCGGCGGCCAGTTTAGCCAACTGTCATCAACAGACATGTGACCATTATTTGTCTTCCAATGTCCAATTCTTCCCATCCACTGATAGTGTACCGTAAACACACTCTTCCCCACGGCATCACTACAAACGGAGGAACACGTACACACGAGCGTCACGCATCAAACTAATCGCAAAAGAAAAGCAAGCAAACTTGTACGACGTAAATTATAAACAGCCAAAGCGGAAGCATCAAAATTGAATGTCATAATCATAAAAGAAATACGACTCTCCATTCCCCAGCAAAAGTACGAGACACGAGAATGGACGGAATTTGGTAGGAAAACTTTGTGCAAACATTCCGAACCGAATGCTCACGACTAGTTGAGGTAAGGGAGAATACTAGGAGTTACCAACTAAGGGGAGAGATGTGTTAAAGAAAGTAAAAACTCATGTTTTCCACAACAGGCCCCAAAACACACTACACTACCTCGCGGAACGTCTTCGATCAACTTTACCATCCATTATGGGGCATCACGTTGAAGTCATCATCATCGTCGTCGGGCCGAGTCAGTGTGCAACATCAAAGGGAATGGCTCATTTCAACGCTTTTTCCTTATTAAAGCACATCCCATTGAGTTGCACGAGATGGCACAAGAGTATGGAGGAAGGAGACACAAAAATTTGCCTTCCATGAGCAAGAAGAATCGCTAGAATAAATAGTAAAACCTAGGGCTGGGCTAAATGGGAAACAGTTGCGAGATTTCCAAGTCTCTAACACGATAGTGAACGGTCGACAGTTCCAAGTGTTGTTGGAGAAAAGCAAACGTCTGTTGTATTTTAAATTGAAGCAAATGAGTTTGAGCCTGTTTTGTACAACCGGGCTACAAAAGGGCAAACACTTTTTGGACTGGAAACGGAACGTTCCAGGAAATTCCTTGGAATATCCTCGTGCACTATCGATTACTCGAGATGCCTTGTGCAGACATTTTAAACGGGGGCCATTTTCGGGCTTTAACGATAATACTTTTTCGCAAATGGTTCGTTGTCGCCCTTTGTAAGCCATTAAAGCTGGGAGCCAGACACAGTCCTTGTGCTTCTTGATATAGCCGGACAGAGAAGCGATACTTTTTCAGCTGCGGCTTTAACTCCCTCTAACCGTTGGACGTCGTACGTAGTTTTCTCAACAATTGCACGCTTCTTTGGCATTGTACGGAATGATGCGAGATTAAAATCGAATTGGATCGTTACGGTGTGCTGATATTGTAGACAGATTCTTGTAATACAAAGCACACTTTCGCAGTTGTTGCAGAGAAGAACGCCAGAAGGAACAGTTTTGAGCGTTTCCACAAACGCTTTGCAACAAACCATCCAATCCGATGGGCTTCCACAATCTTGATGGATAACGATTGGCAAGCTACCAGCCATAATTAAAACCCCTTGCTCCCGGGTGCGGCCGCATCAAAAGTGAGAACATCGCACCGGCGGGGATCGCTCATTTCATTAGCGCACCTCGCGATGGTTGTATAAACAAGGCTTACGGTTATTAGCGCGAAACATTAGTTGTGACGAGCACCCTTTCGATCCTCGTGAAGATTACTAAGAAGGAGTTTTCTAAATTGATCCCATTTCCATGAACTTTGCGAATGGAGGAGTTCCAACCATCAAAGAGGTTGTGACGGTTTGCCTTGCGGGAGGGGAAAATATTGTAGAAGCCACCATAAGACGCACTTTAAACGTTCGCACGGGAGTCAAGATAAATCGTCATCGAATAATGCCGAGCCATACGGACGTGCCTGAAATGACGTCCAATTGCGAAGAAGAAACTGTCATCATTTCTTTTCCTTTGCCGTTCCGCATCACTTGCTTGCTTTACTGAAGGAATTTCTGCTTCTTCATCTCCTCGGCTGTTGGAGGAGAATAACGCAACTATGGGTTACTTGGGGGAGCAGTAGTACGAGGCACACTTAAGAGGCATTATCACGGCTATTATCATCTGAACGTCGACAGTTTTGATAAATATTTATCCTTCCGATCTGGCAATTTCGTGCGCCTGGGGTTTCTGAAGGGTTTTTGGCTCTGGAAAGCCTTGGGACACTCCCTTCGCATTGAATTTATGGCACCCTTAAGCGCGGCATTCTAACGCAGAGGGTTGTAATGCTGTACGCAAGGAAAATCCTACGCTTGAGTTTGATTGAACGAGTCGTCCCTGTTGGTCGTGCGGCAACAAAGTTTTTGTTTGCTAAGGCGTGTTACCATCACCCTGCCTTTCTTTGACGCCATGCAGCAAGTCGTCCAAATTTGGGAAACTACAATCATCATCTACATTTCGCACATTCGCACACAACCACACTCGGGTAGAAGAGATATATTGGATTATCGCTGTGAAGAAGCTGTCCCTGATTAGAGCTCGTGGGGAGGTGTTCCGAGCGCAAGGGCATCACATGGTACAGTTGAAGATGAACACGTGACGGGAAATGTTTTCGGCGATGGCCTCGGTAACTGAAGAAACATTGACCTTTAATTAAGTGGTCATTTGTCGTGTGTCGATACAAGGGGGCGCCACGGAGCAACCGAAGGGTAGCAACCACACACAACCGTCACGTGCAACTTCAACGAGAGTTCGCTCTAGGCAACCACTTCTTTTGACAGTGGCAATCCAGTGCGACCAATGGAACGCCTTTTTTGCGTCCCGGAAGTGGCCTCAAGGATTTGAAATGAAATTATAAATTTAATGCCTGTGACGTGCAGCAGCTCGAGCAAAAAAGGGGAACAAGGAATCTGGCGCTCGGTTCAATTCCGGTCAGCAATGGTAGTATGTAGTCAGCAGGAAGCTCCCAGTGTCAGTAGCATCATCATCCCGGGTTTTCCATTTTCAAGTTCCCTTCGGGGGGGGTAACTTCCGGTACCGGGTGCAACGAAACGAAACCGAAGGGAAACACCGGGACCGAATAAACGGAAGGATGAAATGAATTTATGGGGACATCCAATGTTTCATAATTTAATTTGAAACGCTGAAAACTGTCATAAATAATCTTTCTCTTGTTTTTCACCATTCATGCCACTGTTCGGCCTTTTCGTAGAAACTGTGGTCGGTGCCTTTCTACCGGTGGTTGAGAGGATTTGGATTTATCTACCACGTTTTGCCTTTCCCTTTTTATAAAACCCCAACCCGAACAACATTCATGGACGATAGCATAAGGGTGCCTTTAAAATGGAAAGGATCCAGAGAGACAGAGAGCGAAAGAGTCTTCCAATAGTGATTCGTGTGTCCTCCGGTCCTCTTTGCTGCTTCCTGCAAAAACTGCCCCGCTGTAATCAGAGAATATTCCTTTCGAATCTTTACTTGTGGCCGGAAAACGTGAGCAAAATGATAAATGACACGGATGAATTGGTCGGTAACGAGGAGCAAACTTGCCTTCTTGCTGGTCATAGGACTAACAGCAGCATCAGCAGCACCATGTCCGATGTCACCCCGTTGTATGTCAGCTGATTGCTGTTTTCTAGGTGGAACCGTTTGTGCCGTTCCTACCAGAACGATGATTATTTAAGAAGGGAAAATTGTACAATTATGTGCTCATTTTCAAAATTGATGCCTCTTGTTTAAAATTTTTCATCCTTTGTTGCTTGGTATTTTCGGTGGAAAAAAGCTATTAAGAAGGAAGAGCGCGGAAATGAATTCTTTATGTGGAAAAAAAACTAGACAAAAAGCGATAATTTTTGACTCATTCCCGCATCGATTGGAGCACAAAAAGAAAAAAGAAATGGACGGTACAATCAAAGCAGATGCTTAAATTATTGGGGAAGTTCTCTGCGTACGGGTTGTAAATTGATTGATTAACCTAATCAAGGGACAAATGCTTAGATTGGATTCGGTGGATTGATAAGTGGAATTAGGGCTGCTTTTGAAAATTATTCCACACAGCGGGCGAAGCGTAAATGCAACATTTTAATATCGTCCCAAAAATCCTACAATCAATCCTGGAGATGTTAACAATGAAAGGAACACAGTATCCTGATCAGAGACTTGATGGGCATGACAAGATTGTATAAATTTAAACCATTGGCCTCATTTTGAAGAATCGTATTATGTAAAAGATATTCAATTTCCTGAACAATTTTCAAACTATTTCCATTTTCCCGCCACTTCCTGTTTAATACTTTTAAATCTTTTCTTGAATTTTATTCTCGGTTCAAGATTTGATGAACTTTATATGTCTTTTGAGGTCCATGCCATGCTGTTCTTTTCGAACATAATTTACGTTTCGACTTACGAAGATCACCTCAGATAAAGCAAGTGGAATAAAGGAAGTTAAGAGATCTCCTCTAGAATTTATTTTAAGATCCAGTAACATGTATTGTTGTCTTGTACGTCCAATCATGAAGTATGCGCCAGAACTTGGACTCCTGTTCAAGTCACTAGAACTCCCATGGAGAAGCCAATCGGATCTCTCAACATTTCGGATCAGTTGTTTGTTGCTAGGACTTGAGACATTAAGAAAGAATAGATAGATAAAAGAAAAGGCCATATTCGTATTTAAACTGTTTGTTAAAAGCGGAAATGATTGTTCACGAATAGAACAATGTATTGTTAGTAAATCTTACATGGAGTAGTTCGCAATAGAACTATTTCCAAAGCAAAAAGACAAATTAAACCCTTCCATTATTCCTAACAATGCACAACTATCGAAACAATTGTACGTTCGTATCGCCATTGTCCTTCATTCACCCCAGGGCATCTGGATTCTGGAAGTTATTTTGTGCAAAGTTGCTGCTTCCTGTCCAACAAAATATCCCAACACAGGCGGGGGGGCATTTTCATTAAACTCAATTCCAATTATTATGCGATGCTCTTGAACGAAATTCCATCACACTGAAGAAGTGAACCTGTGGTTGCGAGTAGCAAAAGAAAAAAAGAACTAACAAACCCTCACCCAACATTCCTAAACTCCGACTACGACTTAGAAAGATGCGGTCGAAAGGAATACCGTCGGTGGTGTAGAATAATTAAAACGAAAAATGCTGTTCTGCTTCCACCAAAAACCGTCCAGACAATCGGAAGGCATGGCAGGTATTAGTGCGCTTGGTACCGAAATTTGTGCTTCCCAAGCAGCGAGACTGACACAGGGACCCGATGGCACATCGTCCGAACAAGCCGAGCAGAGTTCCAACAACATACCATCAGCATCACCGATGTTGCCGGTGTGCAGTTTTGCCCGAATGCCTTCCTTTTTTGGCAAGTACATACAGGGGGTTATACATTTTACAGCAACGGAAGACGAAAGTTACCATTATAACGTTCATCTGTCCCTACTGTCGCTACTGCTTTCTCGCAAGTCTCGTGCATATCCGAGTGCCATTTTATTATTCGCGCGATCTCCCCNCTTTTTTGGCAAGTACATACAGGGCAAGTTATACATTTTACAGCAACGGAAGACGAAAGTTACCATTATAACGTTCATCTGTCCCTACTGTCGCTACTGCTTTCTCGCAAGTCTCGTGCATATCCGAGTGCCATTTTATTATTCGCGCGATCTCCCCTTTATTGCCGGACGATGTGGCCCTTTTTGCACAAGTGTATGTGGAAGCATTCCACACGGTGGCCGCAGGGCGCACGTGTGTCTGTATGCTCTATTTTGTCGCTTTCCTTTACTTTTACGACCGAACGTGTTTTGCAATTACGTAACGACACTTTATTACCGAAACACATGTTTGCCGAAGGGTTTTCTGGTTCCAGCTTCCCACTGTCTCCGTTCCGGTGGCTTAACGGTGGCCAACATATTGCACAAAGGTAAAAACTGCCGCAGCGAACTGCCGCCGGGGAGAAATCCCTTTTGGGACAACAATTCTGCGTTCTGGCTTTCTTTTTTTTTTTGCTTCTTGTTCTATGCTCGCTCGGTTGTGTATGCTATTGGCCTTTACTGTTGGCAAAGTTGTTTGCAGAAATTCATATCTTATTATTTCTGTAAGTTGTCAAAATTCCGGTTTCACCGAGATCGTTGCTGTACTCATGAGGGGTTCAAGGCACTTGGTTACTGGAATCGATATATATGGTACATGGCGAGAGAATTGAAACGAGCTTCATCTTTGTAGACTATTGATAAATTATAACTAACAGAAAAGTAAATGATGAAAATTATGATTTATTATGTTCTCCAACAAACTTCCTGATTTAGACAACTTTAGACGTACTGAAGATCTGAACGATTTTGAAAGAATATCAGTAACACTTTATATCCAGTTTACATACATTCTACGTCGACACAAAATTGTTCCAGTATTAAAATTCCAACCATAATAAGTTTCATCTTTCGCAAGGTGTATGTGACGCAACTCTTGCCCTAACCATCTCCAGGACACCGTAGAGGTGAGGAAATCAATTGGAATTTTGGGTACGCAAGAAACATTATTCGTACCGTAACCAGTTCGTGCTAGGAATATTGCAAAATAGCGCAACGTCATCACTTAACACCGAAAACCCGGGCAGGGGGGTTTTGTGTGCCGGTTAACACCGGTTCCCGGGCAAAGAACCATACAAGCTACATTCTCGACTCCAGAGAGCAGCCTCAAAACCCCGTGGCATAACAAGTCGCAAGTAAAAGTTTACGTGAGCGCGCGTTATTGGATTTGCTTTCGGCGAAAGACGCAGTCGTTCCTTATCGTTTGCCATCATCTTCGTTTTAGTGGTAAAGAACGCGCACATTCCACAGATAAATCCTGCCGGAAGGTTTAGTGTGGCTACGCTCTGTTTTTTTGCGTTAAAGTTTCTTACGCTGTCAGCCAAAAGATGCACTGGAAATATGGGGGGATATGTTGTATGTATATGCAGAGTTCTATCTTCTTATATGGTTGGTATGTTTTAGAAAGAAACTGACAATAAGCTACCTTATGCACACAAAACCTTACCCGTTCGTAAAACGGTTTGTGATAGTTTTGGCGTGATGGAAATTGCGAAAAAGTTTTGAATTCCACAAAATGAATGGTTTCAGATTTTTTTTTTTGAATTTATCACGAGGCGCAATAATTTAAATGTCATCGTACATGAGTAGATTGTATGAAACTACTATTAAAAACAAATTATTTCAAGTGAAAGTTTAATGTTTAAAGCAACCCCAGAACCTGTACGATTGGTTCGAATGGATGTGTCTTGAACGCCAGATTATTATTAACATTTATTTAGTCTGTTTGACTAGCATGTTTATCGAAGTTCCTATCGGAAATGGATGCAGCATCCCGTGCGGAAGTGCCAGTGAACTATTAAGCAAACACAATTTCAGCTGTGCTGTGCAGTACCGGGAAGCCACACGTCACTGTAATCTCGTTCGCTTCCAATGGGGGAAACCATTTCCCTTTGATGTCGTAGGGCTTCATTGATGTTGGATGGGAAGATGGGTTTGAAGCAGACGAATTTCGTAGCTAATATCATGATGAACTTTACGCTTCGTTTGGATCAGTTTATCTTCGAGAAGCGCTCGTAAAGCATACTGTGAGTGATACACTTAATATGGCATTTACTGAATGTATGATGGCATGAAAAAGAAATAGCAGAAAATATAATAAAATGCCTTCATATTTAAACGAAAGGATAACAGCAAATCAAGACCCTAGCATCTCGTACCAATTATTGTCGCCGTTTAATATTCTGAGAATTCCAACTCTAAAGTGGAAGATCTGAAGGTCTGATTCTGGAAAGAAAATAAAACGAAACAAGAAAAAATCACTTTAATTCTATTCTAAAATTTCAAACTGTCCGAACATGTTGTTAATGAATGAATGAAAGGAATCCTTTCTTCCGGGTTTGGTACGTATAATGAAAGCGTCTGCAGCGAAGTACGAACGTAAGAAGGATGCAACATCTTTTGATGTTTTCGTTCAGAATGAGATGATAATATTATTATAGCATTATGCTTTAATCGAGTTCGCTTGTCTCCAGCTGCTGCAGTGAGTTCGAACAGCAAAAAAAAAAATCCCCATTCCGTGGAGAACATTCTCGCAGGATATTGGATAGGGATGAATGATTTCGTGATTCCGATGCAGAAGTGAAGGGACTAAGAGAGCGCAACAACATCAAAGCTAATTTTGATTCGTCCCGCCCGAATAAATCGAGAGCTCAGAGGCTCAGACACCCGGCAGCACGAAAGTTCCCGTCCCATTTAGGGTGGATGAGAGAAGCAGCAACAGAAGGCAGATCAGTGTTGCAGTTGAAGCGTAGCTGTGTTATCCCAGAGCCCGGTAGCTCTCGTTCTATCGTAACGAGCGGCTTCTACAGTGACGAGGTGGCCGAGTGGTTAAGGCGTTGGACTGCTAATCCAATGTGCTCTGCACGCGTGGGTTCGAATCCCATCCTCGTCGAGTATGTTTTTTGCCACACCAGTTTCCTCGCATGACGACGCCTTCTTCTTTATTGCCACTTTTTAATAGNTAAATCGAGAGCTCAGAGGCTCAGACACCCGGCAGCACGAAAGTTCCCGTCCCATTTAGGGTGGATGAGAGAAGCAGGAACAGAAGGCAGATCAGTGTTGCAGTTGAAGCGTAGCTGTGTTATCCCAGAGCCCGGTAGCTCTCGTTCTATCGTAACGAGCGGCTTCTACAGTGACGAGGTGGCCGAGTGGTTAAGGCGTTGGACTGCTAATCCAATGTGCTCTGCACGCGTGGGTTCGAATCCCATCCTCGTCGAGCATGTTTTTTGCCACACCAGTCTCCTCGCATGACGACGCTTTTTTCTTTATTGCCACTTTTTAATAGTCATGCAGGGTTCTTTTTATGCTAATCGCTTACAAACATATGTTGATAAGCATATCAATTGTTTGCTTCCGCTGTGTGGTATCGCAGCTGCAATGAAAAGTGGCTTTGAGCACCCGGCCCTCGACACGGGGATGTAGCTCAGTGGTAGAGCGCTCGCTTCGCATGTGAGAAGTCCCGGGTTCAATCCCCGGCATCTCCACGCGTCGAAAAACTTTTTTGCTTTCCACCCTTCTTTTCAACCCACACACAATCATGTTTTGTTTTGATTCTCAATTTGTGTTCCTACTCCCTGCCACTAACTCAACGCCATCCACCCTTACCCTTGTCGGGACGCGTCTCGATTGATTCATGCTTTCGTGAACGGATCGTTTTATTATTAATCCCCCCGTACATGAACGTTATTAGCCTAGGACGGTACCCATAAATCTGTCCACGGTACGTGCATTTGTTTTGCCGTTTCTTCCCTCACTGTGTACATTCCCCCTTTTTTTTTATTCCACCACTATTGCTACGGACGGTTTGAAAAAGTGATACAAGGGGGAAAAAGACGCATCGAAACCGTCTGCCACGCGATGAGAGATCGTTTATAATGTTTTGATTTAGGGATGGCACGTCAGGATGGATTGTTGTTGGGACAGACCGTGTGTTGGGTAATGCGGAAACCTGTGCCCGAAGGGTTTATAGTTGCGGTAGGCGTCACATCCCCTTGAGAGTGAATGTTGGTCACGTTGCATCATGCATACAGCAAGGCCACATACGGTACACAGGAAAGCGAGAGCATCTCCCTGTTGACGGATTCGAAGACGCAAGCCCAACGATTGGCTTCCGTACGATGTTTGTACGGATCGTGCACGGCCAACATTCACAGCGAAACGTGTACCGGGCCTTGACCAAAGGCAACAGACTCCACGGTAAAGGAACGTGCAAAAAAGCGTACGGGAAAGATTTATCGATTCGTCTGATTTCCCACTGGTTGACTCGTTCGTTTATAATACAACACGGGCTGCGGGAATATTGGATACACTAGTGTTCTTTTGCCTTAAAGAATATCCCACCAACACGAGAAGAATTGTATTTCCAGTGTCGGATCGTGATGGGTTTGTGGTACACCTGCGAGATAAGAAAAACGAAATTGGTTTTCCAGTTAATTTATCATTCATCAGAGGGCATTTCCCCTATCCTCCTGAACTTGGAATAAATATTTTCCCTACAGCAAACAACAACGCAATGTGGGCTTGAGGGCTTTTTTCTCCATCCAAAGACATTTTATAGAGAGCGGCCAGTGTGGTTTTGCCTATCGAGCATAATTATGCATCTGCCAGAGCTAGCCATGAATTATTCAAATTCCGTAATATGACCCAAAGCACGTGGTAAATGCATCTAGCTTGTGTGAAATATTTATGTAATTGCTAACGGAAGTGCATTTGGGAGGACTGCATACCATGTACCACTTCTTTTGTTAATGAAGGCTCTTCTGCAGCCCCAGACGGTGTAATGAACTCGCTTGGGTGAATGTTTAAATCGGCCCCATACTTGAATGTATAACATTCATAATCGATCGAGTTCCTAATGATGTTTTTTTTGAGGGAGTATACTCGAACCTTTCGAATTCCACCGGTATATAGCGTCCTATCGAAGCGTCCCATTTCGAAGTCTTATTTCGTAACGGAAGAAAAAGGTATTCGTCGTGTCCTTTCCAAGTATTTTTCGCTCCATCGATACGAAAAGTCATAAAGTAGGAAACAGAGTGCTTCGCCCGATAGAATCTGTATTGAAATCTAAGCAAATGGCATATGTCTAGCCTTCTATTCCTATCCTTGGTTCCAATCGAAGGATAGTTCGGGATGGTAAAAAAATTGAAAACTCTCCGCTCGGTAAGCTTCAAATTGTATGAATTCATTGGATATTTTGTGAGCTTTAAACTGTCACCTCTTGTTCATACAAACGAGATAAGATCTAAACTGCAGGACCAGAGCATAACATTGTTGCTATCCTCGTTTTAAATTCCAGTGTCCAATGCCCAGAAGCCTCAAAACAGACTGTGCTATCTGTTATGGATCAGATTAGATGATCCAAAAAAAAAGGAAAACATATGGAAAGCGAAGAAATTATTGCAATGGAACTAGGACTAGGAGAATGGATGCTCTTTCTTTAACCTTTAGAAATTCTTGATAATAACCTTGGCTATCAACGAAGGGAAAGAGAATTAAAAGCATATGGTTGATGATATAAATCTTGTGGCTAACGAGTGCTCTGCTGCTGTAGTACTGCAGTTGTAAGTTGTATTAAATTGCAGTCTTTTGTATCATTCGACGGTCTGTTCGGTGGTTTGTGTACGTAGAAGAATTCTATACCATTACACATTCAATTCTATTAGATAATGGAAGATTCGCAACTTTAACGAACAAAAAGTTCGAGGTTAAGTAAAGAATTTCTTGACATAAAATATTTGCCAGAATGCTGTGGAAAAAAAGCAAGAAAAGAAAAGATTGCAATCATATTTATCTTTTGCATTAGTTTGTACAAATAGCAAATAAAGTATTTCTATAAATCACACACAAACCCCACCTCGAACGAACAGAAACGGAAGACAAAATACTTCAAGCGCATGTTGCAATCGACGCGAAGAAAGTCAACCGAAGGATGTGTATGATGTCTTCATCGCTAAGGGACGACCCTCTTGTTTACCCTAGAAAAATCGATACAAACGAAACAGAAAAATGTCTCACACCTGCATCGTTCCACTGGGGATGTGGATATGTCCCAGCCAGGACCAAACGGCGGAGGGTCATGTTTGCACTAGCGATTGTGCCGGAAGCGTAAGATATTGATAAAATTGATCACCTTCCATGCGTCCTTCCTGCACTCCCAAGACCTTGTTAATTCTCCTGAGAAAAAATATCACAACCGAAACACCGTGAAGTGGCACGGGTGGTGATGGTGGTTGCTTACCGGTCGCTCTTGGTTTTGCGCCAACTGGACTAATTTAATTAAAATATCAATCAACGCACGGCCAACGGTGAAATTTATTGGGTGAAGATTGTGCACCTCCAGTGCAGTTCGGTTCCATCGATGGGAATGATTCCGTGTGTGAAAGGGGGTGCGAAATATGTAGTGTAGACCATTTTATTTTTTTCCACCACCCTCCCGACGAAGCATTCCACCGGGTCAGTGAGTTGCAGTCATATGTCGTCGTCACCTTTTTATTTATTGATCAATGGATGGTTGCTGCAGATGATGTGAATTTCCAGCACGAAACTCACTTCTGATTCTGGAAGTCCTTGGTCCTTGGTTGTGCTGTATCTGGAGCTGGCACAGGTTGTCGCCGTGCGCAGATACAGACCTTGATAGATTATGTTTGAAGGTGTTTAAGTTCTATTTGTCCGCATTGTTATTCAATGCCATTTTCAGGTAAAGGCTCATCTCTGGAAAAAATCAAACTTTCAAGGTCAGCCAAGGAATGACGCATACAACACTTGGAATCGAATTTGAAGCGCTCTTTCAAAAGCATCTTGAAATATCTTGAAGAATTATCCTGCATTATTTTATAATGAGGCAGCATAACATTTAAAGCTGTTATTATTTTGCCTTTTTTGTTGGAAACTATTTTGCCTATATGATGTAATATTATTAAATTAGGAGAAAATAAAACATTAAAAATCACATGACTCATGCAATACTTATTACAGTATTTGTTCAACGAGCTCTAAAAAAATTATTGAAAATTATTTCCTTTTAAACACTATTTCGTCTATTATCGCTCTTCACAATCAAATGCGTATAATATTACAATTCTAGCATTAAAACAACTTCGAACAGTTTGGTCTACAATCGTTGATTGTCTTTTCACCATTTCCAATTTCCATTCCATCCGGTGTTGCAGTTTTCATACAATGCTACCTGTTGTGAGCGATTTTACGTCAATGTCCTTCATACCGTGCACACAAATATTTGTGCGTCACTGACGTTGTAGAACATCCCGCATGAATGGCCATTATACATGGTTGGGCTTTCCAGAAGTGGGTATAAATTCGGAACGTACCCGTCCGGATGGATCAAGTAGTGATCTGTGCACTCACGAACTAAGGAACACATTCCAGTCGAACTTCTAGCCGTGAACTTCCTCATTCCAAGATGAAAGCAATCTTCGTACTCCTCTCCGTCCTGGCCACCATTCTGCTTGCGAGCGCAGCGACAGTGACGCAGAACGGCAGAACTTTGATTTTGACGGACGTCCGCGGATACTCCGGTAGAGCTTCGCTGCAGTTCAAAGATGTGGCCACTGCTGCTCAAAACGCAGCATCAATCCGTGGCATTCTGAACAAACGTGGCCTCTAAAACACCTGACTTGGACTACCTAGCAGACGGACACGTGTAGCCATCCGGGAACATCCAGAGCGTTTAGAGCATTTCTCCCGGAAGGCACTTGGGAACGCGGAATGAATACAATCAAGCAGAAAACGCTTGGCAGGGCAAATTTTAAGTTGGTTTCAATAAAAGTTTGCACTCTCTGACAAGCATTTATGTAGCATGCTTTTGTATTTCACGGTGTTGTGAGGTGCTTCAACAGTGCGGATGGCAAAATTGGAATGTCCTCAATGAGCAATTTCTGCGACTTTTTAATATAAGTGACCACATCCTTTCGCGCTCACAGTGAGTTTGCAATGTAAACGCTCGTTGTTTATGTCTACTTTTTGCATAATGACTAATTGCAATCACTTAACTTGGTTTACGAGTTCAAATGACAGAGTTGGAAGCATATCTTGATTCTTTCCAAGATTTCGTCTAGCTATTCTTAGAATTCTTGGAAACTGATTCCATGTAAAGTTCTACTTCAATTTCCAGAAATTGAGAAGATTCTTTCCAAGATTTCGTCTAGCTATTCTTAGAATACTTGAAAATTTATTCCTTGTAAAGTTCTACTTAAACTTCCAGAAATAGAGAAGAATTCCAGAATTCTACCTTGATACATTTAAACTTGAAATGGAATGGAATCTAGATCTACCTATACACATTCTAGTTCACTTAACTCGGTTTACGAGTTCAAATGACATAGTTGGAGCCATTTCTTGATTCTTTCCAAGATTTCGTTTAGCTATTCCTAGAATTCTTGGAAAAATATTCCTTGTAAAGATCTACTTCAACTTCCAGAAATTGAGAATAATTCCAGAATTCTACCTTGATACATTTAAACTTGAAATGGAATGGAATCGAGATCTACCTATACACATTCTAGTTCACTTAACTTGGTTTACGAGTTCAAATGACATAGTTGGAGCCATTTCTTGATTCTTTCCAAGATTTCGTTTAGCTATTCCTAGAATTCTTGGAAAATTATTCCTTGTAAAGTTCTACTTCAACTTCCAGAAATTGAGAATAATTCCAGAATTCTACCTTGATACATTTGAACTTGAAATGGAGTGGAATCGAGATCTACCTCAACGCATTCTAGTTCATACTGGAAACGATCCAGTAATACGTTTTCCACTTTAAGTTGAAACCTTTGTAAAACTTTTATAACATCTTTAATAATTTTATTTGAACGAATTTAGATAAATCCACACACTAAATTGCTGGGGCGTGCTGTTCTTTCTCTATTTCCATTCATTCGGGACACTCCCGAAAAAAACACATCGCGGACTATCTAACACCGGCGGCTCACAGTTGTTATTGTCCAAACAGAAAAGCAAGCAATAAATCATACCCGGCAGGGATAAATAAAATCATAACCCAAATTGCGCTGGCGACTGTTATGTGGCCGATCTGTCCTTCGCGCGCACGGAGGAAACCCGTCAGTGTAACACGCTGACAAGCCCGTCGGTAACAATTGAGACAAACGGTAGTCGCGGGTCGCCCTTTAGAGCGTGAGAGTTACCCCCAACCCGGGTTGTTGGCGTTTGGGTGTGTTGTGCCTTTTGTGAACGGAAAGGGGGGCAAAGCAAAAGTGTCGCGACAAGTCGTTTGAAGAC
>CM028125.1:11226919-11244552 GCA_016254315.1 Anopheles parensis | reverse complement strand
GGTGGGCGAGTAAAACTAAAGAGAGAGAGAAAAAAACAACAAACCCCCACTTATGTTACCGGTCTCGACGCACCACATACTCCTTCAACCGTTCCTGGGAGTTACAAACAAATGAAGGAAATTATAAATAATGGTCTTCGAAAATGTATGTATGTTTCCAGTGTTATTATTATTAAGACCCGCAGCGCACAGCGGCACAGCGGAGCATTACGGAGCACCCGGCATTCGAGCATCGGCTTTCCTCGCTTCCAAACCCCGGACCCGACATGTGTAACAATGTCCCCCGTCATGGCACTGGGATGATGAGTCGTCATTTTTCTTCCACCGGCTTTACAACTTGAGCACTTGCGGAACAATGCGCCGTGGACGAACTGCATGTACCCGGGCACCGTAGCGAACGAGGGAAGAAAGTGTGTTCGAAGGGATAAACATCGATTCGTCATCCATTGCAATTGATTTCGCTTTGACCGATTCGTCACGGTCCGGACGACACCGGGCATCACCGGGGTTTCAGGATGGACTTCCTGCCAGGCAATGCAATGTCGCAATCGTTGCATGCAACGTTCAGGCACAGGAGAGATAGAGAGAAAAAAAAGGACCGAGCTGACCTCCAGTAAATCTTCCTGCTTTCTGATGAAACGGGATAGGATTTTCCTATCGGACACGCCAGTGATCCCGTGACACTTTTGCTGCATTTGAGCAATCTCGCCATTTAGGATTGCAATTTACTATCTTTTTACGATGATCTATGTTTGGTAGCTTTCTCTAATACCTTTTTTATATAACGAAGAAATATATGTAATTAAATCACTAAATGTAAAAAATTAAACAAGAAAACTGCTAATTTTCTGCAACCAAATCGTACGATAATTCAGTGTACAGTTTCGCTAACCACGGGATGTTTATTTATGACACACCATCAACGCGAAATGTTATTCCCATGTCATCACCATCGCCGGATGCCAGATGCCGAGTACATCAGTCCCAGCTTGTGTGTGACATTTTAACAACAGGCTTAGGAGAGATGCCACCAGCCAGCTAACCGAACCGTGGGTGTGATCTGCCTTAATAAACCATATAGCTCGCGGACAGATAGTAGCCATTAGGGAGTAATAAAAATGCTGCAAAAATGTGTTCTTCACAAGCCACTGTCACACAAAGCAGCTGAAGTATGGTTTGTTTTTCATGTGAACAAATCATAAAATGGAGAAAAGTTTTAACAAAAATGTGGAGATTTTTTGAGTTGAATACTAGGTAAAAATGAAAGAGTGAGTTGAAAATTATTAACGAGTGAGTTCGAAGCGAATCTTCACAAAAATTGTATTAACTCATTTACAAATTAACTCAATTCTAGAGCATAAAATCACTAATGAGTCAGTTAACTCATAAACAGTGAGTTTTATGAAAATTCGTTCATGATTGAATTTTCCGAATGGATTTACTTGCAATTTTCATCAGATACTTTTCAGACAATTTACAATAACTTAACTTAACTTAATAACTTTATAAAATAAAATTATTCCTCTTTCTTTCACACCCAAAATAATAACAAATTTCTCGGAAAAAAAATCTTTTTTCCGAATTTAAATGTCAGTTATTGAGATATACATAAGTATAAAATATTAAATATAAATATCTTAAGCATCTTAAGGATTAGGTTTTTAGAGTTACAATGGTTTTTGAAGAAACTTGAAAGGATATCACAAACTCCTTAAAATGGCAATTAAAAAAACTTTGTTTCATGGAAACACTTTCAATCCAAGGCGATTTATCTTTAGAAACATCTCAAAAAATGGCCTCTTTCTGAGCTTCTAAGTGTATATCGCCTCTTAAAAAGTTTTCCTAGCCAGTGCTTAAGTTGAGTCTTTACTATGACCTCGACATTTGCACACATTTGCGTTAAATACGTGAGCATCTGTGGCACCCTTTCTTAAGCACCCACAACGGCGAGCGCCTGACGGTTAACTAATTTACGATGGAATCGACTGGCCAATCTTCATCTAGCTGGAACCCTCTCCCTTGATGATGGCTGCAACTGCACGCGAAGGCAGTGTAATAACAGGTTCGAATTTCACAATACACGTACCTGAGATGGTATGAAGTTTCTTTATCACAGAATCAAGTCTCACACGGGCAACACACGGGCAATCCGATGAGACGGATGAAAATGTCAATCGCTTATCTAATGACAGCCGATGATGGGCACAGAAATCGGTGGCAGTGTGGTTGTGCACCATTGTGTGACGATAAAGCCCCAAAAGGGGGTAGCCTTACCCGTGTGAACCGTGTGAATCACGCACGCATAGTTGTTGAATAGGGATTCGAGAAGACCAGAATAGACAACATGTGATTTCGCGCAAAAATAAAAGCCACTCGATGTCAACGGCATCGATCGGCAAAAATCCAGAGGCGAAAGAGGAACGCAGAAGAATCCTCCAGGAAGCAGGAAACTACAAGCACGTTCCAGAAAATAATGAAATGCATCAAATTCAATCGTCTACGCGGTGGGAGGAGATGATGATGGTACGCCACAAGTACTTACGCCGACTGATGGCCATGATGAGGAAACACGGAATGAATTATGGAATTGGCAGTGAAACGAACTCGGAAACGGAACCGCCACACATGGGACGCGCTTATTGGCAATCGAAATTCCATCGAAAAAAAATGTTGCTGCCCACGATTGGAAAGGCAATGCGTCGACAACCGAATTCAGGGTGAAGAGTGGAACAGAAAGCCCACCATGACAGAAGTAAGAAGAAAAAAACTGTCGGATGGAATGACACCAAAAACCGATATCTGGGCCATTAGCACCAGTAGAGGAAACTCTCGCCAAAACGTCGGGGAGAGGCGTTCGCGTAATCATCACCGATGCGACAGCCGCTCGGAAACGCTATGGCACCCTGTTTTTTTATTATGCCAGATGTTTTAATGAGTCTTGCAAACGATGAAAAATGAGACAGCCAAAAGCTTACCCTGGGCTCTCAGTATAGTGCCTCAGTACGAGTGGTTCACTTCCGGCGTGACACATCGTGCCATTATTGTCACCCTTTTCTACCACGGCTGTTTTGAGTTTTGGTTCGGTGTGTTTGAAATAGTTTTGATAAGTATTACTCACTGCTTTCAAGTAGCGAATAATTTGTGCGAGTGTGCAATAGAACCGAATGGCTGTTGATGGATTTGAAATTCAATCAGGCGTTGTACACACGGGAGTGTATAATTTTCGAATTAAATATAAATGAGTCTGTTGACACTTTGAAAACTCTGTCGGTCAGGTAAACGTTTAGCTGCTGCATCGAAAATAAAAAATTCACGCCATATCGGGCAACCAACAAACAAAGATAAGTTTAGACTTTAAACATGCAATCTTTAATGTTTTCCCTCTCAAAAAAAATGGAAGATAATACTGCACTATCGCCCAGTTAGTGTCACCACAAAACAGCAGATATTTGCATTGCAAACTGTGCCCTGTGGAGAGTTGAATTGTTTGCTGGTGCGATCGCACGAGATACATAATATCACATTTCCAGCGCGTTTGGAATCGTAGCGCCATTTCACATTGTGATAAAATCCTTCAGATTCGGAGACTCGGCGTAAATAGACAAAACCTTGAGCGCATTGGTACACACGGGCGGGACGAATCTACTCGCGCGGCGGAAAAAGAGATAATCTCTACCTTAATGGGCCTAAAAAATCTTGGAAAGGCGTTTGATAACCCGAAACAACCCTTGGCAAGTCGAAAACCCGTGCGATCCCGTGACAGCACTATTGAGCCATGGTTGACATGGAAACCTTTTGACCGGATTGAGGGGTTGAAACTGGTGTCAACCGGTGCTATTAAAAGGGTCTTCCCTTTTTACGGAGGAAAACCAAGTGTAGCAGAGGAGACAGATAAGCGCGTACGGCATAAATATTCAATCTAATTTCCAACAAAACCGCCGTCTCTCGCTTCATGATATCGTTGTTGATGCGATAAGAGAAAGAAATATTTTTTGGGATCTATTCCACTTTTTTTTACCCCGTTCTCCCTAATGCTTGTTTGTTGTTGCTGCCCAGAGAAGCAGGAAAACTCCTCGTAACGTTGCTCTTGGGAAGAAGTTTTTGGAATTTATTTCCAAAACCTCTTGGTGTCAAGCGGGTTTTTTTTTGTTTGGTTGGTTTGGTTTGTTTGTTGGGAACTTAAACGTTACTGCTGTTTGCCGTAGATGATGATTATAATTTAATCATCATTATAAATTCAACAACGACCCGCAAAAACCACCGTGCAACAGTGGGCATTGCAGCCGGTCCCAGAGTCGGAGTTACAGTGCTGAGAACGGTGGCCCAACCACCATCGGAAAGTGGGAATCCTTTTTGGTTTTTTGCTTATCGCAGCTGCTGTGACACAAAAATAAAAGGAAGCCATAAAAAAAATGGCGAAAAGAAAGGTCAGCGCTACATAATTTGTTCAACAAAAACTCCAGAAAAAAAACTCTGGAAACCTAGTTTGTGCTTTCTTGTATCTTTTTGTTTTTTTGTTAAATCGCATGAAAGGGTAAGAAAAAAAAATTCCTCAACTCCACACACGCACGTATGCATCCCTTTCACTTGGGGTGGGTTTTTTGTGGGTCACGGTGGAAAATTTTTGGAACACAATTAAGTGCGTTTTTGGTTTTTTTTTATATTTTGTAATGTCATTACATCCACCAACGTATAAGGCGCATATCAAAGAAAAGTCCCCAAGAAAACGTATCTGTTCGGTGAATGGGTATGATCGACACCGGAAGAATGTCGCCCGCGCACTGATCGTTAATGAAATTTGTTGGAATGTTCTTTTTTCCCTTCCATTTCGGGCTTTCTCTCTGCAACATTCTGTCAACACTTGTTCGCTCCAATTCTTCAAGCTTTCGTCAGAAATGTTTGAATGAAGTACGGACATTTCCCAACCAACCAAAACGATGGCATGAGCTAAAGGGCAATTTCGTCCTGGCGCCATGAGCATGTTGTTGAGCCGCTGTTTGTACAGCCCGTCCAGTTTGTTTCATTCATGTACGGTTTCGATTTTGCCCCGAAAAAAAAGGCCCCAAAAAGCCTCCATTTCGACATGAAAAGAATGGTAATTGTATGATTATGAATCGATTTAAATGTTGTACCGGTTTTATCTGGCATTATGGCATTTAGGGGTGCGTTTTTCTCTGTCTCTCGAACAACCACCATAAGGTAGCAAATGATGGGGTTTTGCTTGTGCCATAATTTTCTGACGCTAGTTCTTTGAATATTCAGAGAAATTAAACCCTTGAATTATCTGAAGAAGGGTGAATATGGTGTTTTTTCGTTATCCCTCAGTACTCGGTTAGTTTTTTTCTTCTCTTTTTTTCAGATTCGTTAGTCTCTGAGTGTTGCTTAATGCCACCGAAAAATGTTTTCCTTTTCTCTTTTTATTAGTTTTATTTTCGGGCGGAATGTAATGCCGTGCTGCTAATGGTACCATTGATAAGCGACCAACCCTTAAGCTCCGTTCCACGGACCAAACAAGCAAATAAAAAGGGTTACAGCATTGAAATTGGCCTAGCCCGATTGTGGCAGGGAAGCGTTTTACATATGTTCTATTCGCTGTGCCCTGCTGTGAAAACAATGCATGATTTATGATAAGTTTTTTTGGTGGCGCTGATAGGACTATAGCCAAAAATTGTGCCCAACTCAACGTTTCGGTGCCGGTCACATTTCCGGTGGAAAACTGCCGGACGGCAAGGCATTTTTTGGGTTCGTTACTGTTGAAATAAGTGTTGCACGGTGGTTCGGTTGGTAAATTGTGATCATCATAAAGCAGGTTTTTCCTGCTGCTGCTGCTGTTTGGCTAGAAGCAGCAACAATGGTACTGCGCACCTTACAAAAAGGCTCATTATTAACGATCCTGCTGCATGCGAACCATGAATTAAGCACTCAAATGAGACGCAATGCAATGCCTGATGTAATCAGAACGGAAAGTTGTATCTTAAATTATGTGCAGCAAGCATGTGGTAAAACTCCATTACGATGATGATTGTAATTATTTGTCCGGTGTCTAATTAATTATACTTTTTTTTGTTGCGTTTTTTGCTTTAATGTAATCGATTTTATTTTTAACTTTTCGCTTTAATATAAAGTTAAACGCAGAAAGTTTGAAGCAAAAGCGCAACCATCATTAAACATGCAGGTGATTATTTTTTACGCCAAACACATCAGTTCTCAAAATCCTAGAAAACTACCCCGAATAGCCACTCATCAAGTTTAACGACACGAACTGAAGATGACCGAATATCCAAACGGGACTACTTTACGTAATTTGATGCTCAGGTTGATGCAATAACCACCCAAGGGAGAAAGAGAGAGATGGGATAAAAGACATGATTGTAAAATTAGTTCATTTATATTCGGTTCACCTTCTCGATCTCGATCTCCCTTCCCTTCGACCCATCTTCTGTGGCCATCAACATTATGGTGGCTATTTCGGAAAAGCGAAACGCTGAAAGATTGGGGTTTAATAAAAAAAAAAGACGTGGAATAGTGTTATTGGTACCACCACCATTCCGCATTCGATCGTAGACTCGATCCGTTCTGCTTATAAATGGCTAATAATCATAAAATTGGCTTATTTGGCATGAACAATTGGCCATTTTAGAATTGGACAGTATTTTTGCAAAAAACCGATCGAAACTGGTATTTTCACTTGATGTTTCGATTTTATTTTTGGTTTCTGGTGCTTTGGTCTGGTCATACAACGCTTTCGGATGGGTTTATTGCACGTGTCGTCATATACCCCTTAGGGTTGTGAAGGAACGAAACACAAAACCAACCACTGTGAGGCATCGAACTTGCGAGACGGTTAGCGATGAGTGTATGGAATACACAGGCACAGATAAAACATTTTAACTGGCATTAGCTTTTAGTGATGGTTGAGCTGCTTGACACGCAACATGCATAAAATCGTATGTAAATGAACTAACATTATGTCTGATTCATTCAAAGTTGTTTTAATTCAATTTCAAAGGGATGCTAAATACTTATAAAAAAATAATTTATTTTCCTTTTTAAAACGTTTATCCAATTTAGGTAAAGGATTGATAAAACACTTAACCATATTCATTATTAATTCTTATTAAGAATTTCTATTTAATTTCTATCGTAACGAGCAAAACAGAACAATCAAGATGAACAGTAGAAATATTGATTGCACGCTAACTAAGAAACACCACCATTACAACGCACGATCCGTTCCGGCATTTCTGATTCAATTTCTAGCGATGTTGGAAAGCATAACAACAAGAAAAAAAATATCATTAAGATAATTTCAATCTTCCCACCGGTAAAGTTCTGCATTAACGTTGAATTCCGCCAAGTTTTGCTCTGAATCGCACCACCACCAGAAGGTAACCCATATTTAATCCTTCCAATCGTGCAGTTCTTCTTTCACCCCTTCACCGATCCACTACCTACCCACTCTCTCCACTACTTCTTCTATGCCTGCCGATCAGGCGTTTCGTAATGACAATCATCCCTCCCGCATGGTTTAAATTTATCCATTCATACCATACCATCAACTCGGCACTCGGTTTTGCTTCGTTCGTTCGACAGTAATCAAATCACTTCATCAATCTTGCTCGATCTTGCCGAGATCTCATTATACTCCAATTTCCCTTCACACTCCACCATCTCCATAGGGGCCCTAGTATACCATCGAGGTCGTTCAATTTCCCGAAGGTTTATGGAGGAAGGCGTAGAGGCACGTCAGGCGGAGCACCGAGGAAGAGAAGCGATACTCTCGTTTAACCTAAAACCTTCACCAAAAAAACCCGCACCACTTATACTACAAGGCGAATGGTGCGGCGAATATGGTGGAAATGGTTCAAGTGCAAGTGAGAAAACGGAGCGGATGCGCGCGGATGTACGCGGTTCTTACTAATTTCACGAGCTCAATGAATCAATTTAATTTAATAACACACTCTTTTAATACCCTGCTTTTTTCCGCCTCTCCCCGTCAATTTCCCGTCCGATCCGTGCCGTCGGCGAAATTGCTCCGTCCGGGGGCGCCAATATGGAAGGAAAAAGGCGAAAGCACACGAAAGATAGGAAACCACGATACAAACCACGGGGTGGAAGAATTACGAGCCGCAAAGCGAAAAAGAAGTCTCGGCGTGTATTAATATCGAGTGGCCGCCACTGCCCTGCCTTGGCACGGGCTCAAAACCGGCATGGAGTTCTCACAATTGAAGATGGTGGCTGTGTGGGTGGTGATGGGGCGGATTCCCCACGGAGATGAAGCTAAAACAATCGAGCGCTGGAACAACCCCGAAGCACTCCCATCTCCCCTAGGGTGGAATGCTATCGATCGAAGACCAATGTCTGAGTCACTGCCTGAGCTGAGGAGGCCAGACACATTCCAACAAAGCAACAAGAAAAAACCTCCACTCTGGAGCTACAACAACTAGCAGAAGCGAAAAAAAATCCCTTTCTCAACAAATCGATAAAAACGATTGTTCCTCACACCCGTTTCTCAGACAACGACTTTTTTGCTTTTCACAGCTTCCACAACACAAAGGCTGACATTCAGCTTCTGCTAATGATCCGTTCGATGAAAATGGTTTGGGTTTTTTTTTCGTTAAGCCGTTTAATCTTTTGCAGAAAGTTCGCACAGCATGAGTTATTATGTTGCAGATATTTCGAGGAATGATTTGATAAAAAAGGGACCCAAATGGACGACCCCATACGAAGGTGAACGGCAGGCTACTGATTAAAGAAAAGGAAAGGGTGGTCTATTGTTTAACGAGGAAGTTCGGTAACGTTTAATGTAACGTCCATTATATGTTAGATGATAGGGCCACTCTACTTTTAATGTCGGCTGGATAATAGTGCTTGATAGCGTGGAACGTTTATTAATGCTTTATGAAGAGAATGGATAGTCTTCGAAAGGAATCTCTTCCTATTCTTCAAAAATTCTTTGGAAATAAGTTAGTTTGTTGTGGACATAGCTAGAACTCTCGGGAAATTCAGTCGGATTCTTGGTCGAATATTTCCCCGTGCAAAATTATATCAGCAAATACAAACAAGTAACTCTAAGTACGTGAATGTCTGTCAAGAATGGTAATTCAAGGATCTTTTAACAATTCCGGTCATTTCTATTGAATTGGAGCGGAACTCAGTATCTTCAGAGCTGTCTCATAAAATTACTAGACGGTATGATTTCATTATAAAAATAGGATTTAAATAATCTCCTTGTTTAATTCCCAATATCTTGGAAACCATCTTTAGATGTCTAATCTTGAGTCAAATTCTAAATTTAAACACAGAAACGCAATCAAACACCAGACAAAACACGCGCATCTAAATACAAAATATAAATGTAAATGAAATATTTCACCGTATTCTTATGTGAACAGCGCTGTTGTGCTTGAACAACAAAACAAGCAATTTCGTGTCGTTTGCATACGAAGTGTGCATCACCGAAACCCGACTGCGCGACTTCAGAAAGCTCGTGCCCGGCCATATCCGTACGATAAAGCACAGGGTCACAAAACGGCGTTGAATTAAATGCTTGTGCGCTCGTTTGAAGAGATGACTTGGCATAGCTATTTGTTTTCTTCAAGTCACGGCACAGACCGGCACTCATTTGCCTCACTGATTTGTTGCTAGGCTCGGCAAAAACGCACGGCCCATCCTCTTCACCGCCCGGAAGACATTTCGGCGGAGGGAAAAGCCGACCCGAGACCCGTCTGAAGCGCTAGCGTTCCTTGAGTACTCAAGCAATTGGCTGAAATCTCCCGAAAATTGTATGATGAATGATGATTGAAGGAGCCACGATGATGAGGCATCCATTCGAGCGCATACACATTTTTGTATATCTTCAAACACTGGAGAACTCTGCAGGAAGAAGCATCACTTACAAGCTTTTGAATGTTTTTGAGGAATGTTTTTTTTCCTGAATAACGATTGCACTTAATCAGCCGAAAATGTAGTGAAGAACTCAAATCAAGCATTCTCTCTCGTTGCTGATTGTAACCTAACACAGTGGCAAATAGTTTTGCCACAACATGTGTTCTAATGCACTCATTGAACGCCATTACTGGTTGGGTGTATTGAAGCTAGAGCTGGAAATCCTATTATCCTTTATTTTTGCAATACTACCATTGTTTGCGCACAAGTCCACCAAGGCTCTAGGGCATTTGTAGTGCATTCTGTAAGTTTAGAAAATAAATCTCAGTCCTGCGTAACCCACGGGCACGGGCACAAAAAGGATCGACCGTATACGGATCGGTGCATGCAGACGGAAGAATAAATTCTAATTACTATGCCGAGTGGTTTAATTGCGTTAAAGGAAACATAAAAGCCTATCCTTCGCATTAATTGATCCTTCCGAAAGGCTTTCCATCAGCCAGGAATGGTTCGCCCTAAGCCATTCTAATAGCCCCGTTTGCCAATGCCCAAGGGTTTCCCTTCTCTTCACTTTATTGTTATGATGGTTTTTTTTTTCGTTGTTGCTTTCTTTACTTCGTCCTGCTCTTGTGCTTCGCTCACCAGATCGGGATGTATTTAAATTCAATACCTCGGTACCAAGTCCTGTATGCTGCAGCATAATCGTACCCTTGAGTGTTAAAAATTTATTACTTCTACTGCACTTCAGCTTATTTATCGATCGTTCCATTCGATTTCCTGAACCATCCGGCCCTAATGCCTAATGCGAAATGGTACGAGGAAAAGGCAAGAATTAGGGATGGTTGTGAAGCCTGTGTTTGAAACGTAGACAGCAAACGTTTCCTCGATCGATCGTTCTGCGCCCGATCGGTCACGGTTGTATTTTATATCATGTTGTTTTATTTTTTTCCCCCTCGTTTCTTTGCTCTAACCTTCAACCAATGTGTACCAGGCAGGCTGGGTCGTGAGTCGGGAGACTGGAACGTGAATCGGTACGGGCAGCATATGGTGTTTAATTATGAAAAATGATTGATTTCAAAAATATATTTCTCCTCAGGGTGGAAGCTAAAGAGCAATCGTTCTGCCGGTTTTGTTCGTCTAAAAAAAGACCTAGAACATGGTTAGTTTTGCTGCAAAAAAACATCGCACTATGGTGTGTGCATCCATTCGTTGGGCCGCAAGATGCGAAAGACTGGCCACTCCACATGATGGAATGTTCCTTCATAACGCCAACTCACGGGCCAACAATCAATAATTTACGCCTGTCCTAGTTCTGGGATAGGATTACTTGGGCTCAATTTGTGGACGTCCATAACCATAAGCAACAATCCGTGGAAAAACACCCAACCAAACGTCTAGCAATGCAGCATTTATTCGCTTAAATTCATTCACAAGTAGTTGAAACTTTTTTAAACATATCACAAACTTAGCTTGTGTTACCATCAAAAAGCAACCTTTTTTGTTTTCGATGCGACCTGGCACACCAAACCGCGCATAGCAATGTCTTTGATGTTTTACAGCAAATGAAGCTTGTTTTCGGAAATATCGCAAAACCGATACCACTTACAGTAATAGCAGCGACCAAACCAACAAACGCGCCACCATAAATCAATCGCAAATAGCATCCATTCATTTTTATGGCATCAAAAAAAACTTCAAAGTTCCATTTCGTTGAATGTTACAAATCTTCCGCCACAAATCACATGTATGCATTGATGATCCCTTTCCTGTCCTTCTTTTTTTGTCTATCCCCTTCGCTTTTCCGTTACCCTTCAAATAGGTTTTTATAGGGGAGCAAAATAAAAACACCCCTTGGGGGGGAGAGTACTGACTGCAATCCATCCCCTTGATATTCGATACATCACGCGACCATTTCAACCAAACCGAAACCCTGAAATTATGTTTTTCCATGTCCACCTCCGCCCATATCAGCAGGCCCCGTTGGAAAAACCGGTGAAATCAGTGTTGGCACCACCCCTCCGCGTTGATGTCTGGGTGACACAAACCCGGAGCAATCACATTTCCATTTCCTTCTCTCAATATTTTGTTCTCGTTGCATTCGACCTTACGAGTTTAAGCGGCAAACCCGGGGCATTTGATTTTATACTTTGTTGGTTTTTGTTTTTTATGCTTTCGAATGTTTGAGGCCCATCGCTTTTACTTTGATCTTTTCAGATCCGCTTAGGATTACGCTGGAAGGGGAATCGTACGAATTGTGGACGGAGCGGAAAATCGTTCTCATGTCCGGGGTGGTGTCGAGTGCAGAAAATTCCATACCTCCCATCGTTTCCCAAGTGCCACAAACAGGACATAATAGGACGAGTGTGTCAAAAAAGGTGTGAAAACACTATACACTTAACATCATTTTCAGACGCATTGGTGGAATGTGACAGCGGGTACTTTCGAACATTGAGTTTGGAGTTTGACCGTGGAACGGGAAAGGTGTGTTTGGATTTGGTTTTGGGTTGCAAAAAGCAGTGAGAAGCAGTGTGTATCGTTGATATTAATCATACCCAGCAGAGTTGCCAATTCCCGGTACCGGTTGTTGTAAACCGATATCATTGATGTGTGTTCTGCAGATGTATGTTTCGTTTTCCCAAAAAAAAACTTGGAAATGCTTTCTATAATTTTTCATTATAGATTTCCATGAATATCTTAGTGTATCAAAATATGTTACAAAATATCTTTTTTATGTTTCTGGGAAAAAAACATTAAAAATTGCTTATTTTTGACGATTTTTCATACGAGTTTCTTGCCACCTGGTGATGCATCCTGCATTTTATCTTCTTTTCCTAGTTATCCTATTGTGCACAGTCAAAGCTTGCCAATGTTATCAGTTAATTTCACGAAGGTCAAATTCCAAAGGTCACGAAAAGAATGAAACTAATGTTGACAATTTTTGGTTTTTGGGTGGGATTTGCTAAAGTTTTGGCCAGTCGATAAAAGGCAGGTCGATAGGTCGGAAACTATTTTTTGCCGAAGGCATTTTACATGTAGTATTCAAACAAAATTGATTTTCAATGAATTAAAAAAATATCTCAATAATTCCATGGATTCCAGTCAATTTTTCTATTGATTAATAAAAAAATACGGACTTAAATAAAATGCTTCGAGTCAATTAATAATAAGTAATAATTCTTCAAAAATTTGTAATAGTTGAAATACTTCTGTTTTTGAAAATTTAACAATTGTAGTATTTGTTTTTATTTTTTCTTCGTTATCCATTTTTCTTTGTTCTAAAATAGAGCCAAACTAAATTTTTGGACCATGATTTTCTGGCAGTGTTTCGTTACGAATCGTGTGTTATGACGATATTTGTTATGATGCTGTCGTGACAATAAACAATCAACTGGAAAACCAAACATGGCGGAAAGCTTTGCGACATTTTTCAATGCTATTATTGGCGTTCAGGATATTGAACAATGTTATTAAAATTAGTATGAGCTATCATTATTCATGTATAAACGATTCAGTGACATTCAAGTAAAAAAAGTTCTTTTGAATAGATTCTGTTGTTCATCCTTATATTCACTGTAAAATTTGAATGCAAACTGTAACGACATTATCTTTGTGTACGTGCCAAGTTAAACTATCCAAATTTAATTTCACTATTCTTCCAAACATCCTCATCCTCAACATGTGCAGTGCATCTAAAAATCGGAATTACCGCATAACCCTTACAGAGCACCCCAGTCGACAACAACCCCAGGGCATGAGAAGCAACGATTCGACAACGCACATTTCACTTCGAGGATAAGATGACAGGCGCAAACAAAGTGTCTAATTATTAAGCCAAACAAACTACACACAATCTGAATGTCCGCACGCTTCACAGGCAGCCCCGCGTTTGCTTCCGGGGTACCAGCAGAAAGGCCACGCAACGTCAACGTACAGCTTCGACCCTTTTTCGGGTTTTGCGTCAATCTCGGTCACGCTGATCGCAGGGCAAGCACCATCCTTGCCGCGGTGTCGCGGGCGTGTCCAATTCCTCGCTCGCCGTGAATTTCAACTGCTACGCAATGTACCCGTCCGTGACGAGAACTTATTACCGTTAGCTCACCCGGTCCAAATTATGATAAGAATTCTAATTGTAACTAATTAGGCACAGGCGTGCTTCCTGCTAATCATGGCCTTCGAAACAAGATGATGGTGATGTTGTGTGGTGCTGAGCTCACTCCACGTGCACCGGAGTTGATGCACTTACTGTCCGTTCAAGGGAAGACACCGAAAAGGGGCTTACAGATAGGACGGAGACCAACTGGCGACGGGGTTTTACATGCAGCCAGCGTGAACAGAGCGTGCAAGTGAACCGTAATAAATCATGGATGTCATATTAAATCGTATTACGCCACGTATCCGTTTCGCTAGTAGCTCGGTGTGCTAGCGCTTGGTAACGACCGTTTCCGGACAAAACAGCAGCCACGCAATTGGATGGTTTTAGGATGCATCGCGGGACGATGTAACAAAACATTTGCTAGCCATCCGTCCTTTAATGGAACAACTGGTGACAAGAAGACGATCCATAAATATACAAAGGACTGTCTGAAACATTGGTGGGGAGAAAATAAAAGAACAGAGAAAAAAACATTGCCTTCCATCATTACAATACACAACTATGTGGGCAAACATTGGACCAGTACCTCGTGCCATTGGTATGCCGTCTTTGGCGTCTTTCGTAATCGCATAATCGTATCGGCAAACAGGGCGAATAAAATCGGAACGGGAAAATGTTATTACGCGAGTGCAAACAACTGCACGAAACGACCGTTCTCGATGGCTCGAGAACCGTTGCTGTGGACCGTGTGCGTAAGCGATTGCTTAAATATGATAATTTACTGTTTCCTTTGGAGCGCTGCGAAACATCCGACATTAAAAATGTATGACAACAGTTTGCTAGACCATTTTGTAGTGTCAATATCCATTCGAAAGTAAACATATCCGCTTAAGTAAAAAGAGTTTTAACGAATTCAAAAATTTCCGTTTGTTTTTTTGTTGGTGTTATTCTCCCAATAATAGTTTGAGTACGGCAAAAGGACAAATAATTTGCGAATTTAACGAATGTTTTTATTATGTGTTTACACTGCTGTCGGTACAGTAACCAAACGCAATCCAGCTTGGGGACCTCTGCCCGCAATTCCTCAGCAAACAACGTCCCCAAAAAAGGAAACAGTTTTATTTGATTTGGATTCGACGCGTAGCAAAAATTGGAGCAGTAAATAGCGGGATTACGTGGCACCGGTCCGGGCAAATGATTGCAGTCCGACGTTCCTCCATGGATCAATAGCGCTGCTAGGCTTTAATTCAAAGTGCTGCGCGGAAATTTGCCCCGATATCTTGCGGGCACACCGTGTCCGATCGGCACCAAAGCCATTTCGATGTGCTGAGTGGGCAAAAAGGTGAGTCAATATGGGAGGTTTTCCGATGCCGCGGTGGAAGATAACGAATCCGTGGCTGTTTATTGGTACCATTAAAGTCAACGCCGGAAGTTGCGTGTATGTGTACGTATCTTGGGGAGGGGAATGGCAGAAGTAATACGATATTGCGGTTTATTGCAGTACAAGGCAATATACATTGCACCACTTCAGAGCGTCATCAGCGCACTAGTGTGAAGTGGAGTACCACGGATAAATTCAATTTCCGGCCCAAAAAAAACTGAGTACGCACCGAAACGAGTCTAGTCCTCCGCAACCGACCATTTTAAATATACTTATTGCCTTCAAGGAAAAAGAACAAAAATATGAAACAAAATAACAACATTAAACTCCACTATTTTGGGTTGAATAATAGTAATGGCACGAAATCAGCACCGGCGGAACAATTAAGCATTTCTACTTGTCATACCATAAAGATTTATTGGACTTGGCACATAAATCTTGCACCAGCACCTGAGTGCCGGTTTGTTTTTGTTATTTTATATATATACCGTTCTGATTCTTATGACCATTTGGTTCGCAATCGGAGTATAATAAAGCATGGAAGTGATTTTTACAATTCTCAGCCTTTTTGAATGTACAACTATTTCCTTACTCTTAACCGTAAATATGTGTTGACGCTAAATAATGTTATGTTTATGCTGCCCAGCATTAAGATAATTCCATTGGATTCACAGAGTGAATAAAATATGTAAAACACACAAAGAGTTTTATTAAAGAATTTCATATCCTAATTTCAAGAATATTACTTCTTTCAAGGTTTTAAATGCTTTCAAGATCTTAAAAGTTTCCTAAAAATCCTAAAGGAAACGCGCGGTTTCAGCTATAGACGACTTTAAAGTTAACTGAAAATACATTGAAAGATGAATAATTTATCATCAATATTGATAGTCATCGCAATCACTTCAATTTCTCAAGTACTCTGTATCAAGTATCACCGACGTAAAGAGTTGGATTTGAAGAATTCTGTTGTAAGTTCTAAAATGATGAAATCTTTTACAACACTTCAGCAAGATTTTGAAATTGAAGACTATAATATTCTAACAAAGTATTAGAATATTTCACGATTAAACGACTTATAAAGTGCTGCAAATCATCCCGTAAAGCACTAATGTAAGCTCAAATCGTTCCTTCTTCGAGGAAGACCGTTTCCGTGGAAAAAGGACTCCACAAAACAAAGTCCATAAGTCTACCTGCACCGGTGCATTTGATAAATGAGCTTAGTAATTAATGAGGGTTACAACGAAAATACTTCTTCTCCGCCAGTAGAAACCTAACTAAACCGCTGTGTGTTTTTTTTTTGGTTTTGCAACACAGAAAATTCTCGCATAACATTTTCTTACTTTTGCACTTTTGTGCATTTGCTCATTCGCCAATGGGTATGCCCACGCACACACATCCAGAACCGGCGACCATATTGCAACAGTGCAAGATGTGCAACTGCTCCGTAAGTTCTGCTTTTAGCGCTACGCAGCACATTAAAGTTTTTAATATCGTTGCAAGAGCAACCCAGCGGATGCAACCCTTCTAATGACCATTTCGTGTATTGTCCAAAGGCGTGCAAGGTGGTCCCCAGGAATTGGTTTGTGTGCAGGCAATTTAACTTACCCAATGGCGGTGCTGGAAAGCAGACACCGCGCAACGAACGCGAACACACCCGCCGGAATCGGTGGTGATTCTTGTGGATTGGGGGACTCCGTTGGATAATTTATCGCTACCGTTTTCTGTGGCACAAAAACCCTTTGTTGCACCCTTCCCGGCACTCTTTCTCGTAAAGTTGCTGTGTGATACAAAATAAAAGAAAACCCCCCACGGCAGCAACAGTACTGAACTGAACCAGTTAGTTACCCCAGTGCGAGAACCACAAAGTTTTCCTCACGTTCGGCAGCGTAAGGAAAATATTTTATAGACGACTTTTACGATCGACTTTTATTGTTTCTCTTCCGCTTGTGCGCCATCGATGGTGTGGGTGTGGGGAGCTTTCCACTATTCCCTTCGCTTGCTTCCTCTTCCAAAAAGAAGGATTCTTCTCCCATAAAGAACGAAGATGGACGGTTGTGTGAGTGCGTGGGGAGATATGGAGCTTGTTGAAGATTTTCTTCTCCAGTTCCAAAGATATACGCGCTACACCTACGGTACCTTAGCAAACTTTCAACCAGAGAAAACTTAAGCCCACCGGAGTGTTGTGTTCTTGGGTGTGAGGGATCATTCAACTATTACGTAACTCTTGATGGGAGGAGGGGGGTTACGCCTAGTCTTACGATTTGTTACACA